>CAJQZJ010032173.1:13897590-13914929 GCA_907164525.1 Lophiomys imhausi | reverse complement strand
TATAATTCACTAAGAAAATATACAATTATTGTCTTATTGGAATCTAGTCTCTAATTAACCTAAGCATAAGCATAAAATGTGTGTGTTGGGGGGAGACTGTGTTTCTGCTCTGTTTCTCCAACATGACCTCTTTTTAAATATCAAGAATACAAGAATATAATGTAAACAAAAATGAAGCATACATAGAATTAATGAGTTAGAACAAGGGTTGGCATGCTACATCTATGGGCAACATTCAGTCTTGCCTATTTTTGTAATTAAAGTTACTTTAAAAATTATTATTTGCATAGTGTCTGACTATTTTTGTATGGCAAGGGCAGAGATGAACAGTTGCCTCAGAGATCAATTGTTTTGAAAAGCCTGAAATATTTACTGTGTAGCATTGTGCAGAAAAAGTCCATAGGTCCCAAGGTGAGAGGATTAATTAACTATCTTAAAAAGGAGACCAGTTCTCTCCCCTGATAAAAGAAAGGGCATACTTACGGCAATTACTTGTGCCAATGTTGTGAACTAGAATTTTCTAGAAATGCCTATTTAGACAGACCTTCAGGTTTGACACATTGCTTCAAGAAGAACTGTGCTGAGACAGCAAAGGTGGTCACACAGGAAGAGTCTACAAGACTTCACACTACTCCTGGCTTAGTTCTAACCTCAGGACAACTCCTGGGTAAAAGGAGCCACAACTTAGATAAGTTTTGTTTTTGATTTTTGATTTATTTTATGTATATATAACTAGGACTCATTCATAGAAAATAAAGGAAATATCACAGATCAATAATCACCAAGACACTTTACAATATTACCTAATGAACTGCCTCTATGTCATAGCATGTGTATTAGTAGTCAAACTACCTATAGCACAGTGTGCCTTTGGCCTCATCTATAGAAGAGGTGAGGCAGAAAGATGGGATGAACCCAGGCCTTTGGACTGCTCTAAACAGTTAGAGTGAGATTTCTATATCAAAAATAAAAATAACAAATATAAAAAAACAGACAGAAATTAAGAGGGAAGCAATAATGGAGATATGGGAAGAAGGGAAGGAGGGAAAGAAGGAGAAAGGAAGGGAGGGAGGGAGTAACTATTGAAGTAACAGTTTCTGTTGGTCAACATTATTCCATGTATGCAGTATTTTTTCTTTATTCTTTATTTCTTTAAGTTACATCTCAATCACAGTCCCCTCCCTACTCCCTCCTCCAGTCCCACCCTCCCACCCTCAACCCCCCATCCTCTTTCCTTTTTTCTTTTTAAAGTTTAAGGTATATCTTATTTCCCCCTACAGCTCCCCCTTTCAGTCCAACAAATGGCTCTTTCTCTTATAATAATAAATACAATACAATAAAACAGAGGTAATTAGGCCACAGTTATGAGGGTTATATGGCTTAGCATACATTCCCAATGTCCAGTCCATATGTATTTGGCACCTGACTTTAACATTCTACTATCTAACCATTTCCATGACTTTAAAGTTCTATATCTAACTCAACATTCATACTAACTTGCAACACAATTTTAAAAGCATCTTCTTCAATCTATAACACTCTCTTGACTCCTAAACAACTCAAAATTTAATTATGAGACTCTAGCTATCTATTCTTCAACCACCTCAGAGACCTGAGAGGGATAAATATGTTTGATTTTATAGGAAGTACAGGGCCTGCAGCTTCCCAAACTAAGAAATGACATACCAGTGGCTGCCTGGACAATTCCCACTTTCTCTCCATACATTACAGCATCTATCTTCAGTCGTTTGGCCCCGTTTCTCTGACAGACATTGATTGTAGAGCAGGGGTTATGAAGGACTAGCCTACCCTGTCTTGGCAGAGCCAGGCTGTCGACTTACCTGCTTCCAAGTTTTGTCCTTTTTGGACAGCATTCTGTCTACAGTTGGGGCAAGGGGCTTTTCCTACCAAGAGATAGGCTTGCGACTAATCCAATCATCTCCCACTGGAGATTCTTCGATGCTCATCTTCTACTTGGAGTAGAAGAGGGGGTGCTGTCAGGAGTTGATATGTCTCAATATCAAAAAAATCTAAAGTTAAGAAAACATCTTTGAATGCCATATTCTGCAGATCTCTTGAGGTTTTTGAAGAGGCCCTATCTATCTTTTATATTAGGGTAAGCAGATGTTGCTTGTCTCTTAGCAGGTTTATTTCTGATTAGCTTAGCAAGTAACTATAATAGGCTGTCATAGTACCTAACAGAATGACCGGCTTGCATAACCATTAGTTTGCATTTCTTAATTATCCTAAACAGTTTATGACAATTAGTAGCAAAAGGCCGAAACTTCACATTTCATTTTTTTTCTTTACCCCCTAACCCTTCCATGCCATTTCTCTGGGGTGGGGTGTCCTTATATAACAGTCCCTCATCTCAGTTCAGAGGTCGTATGAGGGCCAATAGCCTCCTCATTCGTTGGGGGTCTATGAGGCAGTACCACCAGTGAAAAGTGTCTCATTGCCCAGGAGAGAGAACTAAAAAACAAACAAACAAATAAGCAGACAAACAGATAAAAAAGAATAAAAAATAGAAAAAAAAATAAAAATAAAAAATAAAAAGTCTATGTCCATGTTCCCTTTGGCGTCTTAGTTGTAGTATTGATATCCTCTACTATATAGCTAAAATCCTACTATAAGTGAATAGATGCCATATGTGTCCTTCTGAGTCTGGGTTAGCTCACACAGGATGAGCTTTTCTAGTTCCATCCATTTGGCTGCAAATTGCATAATTTCATTGTTCCTGATAACTGAATAATATTCCATTGTGCAGATGTACCACAGTTTTTTAACCCATTCTTCAGTTGAGGGACATCTGGGTTGTTTCCAGTTTCTAGCTATTCCAAATAAGGCTGCTATGAACATAGATGAGGAAACTTCCTTATGATTCCATGAAGAGACATTTGGGTGTATACCCAGAAGTGGTATGGTTGGGTCCTGAGGCAAAGCTATTCCAAGTTTTCTAAGATATCGTATGCAGTATTTTTTTTCAAAGGCCACCAACTTTTATAAATTCCCCTTCAGGTCTTATTTTTGCTTAACTTTATAGATTCTACTATGCCCTTTACTGTCTTTATAACAACCAATATTCCATTGTTTGTCCAGTCTGTGTAGGTTTGGCTTCCTTATAATTTAAAGTATTTAACTTAATAAATTCCAAGTGACACCAAGCAAACTGAAGAATCACAACACAATCCTGAATAGTTCATTATATATATATATATATATATATATATATATATATATACACATAAAATAATTAAGTTCCCCTAAATATATATATAGCCATATTCATGTTAAAATTTGATTCAATATTTATAGTCAGATGTTTGATACCCTTATAAATTAGACATTTTATTTCATTCAACAACAACATTTTGATAAGATTCCCAGATTTGAGTTTATCTTGTCAATAGAGACATTCCATATTGAATATTTATAGAGGGCTTGGTGTCAACTCAACTGCTGAGTATTGTTTTGTTTTTGTTTGTTTATTTTTTCAAGTTACATCTCCATCACAGTCCCCTCCCTCAACCCACCCTGCTCCCACCATCTCCCCTTCTCTCCCTTCTCCCACCTATCCTACTCCTCCAGTATGGGATGCCCCTACATATCAGCCGCCCTCAGTTCAGCAGTCATATGAGTGTTACGAACTTCCTCTTGCACTGGGAGCCTACATGGCAGCTCCACTAGGGCAAAGTTTCCCACTAACAGGTAACAAAGTCTATGTTCCTGCTCCTTTCAGTCTATTGGTTGTACTATATGGCTAAAATCCAGTTATAAGTGAATAGATGCCATTGTATCTCTTTGGGTCTGGGTTAGCTCACTTAGAATGAGCTTTTCTATATCCCTTCATGCTGGCAGCAAATTTTCTTTTTCTTTTTTCTGATGGTTGAGTAGTATTCCATTTTGTAAATGTACCACAGTGGTTTTTGTTTGTTTGATTGTTTGTTTGTTTGGTTGGTTTTATTTATTTTTTATCCATTCGTCGGTTGAGGGGCATCTTGGTTGTTTCCAGTTTCTAGCTATTACAAATAAAGCTCAACTACGAACATAGTTGAGCCAATATCCTTGTGGTTTGGAATGTCTTTTGGTGAGGAATCATTTGGATGGATACCCAGTAGTGGTATGGCTGGGTCTTGAGGTAGAACTATTCCAAGATTTCTACGATATCGCCGGACTGATTTCCATAGTGGCTGTATAAGTTTGCACTTCCACCAGCAATGGAGGAATCTTCTCTTTTCTCCACAAACTTGCCAGCATGTGCTGTCATTTGAGTTTTGTATTGTTAATGTTTATAGGTAAATATATATTTACCAAAACCTGTAATTTAAAAAAAATGGTTGAAGTGGGTATGTCAAAAATTACTGTAGTTATCATTATAAAACAATCCTCATATATGTAAGGGATCAGTGTGCATAGCTTTGAGATATTTTAACTCCATAATTAATTACAGGGTAATTTTTTTCCTATTTATAAAAATTGAGATTTTTGTCCAGTAATTGATATAAAGATGCATATTAGGAGCAAGAAATGCCATGTCATCTACAGTTTTTTTTTCATATAACTAACTATGGAATATGTAAGAAAGAAACTTAGCTATATATGAAAAACATGCCATTTCAAAGGTCCTTTCAAAGTTGAAAATTTCCAGGATTGATAAAAGTCATTTTTTAATGACCTGACCTACATATTTCCTGTTGGTTGAGCTTGTTACTTATACTTCAGTCTCCCTCTACAGAGCAGCTCATCACGGTGTGGGAAAATATCTCTCTAATTTAAGAACCAGGCAACATTCTCTTTTAGTTTTCTCCATTGCACATTTCTATGTGATAGGGTTTTTATAAATGTGCTTATTTTGTATGTTTCCAAATATACAAATTTAAGTTACAGTGGTGTGGTAGTTATTTTATCTGTCAATTTTACTGTGCTCAGGGATCCCAAAATAGCTGGCTTGATATCATTTCTGGGTGTGTCTGTAGGGATGTTTCTGAAAAAAGCATAACATTTGAATCAATAGACTGAACAAATAATTTGTACTTTCCAATGTGCATTCCAACAACAGTCCACCAAGGTCCAAGGAATAAGAAAACACAGCAAATTCTGTAATTCTATACAGGAGCTGTCTTCTCTTTACATGTCTGTCTTGTCCTTTTATGAAACATTGAAGCTCTTATACTTAGACCTTTCGTCAGAGAGTCTATACTCACACTGTTGGTTTTCTGGGCTTTCAACATTTCATGGGACTTCTCTGCTGGGGAAGGTCTAAGAACATTGCTTCTGATAGGCTGACTTTAATACTGAGATCTGGTTACCACCTCTTCTGAGGCATTCTCTTGATTGGTTAATAAAAGTTGCTGATGGTCAACTAGCTGGGCAAAAAGAGTATAAGAAGGTGGGACTTCATGAGATGGAAACAGGAACCCTGCATTTTACACATGCTTCTCTTTCTGCCAGAAGCATAGAAGCAGATGGTCATTTTTTGAGAACTCTGTAAGGTAATAACAGGCACATGGAGATTTGGGACTAGGTAGTCTGGGTTAACTTAGAGTAGCTAATTGAGAGTCTGCCCATCTAAGGGCTAAGTGTTGAAATATTAAAAGGTCTTGGTGTTTTTAATTATTGGGGAAAGGACCAGGGCAACTTAGAGGCTGCCATTCCAAGCAACCCAGGGTCATCGGCCTCCAGCTGAACACCAGCAAACGGCCGGCAATTCTACAGGCCTAGTATAACAACTTATATTAGTTAACAGAGTTTAGGCTACAGGTGGTGAAGGCCACCCTTGTTCCAAGGCTTTTTCCTCAGGACAAGTCAGGCCAACAGATAAGGTGGGCCAGGCCGCCGGCCTATATCCCACCAGGTGGCCAGCTGCTCAGGCCTAATCTTACAGTTTATACTTATTAATAAATAATTTGATAACTAAATTGCAGTTTCACTTCTTGGTCTACATAATCATATAATACAAATCCTATGGTAAATGTCTTGACCCTCATTGTACCCTCATTCTCTGTTTCTCTGCAGACTTCATACTGGAAATAACCACAATCCACAGTAATACAACTTAAAATTTGCCATTGCTTTATATTTACTTGTAATAAATCCATGTTGTACGAACTTTATCATTGCTTCTCATCCTGCTGGTCACTACAGAAAGAACAGATATGTTTTCTGATCAATGACAGCCCTGTCTGTTTCTCAAAAAGTCTGCCTGTGATTTCTTGAAAATCTTATCTACTCCACATGTGTTATTTCACACAAGGAGAGCATATGACATTTGTGTTGAGCCCTTTTCTTTCCCCCCAAACTCTCCTCACAACTTTACAAAAGTGGTAATCGATAGAGAACATTGTTCATCAAAAGTTAAAGAACATTGAAAACAAGGCCAAATAATGAGACTGAAAGGAAATTCAAAAACAAGGCCAAATGTGATTGAATGTGAAATTCAAATTGACATAGAGTTTAAGAAGCATGGGCTGTGAGCATTTGTGCATATGCGCTGATGCTATGATGCTATGAATGCACACAGAGGATAACTATGTCAGGAAAAATATGTTTGGATACAGAAAGAAACTTACAATGAAAAGGATGAGTGTCTCATGTGAAGGGTTTCTGTGTTCTGAGACATTTCATTGTGTTGAAAACACAAAGAATAGGTATTGAAGACTAAAACACACCTAGAAACCAATAAGGCAATTCACAAAAACAAAGCTATGTATCCCAAATACAGTTAGAAAAAAATTGCAAAGAATTTCAATTCACTTCAACAAATGTTTTTTAAACCTAGGCCTTAATATTTTAATTCCTAATATCTCTAATGTTTAAATTTACATTATCAAAGAAATATTTTTATTATTTTATATATTCTTAATTATTTATAAGAGACACCATGAGAACTTTTAGTGTTTTGACCAAAGTCTGCAAAGATGATAAAATCTACTGTTAACTGTTAAAAATCTCTGCACAGTGTCATTCCCACAATCAATTTTCAAGTCTTGGTCTACTGTGGAGGGTACGGATAGCCTCTATTGGTTTCCATTTGAATTAGGCTGGCATAGATCCCAAATGCTCAACATAAACAGAATTGTAATTCACTGTAGATCACTGGTAAGTTGACTATATTGAGAGCTTTTAGGTGCATCTGACTTTTGACTCATTTTCATATGCCACTCAACATTCTGTGCTCTGTTAGCTACTTAAAGGACAAACACTCTTCTTGAGGTATAGTTGAAAGGTGAAAGAGCAGCGGCACAGCTTTAAAACTTCATCATTTAAATAATAATTTTGTTGTCAGGCTCAGGGTCCAAAAACTAGAAATCAATAATAAACACAGAAGGGCAGTGGGCTCTTGATTTACTGATATCATTTCACTTGGATACATACCAAAACATGTAGTTTTATTTGTGCTATTAGGGACCTCCATACTGTAACTCATAGGGACTAACCTATCTTTCATTCCTAGTAACTGTTTATGAGTTATGTTTTTCTCCTTATACTCACCAGAACTTTTTATCGGTAGTGTTTGAGAGTACCTATGTCAGCTGGGATGAGGCAGTTTCTTATTGAGATTTGGATTCCCCTGGTTATTAGTGACCTAGAGCTTTATTCTTTTACCTTCAGTTTGTATGTGCTTAGATTGCTTACCCATTATATGTGTTTTTAACCTATTATTATATGCAGCTTGGGGTTTGAGGCATCTCTACTCCTGTAAATAATCTCCCCCATTCTCCTTTCTGTAAGCCAATAAGACTAATTGGAACACCATGGTAGACTTTGGTGGTATCCTTACTTTGGTCTATTGTTGATTTCTTAGCTGGGGTGAGTAGTTGCTTATTTGCATCTCTCCAGGAACAGTGCCCACAAATAATAACTAAGAAAACACAAATTGAATTTCCCATTAATGGATGAATGGGTGAATGTGGTTGGTAAATATACACAATGCAGTAGTGGTTAGCTGTAAAAAGAAGCCTGGGCCCTTTATTCCCAATAATACAGATGGACCTGGAAATCATATTAATTATAATAAGCCAGACATAAAAATACAGGTATACAATGAGCTCACTGAGACAGGAGATGTGAGATCTTCCTAACATGACTATTAAATTTTGGTTCCCTAGAAATTGAGAGTAAAATAGTAGTTATCAGAGGGTAGGTTAGAGAAGAATAAGGAAAGGCTGATCAATGGACACTAAGTAGTAGTTAGATAGAAGTAAGGAGTTGAGGTGTGCTACTGTAGAGTAGGGGACTATGGATAACCATAACGCATTGTGTGTTTTTCAGAGTTAGGAAGAAATATTTTTAAATAATCTCACCACGAAGAAGTGATCACTATTTGAGGAGGTATATTGGCATTTGAAAACTAGAGCAAGTGTGTGTATTGAAACTATCAATGGCATGTATTACTGAAGTACTTGAGTTTCATATTCTTAATTAAATTCAGATTTAGAAAACATTAGAATCCAGGTTGGTGTATTAGCTTTGTATTTAGTGCTTTTGTCCAGAATTTATTAAGGAATTTATGATTCTTCTTATCTTAAATTCCTCATTTTTCATCTTCTTCCTTCTTATGTTTCTTCTCTTCACTCTGTAAATCTAACTTGTCTTGAAGTAATTAGTCTCTTTATAATTTTTACACAGATTGTGATTTTGAGAAAATATTAATTTAATGTTATCAGAATGCTTCAAAGCCCACTTCATGATGCTTTAAAAAAATCTGCCCAAACTTGTTATTTCTTATACCTTCCCTCTTTTAATGTGAACAATCAACATCCACTAAACAATATGTTAACTAATGTGTGTGAGTGAATGTCTGTCTTTTTACATGACCTTCAGTTGATTTACCCCTATGCATCCAAAACACTAGAATTATGTGTATTAAATGAAACTCATTTCCCAGCACTAACTCTTTGATACTTAAACAATTCTCTTGATACACAGGTTAGAATGAGTTTAATTGCATACATCAACCTAGGTCCTGTTCATCATAGTCTCCAAATCATACAAATATAATTGGCTTCTGGGAACATACAAAATATTAATTCAAACAATCCGCTCCACACTTTGGCAGTAAATTGTGGTTTTAATTTGTTAATTGAAAGGACAAAAGAATGAACAACACAAAGATAACTCTAAGAAACATTTAAATGTGGAAAACATTATGATATATGGCTATGTATTCTGGGAAACCATATAGCATCTGCAACTGCAATTTTAAAGGAAGGATACCCTCTATGAAAAATTAGTAAAAGATAATTGAAACCAACCCAGAAACAGTTACATTCTCTACCCAAGTTCGTGCTACTCTAGGTCTCTCAATGTGTGAAAATAAAATGATAGGCTTTAAGGATATGTTCAGTTTCTAAATACATATGATTCTTTGAGATAGTTCTTCCTCTTGTATTGTCTTCTCACGTATTACTCTAAGCACTGATTATTTTGATATCCTTCATATAAAATCTAAACCAGAATGATACAGCAATATGCCTCCAACTCATTTTCTCCTTTTAATGCATTCCATAAAAGGAACTGCTTTTAATCTAACAGTCTTCTTTGGGTCGCATTCTATTAGAGGAAATTGGGTCAGAATTGATCTGAGTAGTGAAATTTATCATTACACACAGAAGACAGACAATGCAATGTGATTAGGCTACATGTGCCATCATTGCCGTTCTCAAGAGCAAGCCTTGAACAGAGGAACTTGAATTCAATGAATCAATAAAAGTAAAAGCAAATCTGGAGGGCTGTCAAATCAACTTAATTCCTCTCTTCTGATCAAGAGGCATCCAATCACCTAAAACATGATGCTAATAATCAAATTAGATTGCTTTTGACTCCTTTTATTCAGAGTCAAAATACACATCTGACTGAAGCAGCTTTTATATACTAAACTTTGAAAAGCCACTAACATAGCAATATACAGTGGAGTTAAACGCTTATTGCCTACTCAGGATGAGGCAGAGCACAAAATTACTTTTGATTATGCTCTTAAGCTAAATAGAACAATCAAAATAATAGGTCTATTCAACTAATACCTTAGATGCAAAGAATGTTATCAGCATATTAATATGGTGTAACTCCTTCAGTGGTATTCCTTTTGCAAAAAGCAGGCATTTTTCACTGTTTGATGCTATGCAAGACCCAAACATATCATCCATTCAAAGAGATCATGTGCTCTGCCACCTGGCTTCTGGGTGTCTTTCTTTCATATTCCATTAGCAGTTTAAAACATAGTCCTTACTGTATTGCATATGCATTTCCTGTGTATAATAAATTGAGGGAAACTATAAGTCAATATTTTTTCAAATTTATATTTCCAGCATAGTGACCTCTATAGAGTGAATGAAGGAATAAAAAACTATGCAGATATAGCAATATGGGTAAAATCATAAAACTGACTTGGTTAAGATAATGACCTTTAAATATGAAGAAAGATATTGCTACATTCCTTTTCAACAGACAATTTTTATCTTATCAGTCCATGCAGGAGCTGTGGATTGATAAGAGTTTCAGGACACAGTTGTTATAGTTTGAATATGAACTGTCCCAACAAGTTCTTACTTGGAAGTCTTGGACCCCTCTGATGAAGCTAAATTGATAATTAAAGGGGATGGGGACAGTTGGAGGAAGCAGTCTAGTCAGAGTGTGGCATTGTGAATAATACTGTTGCTGTTTCCTTGCTGTCTTTCTCTCTCTGCCTCTGGCACCCATCCTCCAGATAGTTCTCTTCTACATACTCTTATACATGCATGCTGTACCTCATCACTACCTAGGAATGAGGATCTAACTCACCAGCTTTGAACCAGCATTGACCCAAAACAAAGGACCAAAATAGCTCTTTCGACTTTTAAAGTCTCAGGCATTTGCTAAGAGGAATGGAAAAGCCAACCCAATTACATTAAACAGAATAATAATTCATTGGAGAAGCCAGTCAAGGATTAAAAAAAAAAATGAGAAAGAGAGGAAGAAGGAAGAAAAAGAGAAAAAGAGAAAGAGAAGAGAAGAGAAACTGTTTGCAGCATGGGGACTAAATGAGAGATTAAAAAGAGGCATTTGCTAAGAGGAATGGAAAAGCTAACACAATTGGCTTTTGACCCAAAACAATGGACCAAAATCCCCAGATCTCCAGTTTTTCAGCTGAGAGCCTATGTAAATATAAGGCAGAAGAGATGTTTCTAGTTGAAGCATACAAGTGTATAAAACAGAAATGTGAGCTTTGAGAACTTTGTATAATGGAACATACGGATTAAGTTATGAACATTAGCAAAGAAAGTCATAGGTAAAAATTGCAGCAAGAAAACAATGCTAAAGAGAGGAGAGAAGAAAGCATTGTAAGAAAACAAAAGTGAAATACAAAGAGGACAGATGAGGTAGGGGAAGAGGAGCTAGAGAGAGAACATAAATATATATATATATATTTGCTAACCATGTCTAGAAATAAGCATATATTCATATTTCAGTGCCTGTTGTCTGTTGTGACTTTGCATTTCCCAAAAGTTATTCATCTGAAGGAGACAGAAGGCCAGAAGTTTCATCATGTTGCAGATTCTCCTCGGGCACCATCATTTTAGCCGCAACATTGCTAAGATTAAAAACAAAGCCATAAGAGAGCTCAGCACATCTTCAAAATGCCACAAAACACATAAAGTAGAAACAGAGGCAGGAGTATGAGAGAAGAATGTCCATGTGAGCTACAAACATACATAGACTGAGCAGTGGGTTTAATGAGTGATCAACATGAGCTTGCCAAGTCTGGTCTTTAAAACAGATCAATGCTTCAGGGTTATAAAATGCTGGGTATTGTGTCAATGAATATGTGCCTTTACAAGAAACCTAAAAGGGTATTTAAACATTTACAGATGCAGCAGATGGGTCACAAAAGAAAACTGCATTATTCAGATTACACCCTTTTCAAATCTAGGCAGGATCTAAAACAATGGCCCTGTTTCAGAGCAGATTTAACACCAGAATGTGATTATTTGTATAGATAGACAAATGGGCACTGATGAGAACCAGAAACAATCGTAAGATCACCAAGTCCAAATGAATGAGAAAAAATGTTTTGATGTGGGATATTTCTGGAGAAGGCTGATATGCTGAGAATAGTCCCTTCCCAGAAGTGAAGTCACTAGAAGACACCTGAAGAAAAAGAACTTTTCTTAACTGGATATACTCACGAAAATGGTGTTTACTCAATAAGATCTAGATACACCAAAAGTCTAGACTGAAACTAGACTTTAAAGCTACTGCAGTCTCATGAATATCTTACTGTGGTAACAAATCTTAAGCTGGTAATTGACAATCAAAACAGCTAAAACCATTATATTTCTGTTCTGTAATGCTCAAATTGGCAAGCTAAAAAATAAATGTCTATCAGACTTTAGTTATCAGTATATTAGTATTTAAATTTCTGGAAAAACAAAAACAAAACAAAACAAAACAGAAAGATGTTCCCAGGAATCATAGTTTCATTTTTTATGTTTATTTATTACTTCAGGTTACATCTCTATCACAGTGCCCTCTTTCAAACTCTCCCAGTCCCGCCCTCCCACCCTCTACCCCCATCCAGTCCATCCCACTCATCCAGAGTGGAGTGTCCCTACATATCAGTTCCATACCCAAGTTCAGCAGTCACATGAGGGCCAAGAGGCTCCTCATACACTGGGGGCCTACAAGGCAGCACCATTAGGGAAAAGTGTCTCATTGACAGGTAACAAAGTCTATGTTCCTGAAGATCTAAGATCAACAATCAATAAATGGGACCTCATAAAACTGAAAAGCTTCTGTAAGGCAAAAGACACTGCCATTTGAACAAAACAGCAGCCTAGAGATTGGGAAAAAATCTTCACCAACCCCACATTTGACAGAGGGCTAATTTCCAAAATTTATAAAGAACTCATTTAAAAAAATTAAATGTCAAGAAACCAAACAATCCATTCCAAAAATGGGGAACAGAGCTAAACAGAATTCACAAAGGAGGAATCCCTAATGGCTGAGAGACACTTGAAGAAATGCTCAATACCCTTAATCACCAGAGAAATGCAACTCAATTAGATTCTAAGATTCCATCTCACTCCTGTCAAAATGGCTAAGATCAAAATCTCAAATGACAGAATCATTTGATGTTCAGTCCTATCGTGCTCAGCTATTTAGATGTCCTAAGAAGTTAGCTAGAGTCTCATAGTTAAATTTTGAGTTGTTTATGAATCAAGAGGGTGTTCTGGATCTAAGAAGATGTTTTTAAAATTGTGATGCAAGTTATTTAGATAAGCAAATGTTGCTTGTCTCTTAGCAACTTGATTACTGGGTAGTTTAGAGAATATCTGTGATAGACTGTCATAGTAGCTAACAAAGAGACATGTTTGCATGACTAGGAGTTTGTTTTAACTATCCTAGACCATTTTAGATGGTTGGTATCAAGAGGTCAGAGCTTCACATTTTATTTTTAAGTATCTCTAGGTATGATACCATTGGGAAGCATTATCTTTAAATTTGTATCAATATACAAAGAT
Organism: Lophiomys imhausi; assembly: GCA_907164525.1. NCBI lineage: Eukaryota > Metazoa > Chordata > Mammalia > Rodentia > Muridae > Lophiomys > Lophiomys imhausi. The sequence goes on along the minus strand of CAJQZJ010032173.1, from coordinate 13,901,430 downwards.
CTATTCAATTGTGGTTAAATATACTCTTAATTATGTATCAATATACCAAGATCAATGCCTATGTAGCCCAATACAATCTTAATATTACGTCCATATACAAGGGTCAATGCCATTGTGGCCAACTATAATCTTAATTTTATATCAATATACAAAGATCAATACCGATGTAATCCAATACAATCTTATTTTTGCACAATAAACAATGGTCAATACCACTTTCGCCAAATAAACTACTAAGAGACAAGCAACATTTGCTTATCTAAATACAAGAGATGGATAGGGCATCTTCAAAAACCCCAAGAGATCTGCAGAATATGGCATTCAAAGATGTTATCTTAAATTAAGATTTTCTTTTTTTTTGATATCGAGACATATCAGCTCCTGACAGCACCCCCTATTCTACTCCAAGTAGAAGATAAGCATCGAAGAATCTCCAGTGTAAGATGGTTGAATTAGTGGCAAGCCTATCTCTTGGCATGAAAAAACCCCTTGCACCAACTGCAGACAGACTGCTGTCCAAAAGGACAAAACTTGGTAGCAGGGAAGTCGACAGCCTAACTCTGCCAAGACAGGGTAGGTAAGTCCTTCACAATCCCTGCTCTACAACAAATGTCTGTCAGAGAAACAGGACCCAAAGGCTGAAGACTGATGCAGGAATGTATGGAGAGAAAATGGGAACTGTCCAGGCAGTCATTGGTATGTCATTTCTTAGTTTTGGAAGCTGCAGGCCCTGCACTTCCTATATAAGCAAGTTAGTATGAAAGCTGAGTTAGATATAGAACTTTAAACTCATGGAGATGGTTAGATAGTAGAATGTTAAAGTCAGGGGCCAGATGCATATGGAATGGACATTCGGAATGTATGCTAAGCCATATAACCCTCATAATTGTGGCCTATTTGTTTCTGTTGTTTTGTATTGTATTTATTGTTATAGGAGAGAGAACCATTTGTTGGACTGAAGGGGGGAGCTGTTGGGGGGGAAAAGATCTACCTTAGACTAAAGAGAAAAAAAAAAGAATAGACAATGGGTGGGTTGAGGGAGAAGAGGGTGGAAGGGTGGGACAGGAGGGGGGAGTAGGGAAGGCATTGTGACTGAGATGTAACTTGAAAAAATAAAAAATAAATTATAAAAAGAAAAAAAAAACCTCAAATGACAGCACATGATGGTGAGGTTGTGAAAAAGGGGAACACTCCTCCATTGCTTGTGGGAATGCAAGCTTATACAACCAATATGGAAATCAATCTGGCAATATCTTAGAAAACTTGGAATAGCTCTACCTCAAGACCCAGCCATACCACTTCTGGGTATACATCCAAATGATTTCTTACCAAATCACAAGGATGTTTCCTCATCTGTGTTCATAGCAGCCTTATTTGTAATAGCTAGAAACTGGAAGCAACCCAGATGTCCCTCAACCAAGAAATGGGTTAAAAACAAAACAAAACAGAACAAAAAACCAACAACAACAACAAAAACTGTGGTAATCTACACAATGGAATACTTACTACTCAGCCATCAGAAACAACAAAATCATGCAATTTGTAGCCAAATATATGGAACTAGAGAAGCTCATCCTGAATGAGCTAACCCAGACTCACAAGGATGCACACGGAATCTATTCACTTATAATTGGATTTTAGCCATATAGTACAGGATAACTATACTACAGCCAATGCACCATAGTTTAATTTTTGTTTGTTTTGATTTTGTTTTATTAAATTTCAGGCATTCAAGAGCTATAACTTTTTTCTTTCTTAGAGACTTAACAATCACTTTCTAGATCAAAAAATAAAAACAGAAACAAACAAGACAAAACACCAGAGGAAACAATATTAGGAAACAGTCATAGAAAGTTGAATTAAATCTTCCATTTATTGCAAGTACAGATATGAACAATTTCTTTAATAAAGGATGCTAACTAAAATGAGGGGCATCTAAAATCCACATCATATGAAAAGGTAGAGAATTGGTTTTCCACTCTTGTTACACATAATTTGAAGAATTGTATTAATTACCTCTTTCCTTTCTGCAACAAAATATCTTTACAAATCAACTTGAAGAGGGAGGATTTATCTGGACCCACACTTCTAGCACAGAGTCCACCATGGCAAGAAAGTGGTGGAGTAATTTGGGGCGGCTTGTCACTCTTATCCACCTTCAGAAATGAGAGAGAGATTAAAGCTGAGCATTGGAGTAGTTTTCCTCTTTTTGTTCCGTTGGGATCAAAGCCATTGAATGGTTATGTTCACATTTAGGCTGGTGTATCTTATCTCTGCTAACGCTGTCTAGAACTGCCTCCCAGACATATCCAGAGGTGTGGCTACTAGGCTATCCTATATCCTGTAAGGATGGTGGTCCATTTGGTCTCCACACTTATACTTCAGATCTTGCAGATGCGGTAAACATGACAGGACATGTGAGACTAATTTCCTCAGACAGTGGCCCTCAATATGCCACAGTTATGAAGGGTTCATATTGGTCATTATCTCACTATTTCTAGGAAACAGAATTTCTGTTCCAAATGCTCTGGGCTCTGCTACTACTGGCTTCACTCCCAAGCAGAATTGTTTATCTCCCTTCCAGGTTCCTGCCTGTGCCAGCAGCTTAGTAGCTTGAAGTCAGTCTTAGCTATCCACATTGTCAAAGGCTTTTTGTCCCCATTCCCATTGCCGGAAAGCTAGTTATTAAACATTTACAAACATCCCGTGATCACTATCCTGACTCTTGCATTTTATCATCTGTCTGAACAGTGTCTTGCTAAGTAATTAGCACTTGCGGGGAGGCTGTCTATGAGCTGATAGATAAGGCGCTGTGTCAGTGGCCAATGTTCACTTCTATTCTCAGCCCAAAGCTCCAGGCTGCTAGCAGCTTTGCTGCCTCCATTGTAAATGGGTTCATGGAACCGATTGCATTGAGATGCCAAAGCTCAGACTCACACCACATGGCATAGGTGCAAACCACCAAACAAAAGCCTAAACCAGCAGCCTACCCCTGCAAGGACGTTTGATACTTAATTCTTTAGAAATTTAAAGTAATTTTTCAAGTTCCATTTCCACTCCACAGTACATTCAGGGTTGTCTTGTTTGTTTCGTTTTTTTGTTTGTTTGTTTTCCTTAGAGGTTGCTTGTACTTCCAGTGTGATTGTTATCCCAATCTGGCTGTGAACATATTGAATTATAGAAGATGCCATTTTCAAGATAAAAATTAATAACAAATGGTATTAAAATAACTATTTTTATACAGATCCATTTACTGTGTCTATTAATTTTATACTTCACTATGTGTTTTTTTGAGTGCCTCAATCAGATTTTATTCATTTTTGACCCACTATTTTAATAATTTTGATATATGAGTAAAAATTAAATCATAACTAAGTAAATAAGACATAGAAATATGTGAAGTTGAACAAAGAATGGTTTTATGCGGAGCACATATACCAAATACAAATAAAATATGAATAATAGGTTACTTATACTTACATATTTGAACATTTTGCAGACCAGACTATGTTAACATTGAAAATATGAGGTGTTTTTAAATGTCATTTTGGGGGAAAAGAGTGAATTTATTGCTTATACTAACTTATAGACATGAAGTCCCTAATATAACATGGCATTCTGGTTTTAACACAAATGTATATATAAATGTTACATGGTAAATAGTACAAAAATTCCTTATTTAGATTCTTGGAATTAGAAAATGACAGATACTTTATCTCAATCTAACATCATTGTTCTAACAGCTAACAAATATTTATATGGGATTATAATTTTGATTATATTCACTCACTCCCTATATTCTCTTATTATTTGTGTTCTCAGTATTAAAGTTTTACAAAA
>CAJQZJ010032173.1:13832769-13897580 GCA_907164525.1 Lophiomys imhausi | reverse complement strand
ACAGAACAGAAGAATCATTGCAGGAGAGAGCGCATTACTTGGACTCTGAATCTCAGTATAAATTTAAGTCACACCATCATGGATAAGTCATGGTGGTTAAGAGTTGATCGAACCATAATGAGGTGTAGGAGTCTGAGGGCTTGCAGCATGGCTTGCTCATGTATGTAATTGAATGCAGGAAAGCATAGGGTAGCTGGGAATTAAGACTGAGCAAAAACCTTCAAAGGCCCATCCCTAGTGAGCAGGCTGTGGCAGCTAGCCCCTACTTACTTTAACAACCCTCCATTAGAGTGCCAGCACCTAGAGCAGTATTCAAGCATATGGGCCTGCTGAAGGTATTCAAACATATGGGCCTATTGATAACATTTCACAACCAAACTATTTTAGCACTTAAACATATATCTATATTGCTTGTACTTCTAAGATAAATATCAGTGTAAGATGATATGCTCTGGAAACCTCATATTAATTATGAACACTAGGAACATTAGTATTCAAAAAGGAGAAAATCACAGGTAATTATTGAAATATTTCTCATAGTGCTTTAAGTTTACTGATTTGATAAAAACAATACCTAAGACTTGAAATATTTAATAGACATCATTTATTTGTGAGATACAGACATTTAATTATGAAGCCCCTGGTTTTTCTTTAAGCACAGAAAAATTTTAAATAATGTTGAATGAGTCCCTCTTGAAAGTAATACTAGATTTGGACTGATCATTGAGGCCCTTTTTGCCATTTTCTGATAGTAGTGCACTTGGGCACTACAAGAATAATCTGTCTTAGCTTATTTGCACTCTTAGTATATCAGTCAGTGAAATAACTAATTTTCCTGGCACAGTTTCAGGCAATCAGATTACAGCCAATGACAGTATACAAGAAAGACATCACTTAGAAAAAATGAGTATAACCCACTCCTTTCTGGTAGGCATTCTTATGGAGAGCACTTTGAGCAGCTCTAAAAAAATATCTGGTACTGTCTGAGAATTTTTTTAAAATACACAATTTATCACAGTAACATTCAGCAGTGTATAAATATAGACAGAAGGAGGCAGCCACACTTAATCTGTGTAAGTAACACTAGGACAAGCTTCCGTGAACTGTCATCCAAGCAGGAAGCATTTCTCTTCAGATACATAGTTTAGGAAGCTGGTTTCCAAACAACTACAACTTACAGGAATTCAACAAAGTGTGAAGAACTCCATAGCCTCTGTGATGTGTCCTGGTTAGTTTTGTTTGTTTGGTGGATTGTTTTTACCAACTTGATATAAGCTAGAATTATTTGATAAGAGGGAACCACAATTAAGAAAATACCTCTGTAAGACTGAACTGTGGGCAAGTCTTCTGGTCCTTTTATTAATTAGTGATTGATTTGGGAAGGTCCTATGTAAGGGTTAGATAAATTAGATTTAGAAAATATATAGGAGTTTCTGATACTGTCTCTTAATTCGGGGCCTGAAGAGCATTATCAGCATGAAGTCAGCAAAAACAGGAAAGACTTAATAGACTGAAAAACAAGGTTGAAGTCAGGAAAAACAGGAAAGACTCAATAGACTGAAAAACAAGTTTGAAGTCTGGAAAACAGGAAAGACTCAATAGACTTGAAGAAACAAAGTATCTGGCCTGACATTGTTTTCAGCTGCTAAGTGGGCAGAGCCCAAATTAAGCTGAAACAGAGTTCCTCCTATTTAAGGACAGTGCATGGAGCCCAGAAAGAAGAAGAGGCCCCTGATGCTAGAGAGCTCCAAGAGTCCTGCTGAAAAAAGGGCTGGACATTGATGGCCAGCTCTCTCCCTGAAGCAGAAAGAAGCCGGTGAGCAAAGAAAGCCTGAGCAAGACACCAAAAGGCCAAGGACTGGACCCTGTGGCTCAGCTTTTGCCTGGAGGGGTTTGATCTGTCCGATCAATGGCCTAGGGGAAACTGTGCCTGGCTTTAAGGACTGAGGCAGAGCAGCTGAGTTCCTGATTCAAAAGAAGTAAGTTGGCCTGCAGACGGCTGGGGTCTCCCACAGAGAAGAAAGCATGAAGCTGTCACGTCCCCCTCGACCAGCAAGGATGACACAACTCACAAAAGCTCTTCTCCAGCAGTTTATTCAGGTCCCTTGAAAACAGTCTTCTGAATGCCTGGGCAGACCCAACCCACAGGCTAAATACTATATGAACAGCCAATCAAGTAAAGCCACGTGGTGCTATCTTAGAGGCCCACGTATGCGGAAGCAAGCCAGATCAGCGGTCTTTGCCAAATATGGACTTGTTTACCACTGAGAGCGCTCACCGTCGGGCTGGTGGAAGGCGGAAACCGGTGCCATCTTTAGGGCGCAGCACATCGCAGCTCTCTACATGAAGCCTTATTTAAGGTGAGACTGTAATAACCAACTTACCCTGACGAACCTGCATCTGAGAGATCCAGAAGAAGGACTGCTAAGTGTGTTAAAGAATCTACAACAAAGACTGTGTTCCTGACGACTGAGGACCTGCCCCAGAGACTGTATCATTCTAAAAGGTTATGAAAGTGGTTGTTATGATTATCAATAGGTTTAGTGGATAGGTTAAAGGGGTTGTAGGAATTTATAGGATTAATAGTTAAGAAATTGTTGGTGTTTGTTATAAGTGAATTTAGTAATAAATAAATAAGAGTTAAATAATAATTTAAAAGTTCGGTTACAGTCCTACCCAATGAGAATTGGTCCAGGGCAGACTGGGGTGTGTAAGAAATCAAGCTGAACATGCGATAAGAAAGAAGCTTGCAAATATCCCTCCTCCAGGGCTTCTTCTTCAGTTCCTGGATCGAGGTTTCTGCCCTGCTTGAATTTCTGTCCCGACTTCTCTCAGTGATAAACTGTTAGCTGGAAGTATAAGATGATATTAAAATCTTCCTTCACTGAATTAATTTTGGTCATGGTGTTTTATCATAGCAAGAAAAACCCTAAGACGTGATCATTCATTTCAGATTTCAAAATGACTCTCTTTCAGGAATCTAGACAGCAGGTGAAACGTTACTTCCGGATAAGTCTGTAAGAGTCCTTTTCAGAAAAGATTTACATTTGAATTAGTGATGGCTGGACATCATGCAATGCACTGAGAATATGGAATGAGAGAGAATAGAAAATTTTTTTTCTCCTTGGCTGGGACGTTTATCTTCTCTTCATGAACATGAGAACTGGCATGTTCTCTATCTTCCGTTTCTGAAACTTCTTATCCCTTGGCCACAGCACTTGGGCCTTTTGCTTGAAGAATGTTTTACTCTACTAGCTCTTAGTTCTGAAGCCTTTATACTTGAGCTAAGCTAGACATAGGTCCCTTGTTTCTTCAGTTCATTATAGCGAAGCCTCTATAATTACATGACCCAATTCTCAGAAGAAGTCTCCCACACAACCATATATGTATATCTACATATTAATCTGTAATACCTTATCCTAAGAGATACTATATCAAAGAGAATGACTATAAAATATAAAATCTTCCCCAAATGAAAATCTAATTGTAAAATCCAGAAAGTCATACCTGTTTGTTAAGTAAACTTTAGTAGATCTTTGCCCAAAACCCTAGTAATGAAACAATACTGATCAGTGTGTGCTCTGACTGATTATCTGGTTACTGTTCAGGTTCACAGGGAGACACGGTCTCATATCTTTTAATACTAGAGAATAATGGGGAACCTATTACACTTCAACTCTCTCCAGACTCTTCTGGTCCATGAAAATTACCATTTATTCATTTAGTCTATGTTCAATATCCAGGTGAATGTTCATTGCCAATAGTAAATTCCTTTGCTACATTACATGTCACCGGACATAGCAATAATGGATTTCACCAACAAAGTTAGATTTCAAAGGGGATGGGGCACATTGAAAGCTATTGTACCTCTGAGGGAAGGTTACATACCTTTTGAGTGGCATGAGCCAGAGGAAATTAGTACAGAAATTGATAGGACTTTGTAGGAAGGGTCTTAATTACACACAGAGAAAAGGAAAATCTGAATCAGGTGGAGGGGAGATTTTTAACACCTCCTGCATACAGAATATAAAATTTGTCGAAAAAAGTGACAACACAGAACTAGGTATCTTGCTGTATAAAGTCTCTATAATATGCTTTCAAGTGAGGCTATATTAGGGGATTGCATTATACTTTGAGGCTTCTACTAGCTGATATGTGCATGGGATGAGAGAGAAGGAGAGGTGGGTATTCAGAAATTGTTGAACACATCTCCCTCATGTTTTTACTGCTTAGTACAAACTAATTTCATTATAATCATTTACCTAATTGTATGACCTTTCACAATAAATTTTAGTTCTAGGTGACCATGAATTAATATTATCTTGACTAGCAGAGCGCCAGCTGCAAAAAGAGTACACAATAAATATTTATTAAATGAATTAAAATCTAAAGGTATTAATGCATGAGTGAACATATTGCTATGTATTTTTAAAACATAATTGAATTTGCCAATAAGATTTCAGAGGCTAACAATCCAAAGTGCATAATTAATAAAAAGGAAAACATCAGTTTCAACAGTCTAAATGATATTAACCTAAATTTCTCTTATTTAAAACATATCATTGGATTACCTTGAAAACCAAGGGAAGTCATTTTTTTTTTATTCTTAGGAGCTAGTATATGAATATAATAGATATGCCTATTTCACAAAAATATATAGTCAATAAATAGATTCATATTTTGCTTCACTGTTTTTAAAGTTCAGAGTGAAAGATGAAATCAAGTGAAGAAAAAGAGAACATAAAAAACAAACCCCAAATTGTGAAAAGAAGTAAATAAGAGGAGATGGTTCTGTAGGGAAGATTTTTTTTTCTCCTCAAGCATGAGGATCTGAGTTCAAATTTGCAGTTCCCACATAAGAGGAGCAACATGTGTGAATAAGCCAGTATCTCCCAGCACTGAGGGTTAGGAGTAGGCAGACACTGAAAACTTGCCAGCCAGTCTGCATCACTGAATGGCGAGATTCCAGTTCAGTAAGACACACAACCTTAAGGAAGTAAAGTGAAAAGCAATAAAGAAAAACCACACACGCACACACACACACACACACACACACACACACACACACGCACACACACACACAGGAGGCAAGAGTTAGAAGAAGAGGGAGAGCAAGAGGGAGAGAGTTAGAGAGAGAATTGGGGGAAAACAGAAATTGTTAAGTAATGAAAAGGAAATATGATTACAAGGAGAAAAATAAGTTACCCACAGGAAAAATAAAGGATTCCATTTATCTTCTTTTACAGCTTACTTAATAAATAATACTTATTAAATAAATAAATACTTCCAAGGACTTTGCTCATTGTTTTCAGCTCCTTGTGTATACAAAAACACACCTTATAATGCTATAATGCTGCAACAGATGTGTGCTACATTTCTTGTATTTATTTCCTTCCTTTTGTTCCTTCTAGTGTCTAGTCATTTAAAATTTTCATAATTTTTAGTAAATACCTCCAGAATTAATTTGCTTTTCTTGACGAGGTCTAGCATATTATGAAACTGCAAGAATGATACCTGATTTGTTTGGTAAAGTGGTGCACTGATGCCTTCCTATTTTTCAAGTCTTTACTTCTTTTATGCCTTGTGGGACACATTAAAATCCTATGCAAAATATCACCTATAATTTTAATTGTAATTTCTGTGCATTATTCTTCACTAATGGGTGCTGAGGTACACAGTACTTGTCAAGCTGACATGGTGAATAGATAAACTATGTCAATAAAGCACAGATGTTCTCTTAATATGATTGATACTTTTCAACTGTGCTGTTCAGTCTTTAGATCTACCATAGCACTCGTCAACTCTGTTGTTCATTTTTTTTTGTAACCTCTGTGAAGTATTTCGAAGCCAAGAAAGAAAAAATAATAATAGTTAAAGTTTTAACACTAGCATTTCTTAATTTAATAGAGATGAATGTATACCATCACATAAGGCACCATACACTCAGTAAGTACAAAACCCACTGTTAAGAATACCCATTCCAAATGGTAGATTTTAACAAAATCTGATTTCTAAAAGCCTTTACTCCCCTATGTGATTCACATTAGTTACAGAGACGTACTTGATCTGTCTGCTACTTATTTGACATTTTTCTTACGTTTCATGGAAATTATTTTCATAAGAGTTAAACGTTTTCCTTATTTCTAATTTGAATGAAAAGAAAACAGTAATGTTGCCAAAATGTTTCTTGTGTTAATCATTTCCTGCATTTTAAAGCTGATCACAAGAATGAAATTGTGTTCCCAGTGGGGAAGTTTTCTCCTGAACATACTGTCATTCATGTATTAAAGGAGAGCTTCATATACAGTGAATCCTGTGGAGCTACATACATTTCATAACCTGTTTGTTGCTAGAGTGTTTTTTTGTTTTGATTTCTGTTCATTTGATTGTGTTTTGTTGTCTTTTGTTATTATTACTCTGTTCCTTTTTCCTTTTGATTTGGAATTACTACAGCTAAGATCGTGATTCACTGATCTGATTCTCCCAGATCAGCAAATTGTCACTATTTATTGAATGTGGATGCTTCCTCTACTTCTTCATTTGAGGTCTATTTTACAAACATAGTAATGAACAGGGTTGTAGAATATTTTCCCAGCTTGACGTTGCTAGTAAGACTCAGAGTATTAGGGAGTAGGTAAGTGACAGAGTACTTGTTTTGCAAACATATTGGCATGAGTTAACTCCAGCAACATGTAAAGGTTGGCTCAGGGTGGGATACCTGTAATCCCTCACACAAGGTACAAACAAAAGGACCTCTGCTGGTTGGTGCCCAGCCAGTCTAGCTAAAATGGTGAGTGCCAGGTTCAAGGAGAGACCCTGTCTCAAAACTCACTATGATAGAGTAATAGAAGACACAAATTGCTGTCCTTTATGTGCCAAATGCCCAGGCCTGGACTTTGCATACATATATACATATGTGCACACACATGTAACTATATATGGGCACATGCATACACACACTCACACACATAGATACATTTTTAAGAAAGAATTTATTCCAAGTTACTAAGACTGAGAACCTGTAGTTTTCATCTCTTATCTATGTTGATGAGGTCAATAATAATAGACACCTATCATATTTGTATTTAAAAGGTGTATGTGAAGCAATTATATTAACATTCTAGAAGTCAAGGGGTCCACAAAAGCCATATTCACGGAAGCTTCCTTCTGCAACAGGTGGGAACAAACAGAGAAACCCACAACCAGACAATGCAAAGAACGAGAGAACACAAAGCGTTCAGTCTCAAATGGTCTGCGTCCATCAAATCCCCCACCCCCACCCCCGGGGCCATGGAATTCTGCAGAGAAAGCAGGAGAAAGAGAGTAAGATCCAGAGTATGGAGGAAATCAAAGAAACAAGGACTTCCAAGTCAACAGGAAGGGGACACTTAAGAGCTGATAGATGCTGAGGTGGCATGCTCAGGGACTTCACGGTTCTGTACCAGAAAGCATTCTAGAACTGAAAGTAGTGGACACATGTTCTTGGCCTTGCCCAGAAGCTATGTCCAGACGATAACTACATACATATGAAAATGTTCTCACTAATGAAACAAACTATCTTTAAAGGTAGGCTACATGACCACCCATTGATGGCCAACACAAAACAAACTGAATGGAATCTTTGAAGTTTCCTTGTCTCAAAAAAAAGATCTTATTTTATCTTTTATCTTTGTTATGTTCTCTTGCTTTCTCCTCTATTTGAATTTTTATGTTTTTATGGGAGTGTGCAAATTAGTAGGTCTCTGATTGAATTTCTGTTTCTTGTGCCTTTTCTTGGGCTCTTTTATTTCTATTTTTTTTGTCCTATTTTGATGTGTTTTTTTCCCTTTATCATTATACTACATTATATTTTGTTAATGCCCCTTAGAAATCTGTCTATTTTCTAATGAGGCACAGAAAGGGGTGAATCCCCAGGATGGGAGGGATTGTAAAGAGGAACTGGGAGGAGTAAAGGGAGGGAAAACTATAATCAAGACATAGTATATAGTTTCCTTGTTTCTGATAGCTGAGTTGTATTCCATTGTGTAAATGTACCATAGTTTTTTTTTTTTTTTAATCCATTATTCGGTTGGGGGACATTTGGGCTGTTTCCAGTTTCTAGTTATATAAATAAAGCTGCTATGATCATAGATGAGGAGATGTCCTTGTGGTTTGGTGAGAAATCATTTGGATGTATACCCAGAAGTTGTATGGCTGGGTCTTGAGATAAAGCTATTCCAAGTTTTCTAAGATATCACCAGATTGATCAAAAAGAAGGAAACCATGCAATTTTCAGCCAAATGGAAGGAACTAGAAAATCTCATCCTCAGTGAGCTAACCCAGACTCAGAAAAATGCACATAGCATCTATTCACTTATAATTGGATTTCAGCCATATTGTACAGGATAGTATCCTACAACCAACACACCAAAGGAACAGGATCATAGACCATGCCACCTGTGGAGTTGCCATATAGGCTCCCAGTGCAAGAGGAAGCTCTTAGCCCTCCTGTGACTTTTGAACTGAGAGGGGGGCTGATATGCAAGGTCAACTCACTCCCACTCCAGAGGAGTTAGGATAGGTGGAAGAGAGAGGAAAGTGTGGGCGGGTGAGACCAGGAAGGTGGAGAGAGGGGACTGTGATGGAGACGTAACTTGAAGTAATAAACATTAATACACAAACACACACACACACACACACACACACACACATGAATTTTCAATAAAAGAAAGACTAGTATGCTAAACCATGGATTCATGGAGCTATTAGATGAAAGCACAAAACTGAACCCAAAACTTCTCATTCTGAAATTGGACTCTACACCACCCCATCCAACACCTACAGAACATCTTAAACAAGGGGGCAGAACTCCTGCCTTCTTGACATGATCTGACTATTGGACGTGTTTTGGTACATGTGCAAGACCCGATGGGGTGATGTTAAGCATTCTAAATGTTAATTAATTGGTCCTGCTTGCTGTCTGTTACTTACATTGTCTCTGATTGGTTAAATAAAATGCTGAGGCCTGAGATTGGGCAAAGACAGAGAAAGGTGGGATTTCCAGAGATTAGAACAGGAACCCTGCATTTTACACAGAGGATTAGATCATTCTAGCTAGGAGCATGAAGAAGGAGAACACACATCATGGGTTAGAAAAAAGAACCTCATTCCATATGGCCAGGAAAATCCACATAGCTTGGAGAATGGCAGTCCAAGGGGATATATGTATATATGGGGTCATATTTGGGTAATAGAATTAAGAGCTAGCTTAGGTAGGCCAAGATTGCTCAGTTTAGGCCAAGGCTTATTAAAATCCTCATGGTGTCTGTGTGTACTCATTTATAATGGCTGGTTAAGGATTAACAGCCACCAGCCAAATACAATCCAAATACTGTTAAATAATTTAATTAATTATTTTTACAAGACCTATACAAGATCAGATCTTTCAAGACTCATCACAGATGCAACTAGTATTCACCAGGTTCCCCCCCCCCCCAAGCAGGAGCTATTGACAGGAAATGACACCCAGGGAAGAGAGCCATTTTCTCCATGATGTAGCTACTAATAAGTTGCCCACCCTCCAGTCAATAGCTGCCTCCCATGTTCAGCCAAGCAATTCAGTTAAACTCCATGAGTCAAACACACATAGGAGAGGGGCAGGAGTGTGGAGTGATAAGAGAGGCAATGAGTGGTCAATATTGACACAATAAATTGTTTACAAATGTACAACTGTCAGAAATTGAAAAATGTATTACCTCAAATTGTATTTTTTAATTTATGTAGGAATCACACTGTTCTGCTGGAATATAATATGAGGTTTATCTGATTTTTGAAACCATCTTCCTATGTGAATAGTGAAGTATTTATACCAGAGTTTATCATAAAGTAGTTTATAGTTTAGAAATTTATTTTTCACTGTCCAATTAGAGCTGAAACACTAATAGATATTTTGGAATATAATGTAGTTTTGCAAGTCATCTCATTGATACTTTAGAATTCACAAAGTCCCAAACTTGTGAATAATCTTTCAATATATTTGCATTTTTAAAGGAGAAATATATGAATTTTGTAAGTTAGAATTTATGAATAGGAAAATATTTGTTTAAATTTATCTTTATGTGTGTGTGGGTGTTTGTGGATATGTAGGGGTCAGAATGGTGAGTGTATGTGTGCCATGGGTGTTCAGGGGACCACCAAGACAAGAAGGCACCTGAATCCATGCAGGATGTTGTGAGCCATGTGAGTTGAGAAATGAATTCAGGTCCTCTGGAAAAGCAGTAGCCCCTATAAATAAAACAGTACCAGTCTCTAGGACTTTAATTATTTTTACTTTTTAATATTTGCACATATATTTTCCCCTTTGGTCTCAGTCTCACTATGTCATTCAATCTGAAATCATAAACTCTAATGCCAGTGATTCTCCTGTCTCAAACATGTCAGACCTGGGACTATGGGAACATACAACCCTGCTGAGCTGAAAAGATTCCAACCATGTTTGTTTGTGGTCCAGTAAACTAGAAATCCGAATGCTAAAGCAAAATACTAGACTCTTTAATTGATGCACTAAAAATTACATAATGGGAAAAATACTCTGAAGTCCGAAGAAGTTTTAAAGCACTATTGTAAGCACTTTCTTGTTTTTGCTCATTCTTTTTTCCCATGTAAAAAGACTGACTCACCAGAAAACTAATAGGAAACTTTTGGTTGTAGCAAGTAGGTGATGACCCTGTCTTCTGGGGAAGATCAAAGTCCACTTCTTTGCCCTGGCTTGGGTTGCTCACTATCACTGCTTTTAGAGATAAGGGCGTGGAAATCGAGATCTTTGTTGAGAAGGGAAGGAGTAGATTCATCGTGGCACTAGTTTTTCATTAACTTTTTGCTTACTTTTTCACAGATATTCTCCTGCCTGCGTTCAGACTTAAGGGGGCCCACAAAAGGATGGGTATTTCTGGTTAAAACTTGAAAGCGAAATAATTAAAGATAAATTACAAGGCTTGGGAGATAAAGAGTTTGTACTGTTCTTCCAGAGAGCACATGCTCAGTTCTCAGCATTTTCTCAGGTCCAGTGGCTCACACCACACGTATTTCCAGCCCCAGGGTATCCGGCACCCTTTTCTCGTACTGGCAGGCATGTATACACATGCTACGCTAACCCAAGCATATATGCATACACATAAATGAAGATAAACCTTCAAAAAGAAAATATATAATTTATTATTAATTTACATAATATTAATGTTCATCTTTATGCTAGAGGCATCACTTGCACCTCTATTACAGTTTCTCACACAGTTTGGAAATTCTGCTTAGGGAAAGTTAAGTCACTTTCTATTACTCAAAGCTCTATGTTCACTCTCCAAATCTTCCTTCCAGAGCTTTGTTTTGTTTAACAAAAAGGTAAAACACCCAATTCACAAAGCTGGATAGCACATGAAGAGCCTATAACTGTGTGCCCAGAACTCAATAATGCATACAGAGCACATTTGTACAAGATAGGTGTGAAAAAATGACATTTTTCCTTTGTAACTCACATGTGTGTTTTGATCATTTTATTCCTGTTTTGCCAGTATGAAAGTTTCCACTAATTATGTAAATATTACTGCTTTACTACAAATACCACGTAAACCTTTAAAATATATTCTTGCATGAGAATGTGACATGTGATGTCAAAATTAAAGAACAAAGTCTATTTGAGAGTCCTATTTCTACATTACCTACTCTTCTTCAAAGTCTCTGTGGGACCAGCTTTTCTTTGCCCCAGATGCTTTTTGGTATTCATTAAGCTAAAATTACTGGGAAAAGAGAGTTAAAAACCATAAATACTTCTATGGCTGGGTAAGGGGCTGGGTGGTCTATAACTTCAAGAATTAGTTATGGTTTTACCAATTAACTCTGGAGTTTGTTCTTTACTAATTTTATTGAAAAAACATCATTTGTAGAAATGTTTCCTGCTGGGAGTGTACAGACTTCTTTCTCAAGCTGGGTAGACAGATTGTATTTGCAGTGCAAATGTCGTAATATATTTTATATACTGTACCAAAATATTCCTGGAGTTTTTAATTCTCTTTTAATCAAGTGGCATTTAAAATAATTACACAGATAAGTCAGTTTCTCTCTGTGGAAAGACGGCAAAGAATAAAGAAAGATAAATTATGTGATGTTGATGAAAAGTGCTAAATTTTAAAAGATTTTTGAGGCATAGGAACTTTCAAGTTGATGCCACAAGTTTTCTAGTGGAAGGGTATTGCTATAAACCATGACTTTTAAAAAATAATATTTATGTTTGGATAATACTGCAGCAAAATATGTATATGTTAGTCAACGATATTCTTGGAACTAGATGCCTGTTTCATTCTTGTTTGAAAAAGGATCTTTATATATTGCTTATGCAAACCTTTGCTATAATGAAAATTATTACAGATTTAATGCAAACTCCAAACACAATAAGGAACTAAGTGAAGACAACTGCCACACATTAGCATGGTATTTACAGATGGCTAAACCAAATTGGCAATACTCTCTTCTTTCAACATCTCCACTCTTTCCATGTATGCTTGCAGTAGAATTAACTCACCTTGCATACTAAGCTTAATAAATCTATGACACTGAACACTCACAACTTGAAATACTTATCAGAAGTCTTCACAGCCTCTTTTTTTTTTTTTTTTTTTTTTTTTTTTTTAAGACTGCCTCGTTTTCTGAAGCCCTGACTATGTGGTGGAGTTTCAAGACCAGAGAAAGTAGAGAAACAAATACACAAGGGAGAAGGCAGGGAGGGGACTGGTTAGACCATAAAATGAGAATTGTTTTGTTTTTTTTCTATGGGCTCTACCTGTGTGTACATATGTGTGTGTGTGTGTGTGTGTGTGTGTGTGTGTGTGTGTGAATATGCAAGTTCATCGTGAAGTTAAAGACCTTTTTTTTTAACTTAAAAAAAAATTCTTTATTAAAGCCAATTACTTGCTAACTTAGACATGTTCTAAGCTTGCCTTTCACAAGTAATATTTCTTCAGCAGGAGCCCACCTACTGTAGTTATTTGTGATCCATGTATATGTCATTCTTTTTTTTTTAATACTTTATTTTTTTTTTCTTCAAGTTACATCTCAGTAACAAACCCCTCCCTATTCCCCCTTCCTATCCCGTCCTTCCGCCCTCTTCCCCCCAGAAGTTTCCCCTTTCAGTCCAACAGATGGTTCCTTCTCTTATAACAGTAAGTATTATACAAAACAATAGATATAAATATGCCACATTTATGAGAGTAAATTGGCCCAGTATACCTTCCCAATGTCCAGTTTATACATATTTGGCCCCTGACTTTAACATTCTACTATCTAACCAACTCCATGAGTTTAAAGGTCTATATGTGACTCAACATTCATACTATCTTGCAACACACTTTTAAGAGTATCTTCTTAGATCTATAACACCCTCTTGATTCCTAAACAGTTCAAAATTAAAGACCCTTCTTAAGTGTCTTCCTTAATTTCTCTAAACCTTACTTTTTGGGCAGAGGCTTTAATCATTGAACCTGAACCCTGAAACACACTACTTCAGCTAGGCTGAAAAGGCAATTAGCAAAGAAAAATGCTTCTCTAGCTTTGCTATTACAGTCATATGTTTTTGTGTGTGGCTTTTATATTGGTGCTGGTTTATCTGAACTCAGGTTCATATGTTTGCACAAGTATTTTATTGATTAAGCCATCTCTTCAACCTATAGTACAGAATTTTTATTGTTGCTTTTTCAAAAGTCTGATTTTCTAATTTCCCTTAACTATAATTTTCTTTTTCTCTTTCTGCAACAATATGGCGAATATGTTGTGATGTCTTTTTCATTTAATCACCTCATGTAGGAATTTCACCACAGATTATTTTGTAAAAAAATAATTTAGACTTACTGTCTTTAGAATATAACCACTTGAAACAGAAGGAATCCAATAGGATTTCTTGCATGTATTTATTTATTATTATTGTGTATATATGATAAGGGTGGAAGGTGGTTGCACACATTTCATGGCATTGCAAGTGCCATCTTATGTGCTGAGTCTTATTCAGAGCTTTAGATTCTCTCTCTCTCTCTCTCTCTCTCTCACTCACACACATACTATGTAACTGAGGATGAATTTGAAATTACTATATAATGACTGGTGTTGATATGGCAGTGGTCCTTCTGCCTCTTTTGGGTGACAGGATTGTAAGAATGCTCTATCATTAACAGATGTGAGTTATTTTAATGAAAAATAAATAATATATAATTTTAACTGATATTCAAATTTCAATCTAATACTGATCAAAGTTTATTTAGACTATTATAATTTCTACTTTTGAATATATATAAGGAAAAGGTTAACTCTGTTATGATCTAAAGAGTCTTCTACAACCATTAAAAAGGTTCACCCAAACAATCAACATTAATCTATTTCTCTTGTTTTAAAACCCAACAGATGTTTAAAAAAAAAAAAGCCTTACAACTACTTTAAAGGAAGATTGAGAAATGCAAGTCATATGGAAATGTAGAATGTGTAATCAAAATGATCTAAATGGAAGAGTTGTTATTTTCTAGAGAACTCAAAGAAATGACTTTGAAATCCTTGACAAATGAATAAAAAAAAAATTGTAACCTGGTGATGATGACAGCAATGACAATGATGGTGTGCCTGTGTGCATGTGTGCGTGTGTGCCTGTGCATGGGCATGTATGTGTACGTGCATGTGTCTACACCTATTCCTGAATTTCCTAAGATTTTATTTTTTTGGGGGGAAGTGTTATAATTGTTTTTAGAAATATATATTAAACTAAATTATATTATGATGAAACATGGAATTTTTAAACTATTACTATCTATAAAAAATCAGTCAGCTGCAAAAACCAACAAGTTATTTGTAATATTACACTGAAATGATTTTTGACTGCAGTAGGTTGGTTCCAACTCCTCAATACATTCCTTAGCTTATTTTTGAACTAATTAAATTATACAAATATTATTATTATACCTTAATTTCATTGTCCTTGGTACTCATGTTTTTTGGTTGTACTTCTTGAACATGCCCCCAGGATGCCACAAAGCTTCTGTTGTTCATTTTCTTTGTCAAAGACATGAAATTTCACTTATTTTTAAAGAAATACTTTTGTAGATCACTTATCTACAGCCATAGGGGGTTTCTCAAGGCTTATATCGAGACATTCTTTTTTTTTGTCATTCTGACTTATCTGCTTTGTTAATCTTAAAAAATATTAAGTCTCAGCTGTGTCCTGAAAGTCACTATCCTGAATCTGTCTCACCAGTGGCTACCAGTCTTCATACTCCAGGAGCATCCAGGTCAGATAGCTTCCCCACCACCCATACCACTGCCTTCCTAGTCCACTGGGCTATGTCCAGCTGCCCTGAGCTGAGCACTGTTCCAACAATCTCAGTCTTCTGGACCAACTTCACCTATGATCCCCAGGACTGCCACTTCAGGAATATCCAAATTGTATCCCTTCTCTTCCCTACCCCCCACAAGTCCCTGTGCTGACCAGTGCTCTGGGACATGCCCAGCAGACCTGAGCTGAGTGCTGTGCCCCAAGCACCACTCTTCTGCCTTGCTCCACTGGAGGTTATTAGGCCTCAAACACCAGGGGTACCCAGCTCCATCTTCCAGACCAGCTCCAACTTGGATAACTAGGCCTGTATCTTCAGGAATAGTCAGGTTGGATTCACTTCTCTCTCCTATACTCCCCACACACAAATCCCTGTGTCACTCAGTGCTCTGTGACACTCCCATCTGACCTGAATTGAGTACTGTGCCCCAAGTACCACTGTCCTGACCTTGCTACACTGGAGGTTACCAGTCTTCATACATCAAGAGCATTCAGTGACATCTTCTAGACTGGCTCGTCCTGGGGTAATCAGACCCACAACTTCAGAAATACCAATGCCACTCTCCTAAACCTGCCCTACTGCAAGGTTTTCAGGTCTGTTACACCAGGAGCATCCAGTGTCAGTGTCCGGACTAACTCCACCTGGAGTCACCAGGCCTGCAACTTCAGGAATAGCCTGAATAGGTCTGATACACCAGGAACACTGAGACCTACTATACCAGGAAAATCAAGCTTAATTGTGGAACTACCACTCCACTGACCTCCACAAGATCAGCTGCACCAGAAACATCCAGGCCTGATACACCAGGGATATCCAGACTCCCCTGAGGCACATCCAGGTGACTGAGTTTTGTGCTGCCACCCTGGGCTCCATTGTATAGACATTGTTCCACTAGTTTCTACCAGTTCTACTGCATGAGGAACAACCAGGTTTGTAGCACAGGAACATCCATGCCTGCTGCAGAAAAAAAACAGCCAGGAGCAGCTAGGGACAGCCAGATGCCTAAAGGTCAGCATAAGAACACAACAAACAAGGGCAAGAGCAATATTGTACCATCGGAGCACAGTTGTCCTGCTACAGCAAACCCTCGTTATCCTAATACAACTAATGCACAAGAAAATGACCTTAAATCAAACCCTATAATTGTGACAGAGGCCTTAAAATAGGAAATGAAGAAGTCCCTTAAAGAAATACAAGAAAATATAATCAAACAGGTCAACAAAATTAATAAATTTCTTAAATAAATGCAGGAAAATTCAATCATACACGTGAATGAAGTGAATAAATCCTTTAAAGAATTACAGGAAAATACAAAGAAAGAAATGAATAAAATGTTACAGGACCTGAAAATGGAAATAGAAGCAATAAAGGAAATACAAACTGAAGGAATCCTGGAGATAGAAAACCTCTGGAAGAGAACAAGAACTACAGACTCAAGCATCATAATACAAGAGGTGGAAGAGAGAATCACAGGCCTAGAAAACACAACTGAAGAAGCTGATACATTGGTCAAAGAAAATATTAAATCTAAAAAGTCCCTGACATGAAACATTCAGGAAATCTGGTACACCATGAAAAGACCAAACCTAAGAACAATAGAAGTAGAAGAAGGAGAACTCCCAGGTCCAATGCCAAGAAAATATTTTCAACAAAATCATAGAAGAAAACTTCCCCAACCTAAAGAAAGAGATGCCTATAAACACTCAAGAAGCTTACAGAACACCAAATAGATTGGACCAAAAAAGAAATTCCTCTCATCACATAATAATCAAATCACTGACCATATAGAACAAAGAAAAATATTAAAAGCTGCAAAGGAAAAAGGCCAAGTAACATATAAAGACAGACTTATCAGAATTACACCTGACTTCTCAACAGAGACTCTGAAAGCCAGAAGGTCCTGGGCAGATATCTTGCAGACCATATGAGACCACAGATATTAGCCCAAACTACTATGCCAGCAAAACTTTTAATCACCATAGATGGAGAAAACAAGATATTCCATGACCAAACCAAATTTAAAAATTAGCTATTTACAAACCCAATCCTACAGAAGATACTGGAAGGAAGAGTCCAACTCAAGGAGACTAACTACACTGAGAAAAAAATAGTAAATAAATAACCCCTAATCCAAAAGAAGGTAAACACACTCTACTACCAGCAACATCAAAATAACAGAAGTTAACAATCATTGGTCACTAATATCTAACAACACCATTGAACTCAATTCCCCAAATAAAGAGACATAGGCTAACAGAATGGATTACAAAACAGGATACATCTTTCTGCTGCATACAAGAAACACACATCAGCAACAAAAATAGACATTATCTCAAGGTAAAGTGTTGGAAAAAGGTTTCCCAAGCAAATGGACCCAAGAAGCAGATAGGAGTAGTAGCCATTCTTGTATTAAATAAATTGGACTTTCAACCAAAATTAATCAAAAGAGATGGGAAAGGACATTTAATACTTATGAAAGGAAAAATCTGCCAAGATGACATCTCAAATCTGAACATTTATGATCCAAAATCCAAGGGCACCCTCATTCCTGAAAGAAACATTACTAAAGCTTAAATCACACTTCAATCCCCAAACATTAATAGTAAGAGACTTCAACACCTCACTGTCACCAATGGACATATCATAGAAGAAGAAACTAAACAGAGAAGTAATGAAACTAAGAGACATCATGAATCAAATGGACCTAACAGATATCTACAGAACATGTCATAAGTTTTATTCAAGCACAAAAGAATAAAACGTCTTCTCAACACCTCACAGAACATTCTCCAAAATTAACCATATACTTGGTCACAAAGCAACCCTCAACAGTTACAAGAAAATTAAAATAACCCCTTGTATCTTATCAGACCATCTTGCCATCTTGGATTAAAGCTGGACTTAACAACAACAGTAACAAAAGAAAGTTTATAAACTCATGGAAACTGAACATCTCTCTACTCAATGACCACTGGATAAGGGAACAAACAAAGAAATTAAAAACTTTCTAGAATTCAATGAAAATGAAGGCAAAACATAACCAAACCTATGGGACATAATGAAAGCAGTGCACAGATGAAAGTTCATAGCACTAGTGTTTTCATAAAGAATTAGAGAGACCTCATACTAGCATTTTAAAAGCTCACCTGCAGGCTCTAGAAGAAAAAAGAAGTAAACTGACCCAAGAAGAGTAGACATCAGGAAATCAACAAACTCAGGACTGAAATCAATATATTAGAAACAAAGAGAACAATAGAACAAATCAATGAAACCAAGAGCTAGTTCTTTGAGAAAATCAACAAGGTAGACAAACTCTTAGATAAAAGACTGAGTCAAAGTATTCAGACTAACAAAATCAGAAATGAAGAGGGTGACAGAACAACCGACACTAGGAAATCTAAAGCACCATAAGATGTTACTTCACAAGACTCTACTCCACAAAATTTAAAATCTAATCTAAATGGATGATTTTCTTGATAGATTCCTCTTACTAAAATTAAATAAGGAACAGATCAACAAATTAAACCATCCCATAATTCCCAAGGAAATAGCAGCAGTCATCAAAAGTTTCCCAACAAAACAAAGCCCTGACTCAGATGGCTTTAATGCAGAATTCTAGCACTTCCAAAGAAGAGGTGATACCAATACTCCTGAAATTATTCCACAAGCTAGAAACAGAAGGAACATTGGCAAGCTCATTCTATGAAGCCACACAAAGACTCAACTAAGAGAATTTCGACCAATTTCCTTCTTGAACATCGACGCAAAAATACTCAATAAAATACTGGCAAACCGAATCCAAGAACACATCAAAAGTATCATCCAAGATGATCAAGTAGGGTTCATCCCAAGAATGTAGGGATGGTTTCACATGAAAATCCATCAATGTAATTCACCATATAAACAAGCTGAAAGAAAAATAAACAAATAAACAAAAAACAACAACAGCAAAAACACATGAACATCTCATTACTGAAAAATCCTTTGACAAAATCCAACACCCATTCATGAAAAAAGTTTTAGAGTGATCAGGTATACAAAGCCAGTACCTAAACATAATAAAGGCAATATACAGAAAGCCAATAGCAGACATCAAATTAAATGGAGAGAAACTTAAAGCAATTCCACTAATATTAGGGACAAGACAAGGCTGCCCACTCAGCCTATATCTCTTCAATATAGTACTTGAAGTTCTGGCTAAAGCAATAAGACAACAAAAGGAGGTCAAGGCGATACAAATTGGAAAGGAAGTATCCCTACTTGCAGATGATATGATAGTATATATGTGACCCCTAAAATTCTACCAGAGCACTTCTCCAGTTGATAAACACCTTTAGCAAATTGGCTGGATATAAAATTAACTCAAAGAACTCATTAGGCCTCCTTTATACAAATGATAAACAGGCTGAGAGAGAAATTACGGAAACAACTCCTTTCACAATAGCCACAACAATATAAAATACCTTGTTGTAACACTAACCAAGCACATGAAACTTATGTATGACAAGAACTTCAAGTTTCTGAAGAAAAAAACTGTAGAAGTTATCAGAAGAAGATTGAAAGATCTCCCATGCTCATGGATTGGTGGGATTAACTTAGTAAAAATGGCCCTCTTGGCTGCAAACTGCATGATTTTGTTATTTCTGGTAGCTGAGTAGTATTCCATTGTGTAGATGTACCACAGTTTTTAAATTCCAAAATGGAACATGAATATAGACTTTTTTTTCCTGTCAGTGAGACACTTTGCCCTAGTAGTGCTGCCTTATATGCCCCCAGTGTATAAGGAGGATCTTGGCCCTCATATGACTGCTGAACTGGGGCGGGGGACTGTTATGTAGGGACATTCCACTCCAGAGGAGTGGGATGGAAGGGATAGGGGGTAGAGGGTGGGAGGGTGGGACTGGGAGAAATGGAAAGAGGACACTATGATAGAGATGTAACCTGAGGTGATAAATAAGTTTTTTAAAATGGCCCTCTTATCAAAATCTATCTACAGATTCAATGCAATTCCTATCAAAATCCTGACACAATTCTTTACAGTTCTTGAAAGAACAATTCACAAATTTATATGGAAAAAACAAAGAACCCAGGAAAGCAAAAACAGTTCTGTCCAATAAAGGAACCTCTGGAGGTATCACCATCCCTGACTTCAAGCTGTACTACAACGCAGTAGTAATTAAAACTTCATGTTATTGGTATAAAAGCAGACAGGTTTACCAATGGAATTGAGTAAACCCACACACCTATGGTCACTTGATTTTTGATAAAGGTGCCAAAACCACACAATGGAAAAAAGAAAGAATTTTTGACAAATGGTGCTGGTCTAACTGGATGTCTGTATGTAGAAGAATGCAAATGTATCCATATCTATCATCCTGCACAAAAGTCAAGTCCAAGTGGATCAAAGACCTCAACATAAAATTGTAAACACTAAATCTAATAGAAAAGAAAGTGGTGAAAAGCCTTGAAGCCATTGACACAGAAAACAACTTTCTGAACAGAACACCAATAGTTCAGTCACTAAAACTAACAATTAATAAACAGGACTTCATGCTGCAAGTCCAAAGACATTGTCAACAGAACAAATCAGCAAACTACAGATTGGGAAAAGATCTTCACTAACCCCTCATCAAACAAAATACATAAAGAACTCAAGAAATTAGATAATAACAAACCAAATAATCTAAATAAAAATGGGGTACAGATTTAAACTGATAATTCACTACAGAGGAATTTCTAATGGCTAAGAAGCACTTGAAATGCTCAAAGTCCTCAGTCATAAGAAAAATGAAAATCAAAAGCACTAGGAGATTCCATCTTACACCAGTCAGAATGACTAAGATCAAACACTCAAGTGATTTCACATGCTAGTAATGATGTGGAGAATGGGGAACACTCCTCCATTGCGGATGGAAGTAAAAACTTCTATAACCTCTTTGAAAATAAATCTGTCACTTTCTTAGCAAATTGGGACTAATTCTACCTCAAGACTACTCTTTCCTCAACTATGTTCATAGTAGCTTCATTTGTAATAGCCAGAAATTGGAAACAACCCATATGTCCATAGACGGAGGAATGGGTAAAGAAATCATGGTATATTTACAGAATGGAATACTATTCAGTTATTAGAAACAAGGATATCATGAAATTTGCAGGCAAATGGATGAAACCAGAAAGATCATCCTGAGTGAAGTAACACAAACCCAAAAAGACACGCATGTTATTTACCCACTCAAATGTTAACCGTTATGTACAGGATAAGCATGCTACAATCTACAGCCCCAAAGAAAGTAAGTAACCAGGAGACCTCAAGGGATAGTGCTTAAATCCCTGTCTCTGACTTGGATGCTGTTACCTCCCTCTTTATCCCAGTTTCCTAACAGAGTTGCCTTTTTCTTGCCTCAGTGAAAAAGAAGGCATTTACCCTGGATGCAATTTGATGTTCAAGGATGGGTTGGTACCAGGGGGTTTGGTAAGGTGTATTGGGGTAGTGGGTGGGAATAGAGGAGGGAGGGAGTGGTGATTGGGATGCAAAATAAAATAAAGTATTAGGACCCTCTTTTGTATTATTTCTGTAATTGAGATCATTAATCAAGTCTTCAATTCTATTTTGCAATTGGTGACATGACATGTTCCCTTCAATGTCCTGAAGATATTCTCAACATGTCAGAAAGTGAAATGTAAATGTATACTTCTGTATGTATCCTGTGATGAGCTTTGCTCATCTCCATTTTTGGAATCAAACTGGATAAAGAAGCTTAAGCCAAACAAAATATACTAATCATTTCTATATATAAACAAACAAACAAATAAATACTATATTAATTTTAAGTTTATGCCAAAATTATATAAATCTTATTCTTCAAGCCATTTTCCTTCACATTGCATCACTTGTCCACTATGAGCATCCTGCCTGAGAATGGTACCTGCGTTACAGCAGGCACCCTATCACTGATGTATCCTGTTACAGTAGAATCCATCATTCCCACAGGTGTTCATATACAAGGTGTTGTACATGTTTTGTACAACAAAACAACATGTAATCATAATCATTGACTTCTGTCTTTCTCTTTCTATTTCTTTCCCAATTTGATATCCTGAACAAATTTCAAATCCATTTTTCACATGGATTCTTCTTATAGGAACATTTCTGAATTGTTCATTTTCTGTGACCATGTGGTATCTCACTTCTGAACATGTACGCTTATCTCCAAATGACCATCCAAACTTGAATTCACTCAGTCATGCACTCAATCCCCAGAGAATGCTCCCTGACTGCCAATCAAGTAGTTCACTCACACATGTGTGCTTTCTGGTTGAATTTCAAATAAATCTCAACTAGATAGCCTAGGTCTGTCCTATTCCTTTAGGCCTGGCCTACTTACCTCCTGCTTGTACCCCTACCACACTGAGCTTCTTCCCAGTACAATAATATCTGTACTGTAAACCTCTCTAAGTTATTTGCACAGGATTCTTCTGCTTCTGTGGGCTCTGTCACCCTGACTCCTATTATGGTGCATATTCTCTTCCATCCTTTAGCTTCAGTCTAAATGCTGACATTGGTGAAAGGCTTCCATTAGTCATCTCAATCCAGACAGGATCAGAGACCAAGCTTGTATAATTGCTAACTAGTCTTACAAAACTTAAAACTCCTCTGAGGCCTACATCCCTTCTATAAATGAATCTAAATGAATAAAATATCTACAGATTGAATTTTCTATAAAGCAATATATATAGCTAACAATGTCCTAGATCAGAGGTTCTCAACCTGTGGATTGTGACCCCTCTGGGGATCAAATTACCCTTTCACAGGAGTCACCTAACATCATAAAAAAAAGAAAACATGATGATTCATTACAGTTGCAAGATTAAAGTTACGAAATAGCTCTGAAAAGAATTTTATGGTTGTGGGTCACCACAACATGAAGGTCACAACTATATTGAAGGGTCCCAGCATGAGGAAGGTTGAGAAACATTGCTCTAGATAGTCTCTGATCAAAAAAAAAAAAAAAAAAAAAAAAAAAAACAAGTAAATACAAGAAGTGTGAGGTTTTAAATGTCTGAACACAGACCAGCCTCTTTGTATATGAAAGGTTTCTAATCATCCTGCTTCTCCCAATGTTTAGCCTTAATTACCTTTGAAAATATACCAACTGCACACAGCAATAACTTTATACTTATGTTGACAAGAGCTTAACTGCACTCAGAGCACCACAAAATCCATCATTTCTAATCCCTGTGGCTCTGGAAAAATAACACTAAAGAAATCTCAGCTTAATTTAAATCTGTAATAAGTCAAAGAAAGAATAAAGATAAGTGTCCCCAGATTAGTACATATCCTGGCAATTCTAAGCAAATAATTACTGCAACTTTCTTATGTGGAATTGGTAATTTTGCTAAACATAAACTGGGACAAAACAAAAAGAGAAAATGAACTTCACCACATAATTATATTGTATCTTAAAGTAACAAAATCTATAACTGTATTTCAATGCCTCCTACCCCACCAAGTGGACTAACAGTGTTATTTTTGTTGGTGTTCTTGTTAAGTGCTTTTTAAATGAAGAATCCAATAGAAGATGAAAGAAACTAAGCTTCTTAGGGGAAAAAAATCTGTTTCTTTTTGAGTTCCAGTTTATAAGTTTTAGGTCCTTATAGAAATCAGCCTAAGCATTTTCAGGGACATTTTGAAATTTCTGTAACTTCACAGTAAGTGCAAACATGCCCCTCTCTACTCCTCACAGCTTTAATACATACTCATACTGCACTGCAACTTAGATTAGAGATTTTTAGAAGTGTTTAGTTAAAAACAAATACATAAATTAGTGAACAAATTAAATATTAAAATGAGACACATCCTATGAAATTTAAAAATGGCTTTACCTAATAAAGGGAACCATAATGTTATAGTATGAATTTGAGCATGTATATACATGTATGCATGTCTCTGTGTGTGCAAGTAAACAAGTGTGTGAAGGTGTGAATGCATGTGCATGTTCATACATATGGAGGCCAGAAGTCAACCTTGGGTGCCTTTGTTCAGAAACCACTCACCTTATTTTTGCATGTTTGTTTGGGTTTTTTGTTTTGTTTTGTTTGGGGTTTTGTTTTTATGAGACAGGAGCTCACTATGTAACACTACTTGACTTGGAGCTCAGTGCTTTTCTTCAATTCACAGAGATCAACCTGTTTCTGCCTCCAAAGTCCTGGAATTAAAGGTTTGACAAACCAAGAACCAAAGGCTCAGAGTTCATAGCAGATGTGGAAAAGAATGTAAGAGACAGAAGAATAGGAAATTTGCTGTGAGATTGTGTCTCCCAGAAATGTCAGAAAAGCTATAGTTATGAAGTATCACCGAAATGGCTGCCTAAGCATGACCTGAAAAAGAAGGACACTAATAAAAAATGTAGGAGGCCTCATCCATAGACAAAGACATACAGGCAATCACAGAAATCTTAGAGAGTGAGAAATAGTCTCCCGCAGGGAAGAGCACACAAATTGGCTACCCAATAGTAACTTGTCAGCTCTGAGAACATACATACAAGTAACATTAGTTGAGCAGAGTGATTGTATTTATGTTTAGGAATGCAAACACATGCACACACACACACACACACACACACACATACACACACACACATACCAATTAAAGAAAAAGAGGCCATGAATTTGAATAACAATGGTATTGGAGGTCAGTATATGTATGTGCATGGCAGAAGTTAGAGGGAAGAAAAGCTAGGGAAATTATATAATACTACCACACACAATTACACTTGATAAATAAAGGTGGGGAGCATGTGCCACAATGCCTGGTTTGTTAGTGCTTTTAATTTTCTTTTTCAAACAGGGTCTCTCATTGGTCTAGACTCTAGAGTTTGCCAAGTTGATAGACTAGGTAACTAAGAAGCCCCAGGATTACTCCTGCTTATACCTCCCCTATAATGAGATTACGAACACTATCATTATGCATTCTTAGGATTGAATTTAGGGGTTGTGTTTGCATTTCTAAACATAAACATCCTTGAATGGTAATCACATGAAAATGAGTGATGCCCCTCCCTCTTTTTTTCTAATGTCTTATGTTTTCAGAGGGCATTGTGCAGTGTTTTCAGATGTTGACTTCAGTGCCCTTAGAGTTGGTTATCACCCAGCCACTGGCATTCTGATCTCCTGTATCCATACTATGTAAGAAACCCTCTCTAATTATTCCTGATTGGTTAATAAATCAATTATTCATCAGCAACAAATGGTGGCTGACAGCTTGTAGCTGGGTAGAAGAGCGGTAGGTGGAGCTAAGATTCCTGGGATTGGGGTCTCAGAGAGGAAAAAGGGGTAGCCATTGTGTAGTATGGACCTTGGCTGAGAGCAGCTTGTTCTGAGGACTGGCCAGATAGAGCAGCAGCCACCCAGGAGTCAACAAATTGTCAAGTGATAGGCATTTGTTTGGGTTTTTAAAAGGTGGTAGGACTATTAGAGCTCAGAACCTGTCCAGCTTAAGGCCCACAGTTTACTAGTAAAATATAGTGTTTCTCAGTTATTTACTCTGTAACTAGAGGGTTTTAAGGGGCATAACAAACCCCTGGAATAATTAATTTCCTACTACAGTCTTAATTGAAAAATTAGTTCATCAATATTATTTCTTAGAATCAAAATAGAAAATTACAAATGTTTCAAAAGAGGTGAAGATGCAACTTAAGAAAAAAGTATGGGGACTGGAGAGATACTCCTTAGTTAACAGCAGCTAATACTCTTCTAGAGGGCCTGGGCTCTGTGAGCAGCACACCTCATGGCAGCTCCAGTTCCAGAGAATCCAGAGCCCTCTTCAGGCTTCTGGGGTCACTGCACACATGTGGTGCACAGACCTTTCTTTCTATCTATCTATCTATCTATCTATCTATCTATCTATCTATCTATCATCTATCTATCTTTCTATCTATCAATCTATCTATTTATCTATCTATCATCTATCTATCTTTCTATCTATCAATCTATCTATTTATCTATCCATCATTCTATCATCTATCTATATATATATATCATCTATCTCTCTCTCTATCTATCTATCAGAATCAGGCTACTTTCTGTAGCTTTTCCTTTTCCCCATCCCATCTCTCTACCCTTTCTTCCTTTTCCTCTCCTGCTGTTGCTTCTTCTGAGCTCAGCTTTTTTTTTTTTTTCTACTCTTCTTCACTGTACTGTTCCTTTGACAGCAAGTAATTAAGTGATCCTGTTTCTCCTGACACTCTTTGTGAATAATTAGCAATATTTTCCCTAAGCAATATAAAATTATAGCCAATAAAATACCAGAGAGGTAGATCTTGGACCAATGTCTGGTAAATCTGGGTTCTAGTCATGAGCAGTACTAGTTTTTATTTTTCTTCTCAGCACTATAATTTCATTTTGCTATTTTAAGGCATTGGGGTTAAACTGAATGGTAGTGAACAATGGAACAAAGGCTGGAAAAAACTCTCCAATTCCAAAATAAGTGGTAGTACCTTCCTAGGCCCAGAATCTAGCAATGAATCATGGAAGAATCCACAGATGAGAAGAGAAGTCGTGGAGATGAGATTTGGAGCACACGAGGCTGAAGGTTCACTGGAATAAAGACACAGAAAGGAATAGGGAGATGCCCCAGAGGATAAAAACCCTTGTTTTATGTGTGCGACCTCAGTTGAGACCATCAGCACTGATGGGTATGAGGGTGTACCCCTTTAATCCTAGTACTTTGGGGGAAGAAGCAGGTAATGATCTGTGGGTTTGAGGCCAGCCTAGTCTAGAATGTACCAGGGCAGCCAGGTTTAAATGGAGAGACCTACTTCAAATATGTATATATACATAATATAAATTTAATATATATAATAAAATATATATTTTATTTTTAATATTTTACATAATATAATATATATTACAAAATATAAAATAATATATATATATATAAAATAAGAAGTCACATGTATATATTTATGGCTTCTGATTTTGTAAGGTTTTTGGAGTGTGTGTTCCTTGTGTTTTCTCTGTTTTTATTTTTAAATTATGGTTTCCTTGTTCATTGGTTGTCATGTTTGTTTTACTTTTCTATTTTTTTTATTTATTCCTCTCTCATACACTACATCTGGACCATACTCTCCCCTAATGAAAGAGATCTACAGAAAGGAATGGGATGGAGTTAGGTGGGTAGGAAGATCTGGGAAGAGTTGGAGGACAGGAAGCTAGGATTAGAATATAACCTATGACTTTTTTCCAGAGAAAGAGAGAGAGAGAGAGAGAGAGAGAGAGAGAGAGAGAGAGAGAGATGGGAAAGGGAGTGGAGCAAGAGAGAGAGATCCTCTCTTTTTCTCTTCCTCTCCCCCTCACTCTCCTCTTCTCTACCTCTTCCCCCACCCCTCTCCTCCCTCTCTCTGTCTCTCTCTTTCTCTCTCACCACATGCACATGCTGTTTGTTTCCCTTGCTATCCAATAAAACTGCCTTTATATAACTTAAAAAAAGAACTTATTTAAAAAATTATGCCTGGGGTTTCACCTATAACCCCAGTGGGATGAGTGTGCTTGCTAACTTTCTGCTTAGCATAAATCCTTTGTTACAGATCAACTTGTTAGGACCAAGCTCATTGGACCAAATTTTAGTCAGGCTTCAGAAGCCTGGGAATTTTAAGTAAGCCCTGAGCTGCAGGTCAACTTGACCACCTCCCAGGGCTTGGAAGCTCTAACCATTACCAGTAGACAGGTTCTGGCTTGGGTATGGCCAGTTCCCAGGGCAACAGGGAGAACAACAGAAACCCCAGGTTGCCAATGGTCATGGGTTTGGAAATCCCCACCTTGTTTCCTAGGTCACCTATGATAGCCAATGAAAGTACTGTTGCCTGATGATGCTTGATTCTGCCATGCTGAAATGTATTTAACCTGAACTGAAATTCTGTTTGGGGTCCCCTTCTTGTCCTTGCATGGAGAAACTTTGAGAGTGATCTCAGCATGCTGATTAATAAAATCCTCTTGCATTTTGCAGTGTTCCTGCAAATCACCAGAGTTTCTGGTGACTCCTCACTCACGTCTCACATTTGGGATCAGGAATCTGTTTCTTGGCCTTACATTTGGAGTTCCCACCAAGTTATGGGAGGCCCTGAGTCACCAGGAATGACCCAGAGGCACAAGTGAGCCAGCTAACTATTCATGAGCTCATTTTTGTTTGTGTAGTATGACTTTCTGTTTGTGAGACCATTTGTCCTTGTCTGTGTTCTGTGGTTCGGCTTCGGTTACCTTGCTTTTGGTTTTCTTCTTGGTTTGCGGAGTTCAAAAATGGGAGTTTGTGTGTGTCAGGTAAATGCTACAGTTTGGGCGTGTCAGGTAAACACTCAGTTTTTGAGTGTCAGATAAATGCTCCAGTTTCTGCATGTCAGGAAACACGGGTACTTTTTCTGTTTCTCGCCTTCACTTTGTGCATGTCAGGATAATTTGTGTGACTGCTTTCCTATTTGGTCTAGGAGAGATGACTTACTTTGACATGGGACAAACGCCTTCCAAACCACTGGACTTGATTACATGAAAGACAGCAGGTTTTCAGGTTCTCTCCAGCCAGTTGTGATACAGGCTGTTGTTATGTACTAATTTTATGTTTGTTTTCTTGTTTGAAAAGAGAGAGCTTCCCAGCAAGCGAGGGGAACCTTTGGTCACGTGGCTTTATGTTTGTTTGTCTTCCTAACTCCCTCTGACTGAGACTAAAACACACAGACTTGAAAAAGTTTTTCTGTATACGTTTTTGTTTGTGCCTTTCTCTTGTTCTGCACAAGAGAACAGGTTTGCATGTGAAATGAATGTGCATGTGTGTCAGCCTTGGACCTCGGCTGCTTTTTCCCCTTGTACCACACTGAGATGGATAATCTCCCTTCTCCCAGTGTCTGCGCCTGGGCCAAGATGGGGAGGGGAGGGGATTCATCAATCTTCCCTTGCCAAACTCATCATGAGGGGACAAGACTCTCCTCTCTGGCAGGGCAGTTCTGAAATGCCACTGTCAGCTGGAGGGGGACAGAAAGATGGAGAAAAGAACAGAAAAGGCTCCCTAAAGTAAAACCCGCCTTGAACTGGGCAAATTATGGGGTCACCCCTTCTCCCCAGAAACAGAAATAAAAACTAGACAGGCTAAGGAGGGTTTGCTGCCATCAGAAAAGATGAGAAGGGTCATCCACCTGCCCGGGCAAAATGTCCAGGCTACATACTCCCTTCGCTGCAGGTTCTGGCAATCAGGCAACATAATTTCTATACAATGCTTTAAGTGTCAAGGTAAAAATTTGTTTAAGGGCGACAGCTCCTTTCAGCAACTTCTCTGCTTTACAAACTTCAACTATGTGGATAAGAACTACAACTTGATAATATTCAAAGAAAAGTTATTAAAGATTTCTCCAAAGGGGACCAGTCATCCGAGAAAAACGGGAGTTGGCAACTGCCTTGATAATGTCACTTTAATCAACAATTTCCTTCTAGTAGGTTTAGTTTGCCCAAAAATTCAGCAAGAAATGGACTTTCAAAAGAGAGCGACAAAAGTTAGGATTACAAGACAAATCACTAAGGAACCTAATACAGGCTGCTAAAAAAAAATGATGAGTTTTGGCTACGGATGGTTTATCTAATTGTAGAGTTGCCTATGTAATTGATGATATTAAACTTATGTTGTCTTTTCCTCCTTCTTCAGCTCAAATAATACAATTTAAGACAGTAACTGTTATTTAAAAAAAACTAGAGAGCTAACAATGCTGTAGTAAATTATAAAATGTTAACAGGAAATGGACAATATCAAAACGCAAAATCCTCTTGCCTTTTGCAATGTTCTCCAGTTCCTGATAAAGTACTAGCATTTGTGGGTGCACTAACATGTCACATGCCATACATACAAAGAGAAAAAGTAAGAAACACATGATGACACATGATGAAATGGTGCTTGGAACATAGGCAGGGCATCAAGCTTCTAAAGACTGAGTAGTAAGGAGACTGGTGCTAATAAAAATTGAATCCTGGAGAACATGAGGCACTCTAGGTTCTTTTAGTTCATTATAGGAAAAGAAAGACATACACCATAATGAAATGCCAGAAAAAGAAAACAAGGCCAGCTCTACCCTTATGTTACACATTGATACAGACTTTGTTTATACCGTGTTTTTCTCTTATCTAAAAATGAAACTACAACCTACAGTTTTGCTTTCTAAATGTGTCCTTCTAAAAGCTGAACAGCAGAGCACGTGAGGTGAACATGAAAATATGAACATAACTTTCTGCCTCAACAGCTTCTCATCTAAAATAAAACACCATGCATGAGGATTAATGTGGTTATTGTTCCAAGGAGAACAATAAATCTTTTCTTAGACAGAATAAAAACCCTAGAAAAACCCATGAAAAGATAAACAAAAACCTATACTGGATGACTGTAGATAGTCTCTTGTATCTACTCCACTTGAGCATTATAGCCAAGAACTAAGGTCACAGAGCCGCAACTCCCTGAACTAGTTGCTGGAAAACCATTCAGCAAAAGTCTTTAATACTTTTTCAAAGATCTTTATTTGTAAACAAGCCCACTATTACCAGCCAACCTCTCTGTAGCATAGAACAAAAATTAAAAATGATATACCAAAAAAATCCAAAAATTCTTTGTATGGCTCTCCGTGGCTGATAAACTCTTTTTACCCACTTTATGTTTACAGATTAAACAATGATAATAGGATGGAATTTACAGTTTGAAACAAAAGAAAAGGGAAATTTTGAGTTACAAAACTGTCTTTCTAGAACATGCTTTTGACCACTTATTTTCTGAATGGGTTAATGAGACAAATGTATTCAGTGACTAGTCCTGCACAATTTCTGTTGTACTGATGGCCAGTAGAATTCAGAAGGAAGTCCTACTGTTGCAATCACTGCCTCAAAGGAATCCACACTTGTTGGATTACTGTTGACCTATCCCCAGATCCAGGGCAAGGTGTGTCTCTCATGACAAAAAGATTTGATTAAACACTGTCAATGGTGTCCTTGTGCATTATTCTCCCTAGGCAGTAAGAGTGGTGGAGTAAGGAGGTGGAAGGTAGGGGTGGAGAAAGGGTAAATGTGGTCAAGATATATCATATGAACTTCTCAAAGGATTAACAAAATATTTAAAAAATTATTTTCTACCAACTTCTGGATGGTGTTTATATTGAATTCTGAATTACGAATTAATTGGTTTAGGAAATGTAGAAGTATACATACATTTTATTTTATTGAATTTTTGTTCAACTAATATTTTGAAATGAAGATATAAATTAATATGTCTTTTAAAATCCACAAAATCCTCACATATTAGTGACATGCTTACATTTTAATATTTTCCAAAATAATCATTTTCTGAATGATATTTACACATATGAACTGAAATTTCCATTTAAAAACCATACTTATGTGGAGATTCTATAGATAGTTTGATTAGGAACTAATTTCCTTGACTGTAGGGAACTAGAAGGTTGCAGATTACCAGCTTTCAGTGCCTTGAAAGCTGAGAATGAACCACTCCTTAAGCAGACACTCCTAGCTGTTCTTAAGCATTGGTTAAATGTTTATCTGAGAGGGTGAGCTACCAAGCAGTGTTTCCCCATGATTCCTGCTTCAAGGCACTTCTTGAATTCCTTCCTGATGGTGAAGGATGCACTATTTCCTACAAATTAAAAACAAATCTTTCCCTTCCTGTTGCTTGTCAGAGCATTGTATCTACTACATCAACAGAAAGGGAAATAGACCACAAAGAAATAGCATAGAAAGGCCTACTGCTGTAGTGGAAAGATGTGTGGAAAGATGAAGGATGGAGAGGGTACCTGGATGAATCAAAATGAAGAAACGAGATTGGAGTTTAGGACTCAGGGGAGGAGAAAGTACCACACTGATGAGGAGACACCTAACTTGGTCAGCTGATTGTGGAAATTCTCAAGAACAGGAAGCATGTGTTGGGTATAAATCTGAGTTGAAAAAAATTAAACCAGAAAGAACCACAGGTACCCAGCTTCATCTTATTCCTTTAGCATAGACTTGTATTTTATTCCTTGCCAAAACATGGGCACAGAGCAGAAATGAACTGTTGGATTCCATGAGAACTTATAGTACTCCAGAGTCCACTCTCATTAAGTATTCATGCATTCTATATGAGTTAAAAGACACACCGGCACTTGGGAGGAACTTCCTGGAAAGAATATGAACTACCCCAGAGTAAAGACAAGAACACTGATGTTTGAGAAGTTTCTAATAAACATAGGGGAGAGGTTACTGCAATGCCAAACCCAAACTGCACCAGGCCTCCTTAACTGGATGAAACAAAAGCACAAAGTGATTAAAAATTCCAAGAGACCAATGGATGAGACAAAATATCTGGACTCTTCAGGTATATACCTTGAAGCCACACAATAGATGTGCTGAAAACTACCATTTGAGGCATACTTTTCATTTGACAATGTAAATGGTAAAACACAGTCTGGTGAAGAGCTCTGCAAGTCAGTGGGTTGTTTCAGATAATGTTCCAATATTTAAATAAGAGATAAATTTCTGTCTAGGTTTTATTTCCCCTAGGGGAGAAGGCAAACACTATTTTCAGAATGGCCATAATTACCTGCTATTAGATACCATCAATGATGGCCTGAGGTGAATAAAAAGCACTAATTTAGCATATGCTTAAAGTATAATCTGTATTATTTTTCACAATTTCTTTGTAACAGATCATTTTAGATGAATTTTAACCCCAAATCCTTAATTACAGTGTGTTTTTTAGTTATTGCCTCTTATGACTATGCATTTAGATAGGTCTTTTTGGGTAGGCAGTCATGTAATGTCTTACAATATTATCTTTAAAGCATTGTTATTTAAGTTCTCATTAATTTGTCCAACTGGAGTATAAACCAGTACTTAGGACATAACTCAGTGGGAGTTACGCTTGCCTAGAAGGCATGAGGCCCTGAGTCAGCTCCAAAACACATATGAAAATCCCAGGCAAGGAACATAAATTTGTAATCCCAGCTTTGGAAAGGCAGAGTTAGGAGGATCCCTGAGCTTGACTGATTGGCCAGTCTAGCTTAATTGAAGAGTTACCGGTCAAATCAAAATAGGTGAATGGCATTCTTGAATCCCTGCATTGTTTTCCTGACTTCTATATGCACCCTCTACACACATGTGCAACTACAAACACATGAATTAACACCATGACATCATACACACATAAGAAAAAGAGTATAACCTAAGTCAATAAATACATGTTACATTTTATGAATTACTTATAGCATTTAAAATAGAGTCAAATATAAATTTTTAAAGATTGATCAAAAATAAATCATTCAATTTCAGTTTCATAAAGTAAAGATACACACAAGTATTAACTTTTTAAAAGAATAACATAATAATAACAAAATAATTTCTGGAGACTAAATTCAACAAATGTAATATATCAATATGGAGTACGCATATGAATTTGCCAGGGGCTAGAAACCTCAGTGCAAGCACTCATAGTTTCACATTTGACCCTTGCTGACAGACTTCTATACAGTTCTTTAAATATAGGTGGCATTTCTGGCAGTCATGAAAATGCTATTGCATCCCTTATTCTTCACAAACTCATGTGACAAAGAAGACCAAATAATCTGACCACTCTCTGGCAGAAGTAGCCAGAAAATATCTTTAAGCATCCATTTAAAAACAAAAAACAACAAAAGAAAAAAACCTACTCCAGGATTTATGTGGTTCTTCAGTAAGTAATTATTTCAGTTATAGAAATTTATTAAAGAAAACAAATGTAACGCATAAATGAAAACATTAATTAAAACTAATTTGCAGATCTGGACATGGTGGCACATGCCTTTAATCCAAGCACTCTGGAGGCAGAGGCCGGTGGATCTCTGAGTGAAAGGCCAACCTAGTCTACAAAGAGAGTTTCAGGACAGCCAGGGCTATACACAGAAACCCTGTCTCTAGAGATAAAACAAAACAAATCCCAAACTAATTTGCATCAAGTCTTCTACAAATCCTTATTGCATTTCCTAATGTTTATATGCTTCCTAAAATTATTCAAAATGTTCTTTGTATCAGTGTGAAGAAGGAATTACTGAATGCCTATAAAATTCTAACATAGGTAACTTCAATATTTTTATCTCAATCTTTTTTTATATATCCAGGCTTGAGTATGTTAACAGATAAGATCATATGCATTAAAACAGGAAAACATAGTAGAGAAACTGGGGAGATGGCTCAGTCAGGAAAGTTCAAGCTCTGTGCAATGTTGATTTTATTTCTTTTCAAGAAATACTATTTTCTGCCTTTTAGTATTAGAAATACATGAGAAATCATTTTTCTTATGTAAAAATGTGGCACACATGTGCCATGTGTATGGGATGAGTATGTGTGGAGGCCAGAGAACAGACTACATCATTTCTTCTCAAGAGTCATCCATTTAAACAGTGTCTCCTGTTAGCTAGCGGAGCACTCCACAATTAGCGAACCCCAGGGATTTACCCATCACCACATCGCCAGCGAGAAGATGCACACCTCCATGCCTAGCTTTTTATGTGGATTCTGATTCTTGTTTTAAACGCAGGTTCTCGTATGTACATGGAAGGCACTTCAACTGCCTTAGCTATCTTCACAACTCATATATTAAAAATCTACTTAGAAGACATATGGCTAAAAGAAATCAGATCTCTGGCAGAAACAAAACAAAACAGCAACAACAGCAAAAACCTAGAATAATAGTGAAATAATAACATTTGCCGATAACAATCACCATTTATGTAGGTTGATACACACTGCAGCCACCTTGGTTAATTGCATTCAATTGGTTTTGTCTGAATAGGTCATTGGCAAGCTCATTTGTGCTTTTCTCTTTGAAGTCTGTTACCTAACAGCCTGGCAGCCTTTGCAGCAGAACTACTGTGAAGGAAGAAGCAGAAATAGGCCCAGGTACAGAAACCAACAAAACCCTTGAATTCTAACATTAGGGTTAGGTTTGACTTTTTAACAGCTCCTTTTACAGCAAAAGTAGGAGATAGCTTTGGTGAATCTTATTCGTATGACTTTTGTTAATTATTTCAGTTAAATTATGTTCTAATTTGTCCTCAGTTCTGAAGATTTTACAGTCAGCTGTCAATAACTAATCTAAAACGTCCTTGTGAGTTAGAGCTGTCCCTTTTATGTGATTCTGAGATCTGACTGTCCTCACCTGTAATTGTTCCTCTGGGAAAATCTGTGACAAGGGAAACATGCTTTTCAAAGCCATTGTTAGGTCCTCCAGAACAGTGTGACAATAATAAAACACTCTGTCCAACATATGCAAATGAATGTGTGCTTTCCTCTGAGCTAAATGCATTCTAAAATTTTATATATGATGCATCTTAAAAATGGAAGCGCTATCAGAGCACACATCAATACACTATTGATGGAATTCTGTCACTGCCGAGGATAACGGTCTTCTAAATCATTATTAGTTATTTTTTGAACACATCAACAAGTAGATTCAAAAATAAATAGAATCAATAGCACAATTAATCTTAGCAAAGTATATTTATGAGCTGATAGTAAAGTAAATAAGAAGTAAAGAGTTTGATTAAATTTTAGGGAAAAATAATTGAAATAAATTGAAAAGCCAGTTTGATGTGGGTGGTTGCAGTACATATTAGATGTGAAATAATCAATTCGACTGAAGTTTCCACTTTTCACTTGAATGAAATCAAGGATACGCAAGTTCAAAATTAATTAACAGCATTCAACCCTCAGTGTAACCGAACTTTTTAATTATTATTTATCACTTATTTATTTATTACTAAATTCACTTATAACAAACACCAACAATTTCTTAACTATTAATCCTATAAATTCCTACAACCCCTTTAACCTATCCACTAAACTAATTATAACAACTAGTTTCATAACCTTTTAGAATGATACAGTCTCTGGGGCAGGTCCTCAGTTGTCAGGAACACAGTCTTTGTTGTAGATTCTTTAACACACTTAGCAGTCCTTTTTCTGGATCTCTCAGATGCAGGTTCGTCAGGGTAAGTTGGTTATTGCAATCTCACCTTAAATAAGGCTTCATGCTTTCTTCTCTGTGGGAGACCCCAGCCGTCTGCAGCCAACTTACTTCTTTGGAATCAGGAACTCAGCTGCTCTGCCTCAGTCCTTAAAGCCAGGCACAGTTTCCCCTAGGCCACTGATCGAACAGATCAAACCCCTCTAGGCAAAAGCTGAGACACAGGGTCCAGTCCTTGGCCTTTTGGTGTCTTGCTCAGGCTTTCTTTGCTCACCGGCTTTTTTCTGCTTCAGGGAGAGAGCTGGCCATCAATGGCCAGCCGTTTTTTCAGCAGGACTCTTGGAGCTCTCTAGCATCAGGGGCTTCTTCTCTTCTGGGCTCCACGCACTGTCCTCAAATAGGAGGAACTCTGTTTCAGCTTAATTTGGGCTCTGCCCACTTAGCAGCTGAAAACAATGTCAGGCCAGATACTTTGTTTCTTCAAGTCTATTGAGTCTTTCCTGTTTTTCCTGACTTCAACCTTGTTTTTCAGTCTATTAAGTCTTTCCTGTTTTTCCTGACTTCATGCTGATAATGCTCTTCAGGCCCCGAATTAAGAGACAGTATCAGAAACTTCTATATATTTTCTAAATCTAATTTATCTAACCTCTACACCTCAGTGTTTTCTATTTGACTTGAAAGTCTCCTACTACAGTCTAAGATATTCATGTTTCTGCTCAGATAATCTTTATTCATTAATGCTTTTGCTATGCTATGTAAGATAAGAATCAAACTGTTTTGACCTTTTTATAATGTTGAACATGCCATACTTGAGAAAGTGATTAGATAGGACACTTTAATGACAATAAACTTACCTTTTAATACCGATAAATTGTCTGACAAAAAACTGGTTGTAGAAAACCTGGACACATAGTACAGTTGTCCCTCTTTGCTCTCTACTGCAGTGATAAACACCACAGAGAAAAAGGAAATTATGGAAGAAAGGGATTATTGGGCTCACAGGTCTCTATCACAGTTGATGACTGAGGAAAAAAGGGCCAAGAACCCAAGCTATAGCAGAGGCAGGAACCTGGAGACAGGAACTGAAACAGGAAATAAAGAGGAACTCTGGCTACTAGCTTCCTCTCCTAGCTTGATCAGCTTAGCGTTCCAGGTAAGGAAACAGTGCCATAGGTGCCACTCCCCACCGTGGGCTGAGCAGTCCCATTTCAACACAATCAAGACACTGTCTCATAGACTTGCCCGTAGTCTAATCTGATGGAGACAATTCCTCAACAGAGGCTTGTTATTATTATGTGACTCCAGTTTGTGTCAAGCTAAGAAAAAACAAACAGACAAACAAAAAACTAACCAGTTAAATAGCAAAATAACCAGATGAAGTAATTATACTTAAATCACTGTATCTGTTACATACTAAGCACAGGAAAAATAAATCTCAGATTATTTCAAATTGTATTACATTCACTGGGTTTAAAGAATAATAATCATAATTAGTTATTCATTTTTATAATTCTAAAAAGTACCTGTAACAGTTATATTTAATACAGCTACAACTGAAAGCAATTTCTGCACTAATTACTTGTTCCTTTTTTTATTTTAATGAAATAGATTTTTTTCCAAAAAAATATATCCTGATTGCACTTTCCCTTCTACACTTTCCAGATCCTCTACATCCTCTCCATCCAGGAACAGTTTCATTCTGTCTCTCAATAGAAAGTAGACTTCTAAGAGATAATAACAAAATATAACAAAATAAAATACAAGATAAAACAAAAACTACTGAATTGATGCTGGCCAAGACAAACCAAAAGGAGGAAAAGAGACTAAGAAAAGGCACGCGAGTCAGAGACCCACTCATTTGCACACTCAGGAGTCCCATAAAACCACTAAACAGGAAGGCATGATATATACATAGAAGACCTGGTGCAGACAGGTGGAGTCCCTATGCTTGCTGCTTCAATCTCTGTGAGCTCATATGAGCTTTTATGATGCTGATTTAGAAGGCCTTGTTATTCTGCTGTTCTCCATACCTGCTGGCTCTTACACTCTTTCTGCCTCCTTTTTCACAGAATTCCCTGAGCCCTAAAGGGAGAAATTTTATTGAGACATCGCCTTTAGATCTGAGTGCTCCAGGTCTCTCACTCTCTGTGTAATGTCTGGTTATATAAGCCTCTGTATTTGTTCCCGTCTGCTACAGGAAGAAGCTTCCTGGATGATGGCTGAACAGGGAACTGGCATGTGAATATAGCATAAAGTCATTAGGACTCATCTCATTGCTTTATCTTAGAACAGGTATTTGGTTTCACCCGAGGTCTCTGGACTATCTAGTCTGAAGTTTTGGTCACCCAAGATGTGTTGGTTATAGGTTTCCTCTAGTGGAGTGGACCTAAAGTCAAATCAGACATTGGGTAGTTACTGTCTCAAGCATTGTGCTACCATTGCCCCAGCAATATCTGAAGTACCTATTCTTTTTTTTAATTTATGCTAATAATTTATTTTATGTTCCAGTACCTGTCCACTGTCTTGGCCTTGCATTTAAGCTCTATTCAGTGGTACTATGTTATAAAGAATTCAAAAGAAAAAAAACTGTATTTATCATCACTTTCCTAGTTGGCAATTAGAAAATAAGAGGCATTTGTGTTTTTTTTCCACTTCCAGACTCATGTAGATGAGGTGTGTAGATAATAAAGTCTCATGTGGCCTTCGTAGTGCTTTCCACAAGAGACCTGGTGCTATACTTTTGTACAGGAGTGTTTCTTTAATATTTATTTATTAATTCAAGTTACATCTCAATCACAGCCCCCTCCCACCTCCATTCCTGGTCCCCCCCTCCCCCCCCTTACTCCCTCTCCCATCTATCCTTCTCCTCCAGTGTGGAGGGCTCCTACATATCATCCCCCATCAGTTCATCAGTCACGTGAAGGCTAAGAGCTTCCTCTTGCTCTGGGGCCCAACATGGCAGTTGAGCTAAGGTAAAGTGTCCCACTTAATAGGAAACAAAGCCCATTACTGAGACTGCCCCCCCCCCCACTTGCTAAGAGATCTGTATAACAACAAAGTTATCTATCATCTATATTTGGATGGGGGGGTCTAGATCTACTCTAAGCTTTTTTCTTTCTTTTGTTTTGTTTTTGTTTTTTGATTAGTGTTTCCGTCTCTATAAGTCTCTAGGGGCCTAGATTGGTTGGTTCTGTTGATCTTCACATGTTGATTATGCCCCATGGGGGTCTCCTTATTCTTCCTCCCTCTCTTATATAAAGTTCTCAGAGCTTCACCCTCAATAATTTAAACACCAAGACACCAAATAATCCAATCAAAAAATGGGGTACAGAACTAAATAGAGAATTAACAAAAGAGGAATATTTAATGTTTGACCTTGTGTCTCAGTCTTAGCTTGACTCTGCTCGTGGGTAGAATTTCTCATAAGGTATTTATGCTAGATTCCTGTTCTTTTGTGTATGTGGGCTGTAGGATAGTTATCCTGTACTATATGTCTAAAATCCAGTTATAAGTAAATGCATGCCATGTGTATCTTTCTGGGTCTGGATTAGCTCTCTCAGGATGAGCTTTTGTAGTTCTATCCATTTGGTGGTTGCAAATTGCATGATTTCCTTGTTTCTGATAGCTGAGTAGTATTGTTTCCAGTTTCTATCTATTTAAAATAAAGCTACTATGGACATAGTTGAGCCAATGTCCTAGCAGTTCGGTGAGGAATTTTTTTTTTTTTTTTTAATATGCCCAGGACTGGTATGGCTGGCTCTTGAGGTAGAACTATTCCCAATTTTCTGAGATATTTTCCAAAGTGAAAAGATCTCTCTTTTTTGCATAATAGCGGAGAGAGATCTAGCTAGATCCTCTCTTCTTATCAACATCTGAACACTCAACAAGAAGAACCATCTTAGAAGCAGTCAGTGAGCATTAACCAGACTGCTTCTCCTGGGAAACTGGTTTGAACCTA
This sequence comes from Lophiomys imhausi, assembly GCA_907164525.1. NCBI lineage: Eukaryota > Metazoa > Chordata > Mammalia > Rodentia > Muridae > Lophiomys > Lophiomys imhausi. The sequence goes on along the minus strand of CAJQZJ010032173.1, from coordinate 13,857,277 downwards.
TTGCTCCCAAAACTGTGAAAAGTTCATTTCTATTTTGTGTAAATACCCCCTTAAGGTTTCTGATGCGGTAAATGGAGTAAAGTTTGACATCTTTCCCTTCCCAATACATCTGAATGTGTATGACACTGACCGTGTAGAGGTCTAATGAAAAGAGTTTGGGAAGTCATTCTTTTTCAACTTAGATTGTTCAAGACACCAATTTTTTCCTATTTAACTGTTAAATTTGTACCACTCTGTGCCAAGAACTTCCAGTAGTTGGTGTAACACTGGTCTCACTTCAAAGAATTTTTTCCTTAGTCATAGTTTATACTAATCAGACAGATTCAGTGAACATAACAGTGGAACTGATAATATAAATAACTTTGTTTTTGTAATTAAAAGAAGTCTGGCTAGTCATTTAAGAATGATTATTCCTGTGGTTAATCAATCATTTATTTCTCATTACTTTTGTTGGGAAATTTCAGTAACTTATATCCTATGAAATGCATCATTACTCGCTTCATACTTTCATACATATAAGAAAAGAAATTATACATTCTCATTCATCACCAGTCTATCTACACAAGAGAAAGCTTTAATTGATGAGTAAAATTAAGTGCTCAGAATGAATGTCTATAAACATTCAATAGCTCTAAAGTCTTTTCGCATGTCTAAGTGTCAAACAGCTTTGATTTACATAATTAAATTTACCAAATCATTAGCCCATAATATAATGACTCTTCATATTATTCAAAGGGAATACAACCACCAAGCACTTAATGTTTTGAAATCGACTACACTACTGGAAACAATTTCCACATGGTCAGTAGAAACAGCTAAATAAAAATGATTTATTGACAATACATTTGAGTGGGTAACAGCCACTATAGGTCTTGCTTTAAAATACCCAATCAATGCTTCTATTTGGTGTAGCAAAGTGGGATTGCCCTTGAAAATGATTGTAGTTTGGGTTCAGGGAAGTGCATCTCTAAGATGTGTGTACAGGGTAATATTCCCATGTGCCTGAAGATCAAGAGGGGTGATATTCATTTCTGATCTTCTCTTCTGAGAATTTCAAACATTTACTTGGGAATTATGATTCTGATTCCAGCCTATCAGTTCCCTGTAGCCTATGCATTCTCCTCTCTGGGTTGGCATTAGTGCTTCAAATTACTGGTTGCTAAGGATTAGTTTCTACCATATTTAAAATATTAGACCTTTCATAAATACTATTAAAGTAAAATGCATAGAAAATAAGCATGAATAAAAAATAACCCAAAGAAAAAACAGGCAACAAGTTTTAAGCGGTCATTATTTTATGGACAAACACAGATTATCCTGTCAAATTATGGAAGCCATTCTTGTGCTTGTATCAATATCTTGCCATTTCACCCTGACCAGGAAAAAGTTTCTCCCACTGCCAATGGCCCATAAATGCACAGGCAGAACTCTGTTTTTAGCACACGCACTGCTTTGGAAATGGGGTATATACTTCTCAGATTTCATAAGTCTTCACAAAGCATGGTTCAGAAAAATTTCCTATTATTCTATGTTGACAATACATCCTACATCCCACCGGATCTTCTGGTGGCAACATACATCTCCAGAAGAGTTTTTCTGAGCTTCCATTTTTGCAATTGTTCCATGGGCCTCAGTGGTGGTGAATTCATTATTGATTTAATTAGATCCTTTCATGTCAATGTAATCCAGGAATCCAGACAAGGGATATGGTCATGCTAATTAATAATTATGTAGGAAAACTGGGTACCAGAATACGAAGAAAATGACAAAGGCAAGGACAGAGTCACAAACACTTATACACCATACATAGGAGAGAGAGAGAGAGAGAGAGAGAGAGAGAGAGACAGAGACAGAGAGAGAGCACAATCAGAAAAATGCTAACAAATATACATTAACTGAAAGAAATACAGTACATCATGAAAGAGTCATCACTGGTTGACAGCAAAATGCTGCTATAATTCATAGTATGAATAAATAAATAAAGAAGCATAGAGTTTTCCTGTCATTCAAATGGCTTCCACATTCCCCCAAATTAACCAAGCCCAGACAGAAAACAGGAAAGAAAATACTTCTAACATTTATAATGAATATATATTTTTCCTTGGCATAGTCATTAACATTACAGTATAACAACAATTTGTAGAGCATTTACATTATATTAAGTATTACAAGAAATTTAAACGTGGTTTAAATTATATTGGAAGGTTAAATAAATTGAATGTAAATACTGGATCATTTCATGTGTAAGCCTTGACTATTCAAAACTCTGTTCTGCAGTATAGGCATCATACACACACACACACACACACACACACACACACACACACACACACATTTATATACATATATGTATCTACATATAATGAATGTTCATATCTGTTTGTAATATATGTATATATATATGCATACACATTTCACACATATTACTTGCATTACTCGACCCTCTCCAGAAAAATATATCAGATACAAATATTATATAATAAATAAATTTGCCATTGGTTATATGAAATGAGTATGTCTAAGCTCTATCTTTATTCTGTATCTAAGGAAATTGTCTAGCTTATTTGATGCCTTCATTATATATTTGTAAGAAGGCCAAGAAGTGAGTTTGTTCAGAGTTTAACTTCCATGTATCATTTGAGTTATCTGTAAAGTCAGGACTCTTTTTTATTAACTTATTGATTATTTGTTTGTTTATTTATTATTTCAAGTTATATGTCCATCACAGTGCCCTCCTTTCACCCCTCTGGGTTCCACCCTTCTACCCTCTCCTCCCTCTCCCACCCATCTCACTCCTTCAATGTGGAGTGTCCCTATCTATCAGCCCCTCTCAGTTCAACAGTCCTATGAGGGCTAAGAGCTTCCTCTTGCACTGGGGGCCTACATGGTAGCACCACTAGGGCAAATTTTCCCATTAATAGGTAACAAAATCTATGTTCTTGATCCTTTTGGTGTGTTGTTTGTAGGATAGTTATCCTGTATATATGGCTAAAATCCAATTGTGAGTAGATGCCATGTGCATCTTCATCTTTCTATTTTAAAGACTATGCATTCTTACTTTTTGTCTGAGTGTTTTGCTAGAGATTTTTGAAATCTACTACCTAAGTGTCCAGTGACTGTAGATGTCAGAAAAGTGTGTAGGATCTCCTGGAAGTGGAATTTTATATTTATAAGACACCATGTGGCACTAGGAACTGAAACCAGATCCTCTGCAAGAGTAGCAAATACTGGCAACTGCTGCGTCATCTCTCCTGTGGTGGCACAGGATTGTAATTCTAGTTACTCATGAGGCTAAGGCAGAAGATTCATAGGATTGAGGGCTGTTTTGGCTGTACAGAGAGTTCACAGTCATGCTGAACAACTTAGCAAGACCCTATATTGTAATTAAACTAGAGAAGTGAGGATACTTCTCAGGAGTGATGTGCTGGTCCATCATGTGTCAGACTCTCAGTTCCCACCAGCAGAGCAAAACCAGGTTCACGTGAAACAGGTTATTGTAGCCTCACATGAAAAAATATGATTGAAGATACAATGCTATGTTCTTAATAGTTACATAAATAACTCATTTAGAAGAATTTTCAGGACAGAGAGTGGCTGTGCAAAGATACTGAAGCTGGTTGGAAATATGCCCTTTAAAAGTAATTCTATAAGGTGACTTGTTAATAGCATTTTTTTACTATATTAAAATAATACTGTAGAGTTGAAAATAAAGGTCATGAATAAGTACCAAGGCACCAGTGAAGAAGAGAGACCACTCCAGTGGGGAACTTGGAGATGGGGAAGAAAGTGAAATAAAGTGCTTAGAAATGTCATTAAAATTCAAAGGAGATAGTCAGTTAAAGATCTCACCTTGCAAGCACAATGTGACTTTTATTTTAAATAAAATAGGGGTCCAGCCTTCAGTTAAGAGGGTGAAAGAAAAAAGGATTTAAAGTGACAATCCCTTTCTGTTGAAGACTTCACTGTTTTCATGATACCCTCAAGCTACAGAGCTGTGCCAAAGAGTTCAAGGATGCCAGTGTCTCAGCAGTATCAAGTTTAAGGAGAGAGAAATGAAGGATAGTGTATCTTCAATCAGAGGCCATAAGTCACAGAAACGTTCTTCTTAAAAAAAAGACAAGACAAGGCAAAAAATTTTATCTAATTTTTACAGCTAACCCTTTATATTGGTGATAATAACATACTTATTGAAATAAGAGATTAATAATGCTGTGGTGTATTTTTCATAGATGATGATGACATGATTTTTAGAGTCAAGATTTCACTATGTAGTACTGGCTGGCCTGGAACTTACTACTTAGACCAGGCTGATCGTGGACTCACCGAAGTCTGCCTTCTTCCCCAGGTTTTGGATTAAACACCATACCCTATTTTAAACAATGTAAAAACTAATGGTGCTGATAGCATTTTAAGGAAGAAAGAATGCAATGCTATTTTAACGGAAACACAGATCACTGAATGCTTTCATGTCAGTTTTAAGCAACTTTCAGGATTAAAAAAAAGAAGGATAGCAACTGACAGTCCTTGTTGGCTGGTAGGTGTTAGATCACAGGTAGCAACCGCGACACTGGGAGAGGGCAAAGCTCAAGACTTAATGTTTAGTTCCGTTCTTTGTCACGGCCACAAGCAGCTTATTCCAGTGATTTCTCTAGTTTTTATTGTTGTTCTTTACTGTTTTTACTAAGCACCCTTAACTTGAGCCTCGTAGAGGGAAAAAACACTTCATAATTGAATCATCATGATTTATCCGATGCATAAAATTCTTTTTTTATATAATTTATTTTTTATTTCTTCAAGTTACATCTCAATCACAATCCCCTCCCTACTCCCCCCTCAAGTCCCACCCTTCCACCCTCCTCCCCCTCAACCCCCCCATCCTCTTCCCTTCCTTTTTTTTTTTTTTAGATTAAGGTATTTCTTTTTTCCCCCAACAGCTCTCCCTTTCAGTCCAAAAAAATGCTTCTTTTTCTTATAACTATAAATACAATACAAAACAACAGAAATAAATAGGCCACAATTATAAGAGTTATATGGCTTAGCATTCATTCCCAGTGTCCAGTCCTTATGTATTTGGCACCTGACTTTAACATTCTACTATCTAACCATCTCCATGAGTTTAAAGTTCTATATCTAACTCAGCTTTCATACTAACTTGCCTCACAATTTTAAAAATATCTTCTTAGATCCAGAACACCCTCTTGATTTCTAAACAACTCAAAATTTAACTATGAGAATCTAGCTATCTATTCTCCAACCACCTCAGAGACCTGAGAGGGATAAATATATTTGATTATATAGGAAGTGCAGGGCCTGCAGCTTCCAAAACTAAGAAATGACATACCAGTGGCTGCCTGGACAGTTCCCATTTTCTCTCCATACATTACAGCATCAATCTTCAGCCATTTGGCCCCATTTCTCTGACAGACATTGGTTGTACAGCAGGAATTATGAAGGACTTACCTACCCTGTCTTGGCAGAGCTAGGCTGTCGACTTACCTGCTTCCAAGTTTTGTCCTTTTTGGACAGAAGTCTGTCTACACTTGAAGCAAGGGGTTTTTCTTGCCAAGAGAAAGGCTTACCACCAATTCAATCATCTCCCACTGGAGATTCTTCGATGCTCATCTTCTACTTGGAGTAGAATAGGGGGTGCTGTCAGGAGCTGACATATCTTGATATCAAAACATCTTAAGTTAAGAAAACATCTTTGAATGCCATATTCTGCAGATCTCTTGAGGTTTTTGAAGATGCCCTATCTATCTCTTATATTTAGATAAGCAAATATTGCTTCTCTCTTAGCAACTTGATTTCTGAGTAGCTTAAAAAGTAGGTTAGTCCTTCACAATCCCTGCTCTACAATAAATGTCTGTCAGAGAAACAGGACCAAAAGGCTGAAGACTGATGCTGGAATGTATGGAGAGAAAATGGGAACTGTCCAGGTAGTCACTAGTTTGTCATTTCTTAATAGTGGAAGCTGCAGGCCCTGCACTTCCTATACAATCAGATATATTTATCCTTCTCAGCTCTCTGAGGTGGTTGAAGAATAGACAGCTTGAGTCTCATAGCTAAATTTTGAGTTGTTTAGGAATCAAGAGGGTGTTCTAGATCTAAGAAGATGGTTATAATAGTGATGCAAGTTAGTATGAAAACTAAGTCAGTTATAGAACTTTAAACTCATGGAGATGGTTAGATAGTAGAATGTTAAAGTCAGGGGCCAAATATGTATGAACTGGACATTGGGAAGTTATACCGGGCCATTTAACTCTCATAAATGTGGCATATTTAATTCTGCTGTTTTGTATAGAATTTACTGTTATAAGAGAAAGAACCATTTGTTGGAATGAAAAGAGAAGCTGTTGGGGGGGGAAGAGGGTGGAAGGGTGGGACAAGAAGGGGTAATAGGGAAGGGTTTGCGACTGAAATGTAACTTGAAAAAAAATAAAGTACTTATTAAAAAAAAATAACTGTGATAGACTGTCATAGTAACTAACAAAATGACACATTTTCATGACTATTAGTTTCCGTTTCTTAATTATCCTAAACAGTTTATGTCAGTTGGTAGCAAGAGGTCAAAACTTGACATTTCATTTTTAAGTATTACTATGAACAATACCTTTAAGAAGCATTACCCTTAATTTTGTATCAATATACAAAGATCAATACCAATGTGGCCAAATATAATCTTAATTTTGTATCAATATATGCAACATAAAAAGAACAGGCCACCATTAAATAAGAAATTCCCAAAAAAAATGTTTTCCCCCCTTAGAGCAAGACCTTTGTATAAATATAAGTGTATTAGCATTTATAATTATGTTATTGCTAGTTTTAGAAAAGTTCTGTCTAAATCATGTGATCAGTATTTTATCTAATTTATGATACATTTCATCATTGGTTCCAAACTTTCCTCTCTTTCTGTATCTCTCTCTCTCTTCCTCTTTCTCTCCTCATGTTCCCCTTCTGTTTTAAATTCATCCATTTTAACAAAATAATAAGTAAGAATAAACAGATAACATAGCCCCCAAACTATATTATGCAAAGGTGTCATGGATCTCTGTCCTCTCATCCCAAGAAATCTCTTTATTTCTTCCTCCAGCCAAGGCTGTCTAATATACTAAATGCTTCATTTCATTGTAAGAACAGGTCTACATGTATTACATATATATTATCAAACAAACTGTTGCTTTAAATATTTTTGTTAAATATCATATAGTTTTACTTATGAATTTTAATTTTGTTCAAACTAGTTTTAAAATTAATTGCTGACTCTACTTAGCTATAATTCAAATATTTTCATTTCTGTGTAATACTTCATTTTAACTAGGGTACAGTTTATCAATGTAAAGTTGATATATTTTTGACAATTCTATTATGGTAAAACCCTGAAATTTCACCCCTGGCAATATTAATAAGAAATGCTTCTCCAGATCTATGCAGGAAATATTCACAGCTGTATTATTCATAATAGAAAATACAATCTTTGATATTCATTTCCAGCTTCAACCAAAGGAACTTATTTATCAAATCTATCTAACATAACAATGTATGCACCTTTGGTGAAATAAGTGAATAGTAGGATGCCTTTAACATTTGTAACTTCAGTCATTTACATAATGCAGATATATACACATAGGCACATGTTTGCTAATGTGTTTATTTGTAACATGATTAGTAGTAAATATGTTCCATTATTTTATTACTCAGTGTAGCACTTTTAATGAACTAATATTTTCTGTTTATTTAGTTATTTTCTCTTGTTTTTCAAGTCTGCAGAGAACTTGCCACCCATGGATATCACTGTATCTCTAGGAGGCTAAAGAGTGCTTCATATACCCAGACTGTCACCAAATAATTGAGTGGGAAGGTATAAATCCATGGAGTGTTTATATACTACAATGGCTGATTATTACTGCTGTATGTTTGAAAGTGTATATTATTTTGGACTATGGTTTTACTATTAGAGTACACTCTGCCACAACAACACTTCACATTAGATTCTTATCTTCAAGTTTGGAATAAAATACAAGGGATGTGTTTTCATCGTTCACAATGTACTTCTGTAATTAACTCAACATTTTTTTTTTCTGCCAAGAAAATAATAACTTCATCACTGGAAAATGTACAACTCAACCCAAAATGGGACATCTATCTATTTCAGAGGCCTCTTAGTGATTACTGTGGTACTAATTAATGGTGGCTTTTTAAAGGGAGAGGTAATTGCTGACACATGTAATTCGACGGGTTCAATGAGTAAAATGAACAGTAATGAACATTTACTTTGAAGCTTGTCTGACAGAGTGCTTACATTTCAGAAAGTTGAAGAACTCCCCTGAATATGGCTGATGAATGAAACTCCCTTTTCTGACCCTCACTTCCATCAGTGCTTAAGCAATATCACTTTTAACACTTCAGTTTGGGAGCCTTGCCTCTGAAAGTCAAAGATTTATGGAGAGTGAAAAATGTCCATATTAAAAAGGTAAGGGGAAATCAGATGATACCCACTTCTGACCACTATAATTAATAGCTGACTCTTCAGTGGTAACTAATTGAATGGAGGTCAGTATGTTGCCATGGTGATGTCCTAGCCAAGCAATTTTACCCATTTTCCAGTCTACTGCCCCTTTGCATAACAGAAGTTATAAAATGCTTTAATTGCAAGATTTGCAAAGGATGCAACATCTGGGCACAAATTTACATATAAAGGCAGGGGTTTAGTAGCATTATTAGCATATTGGTGCAAATACCTCAATTTTTATATTTAATTATTAAACTTGAATTTTTACCGATGAACCTTGTAAATAACAGATAAGAAAAGCATAGTATCATGTGAGAATCAATGCAAAAGACTTTTATTTTCAGGAAACTCCAGTTTTAAAATACCAGTCACTGCTTTTGTCTTGAGTGTTTAGAGAAAACTTGTCAGAATACAGAAACCTGTACCATTCACACAGCTCCCTGTATTAAAGATGTATCTGCAGACTACAGATTAGAAAGTTCAACAAGAATAAATTCCAAATGTGATAGTTACATGGCTTCGTCAACCTTCTAATGAGACTGTACTTCTATTTTTATTTCATTATAGGCTTATGAGAATCTTTAAGGCAGTGTTATCCCAAGAGAAGAGAACACACGGGCCATATAAATTGGATAATTCATATCCAATGCAAGCAGGAATAGCTCTATAATATTTCCCAAAGAAAATAGTGTATATAAGTTTATGCTTAATAAATTTGGTGTGTGTAAGACTAAGCAAAGAAACAACAAATGTAATGATTTCATTTTTATATGTAAAGAAAACACAATCCAAAAGAAAAAAAATCCATAAACACTGTTATGAGATGATGCTTGCTATGGATTTTGAAATGAACTCTTTCAAGGACTCTTACAGCATTTGTAGAAGATATGCACATCCTATATACATTGAGATCAATGTGACACTCACAAAGAGAGAACAACTTTATATGCTCTCTCTATATAGACAAATATTGAAAACTGAAAAGATTAGGGACCAAATTAAAATAGGAAAAACAGACATAACTATTTGCTATTTTTGTAATGTACTAGTCTTTATCTTGCAAGCATCATTGAGTTTTCTAGTATAATTTTATGCCTAGGGCCTCTTTTCTCATTCCAATCATGCCTTACCATTGCTTTCAGGATGCTGACACAGCTAATTATCTGCTAGCTGGCTTCTTCAATTCAAAGTTTACAAACAAAATTGAATTAGTTAAGCAAAAACTAAAAATGAAAGTATTTAATATATTTCTATTTAAAAATAAAGGCAGAAATTTTGTTATCTGTATTTCATTCTATTAAGCTACACTACATGTATTATTTTATATGTATTAAATATCATATTTATATATTTCATAAACATTTAAATGTTTATAAACAAAGTTTCTAAATGTACACACAAAAATGCACAAAGGCAAAGATCTCAAGACGGAACAGACAGCTGGATTCAAGCCTCAGATCTCTCAGTGAAAATAGTAAGCCCTCGCCAGTGCGGCTCAGCATCAAGAGCTTCTGCATTAGCAGGGCAAGGTTGTGAGTGTCTATAAACATATCTTCACAGTATTTTACCCATGCACATGATGTCCTCAGCAAGATGCTTGCATATAATAACCCCTCCATAATGATACCTAATATAATTGTAATTACCTACCTCATTTGTGGGTATAGCTAGTACCTCAGATACAAGTGACTGAAATTTGTCAGAGCAGTATACAACTGTGGCTGTCTCATAATTCTGAATTAGCCTTTGACCTTCTAATGAGAGCTTAGTCTTTTACTAATAGCCAATTTGTTGGAAATGAAGTTTCTCTGAAGTCTCATCTATGGCCATATTTTTTTTCACTCCTGTAGTGAACTTCTTGCTGTTGGGCTGTGTGAAATCTTATAAGGAGTGACATCTTCCATTTGCTGGAACACCTTAGAATATCTCCCTGAACAGACTGAGAACACACCTCAGAAGGTGCTCTGGTGAGATCAAACAACAGCTCCAGAGAATTGTGAGAAGCAAATCAGGAGAAAAGTGAAAAGCTAAAACAATGACTCCAATTATAGGTGGCCTAAGCAAGTGTAGCTGGAGTCCATTTAGAATGAAAGGTATATCATTATTGAATATAATGTAATTATCAAGGGTGTGTATGTGGAAAAAAATTAAGTTCTGATGAAAATATTTTTAATTGTGACATATTTTATTGTTTTTCATGTCTGCTTAATTTAAATTTCTGTGTATCTTGAACCAAATAGGGTACTCTCTCAATACATGTTTAGTTGATATTCATATATGCCATAATAAACATAGAAACTTAGCCTTAATGAAATTCACACAATCTATTAAATATAATATACTATCTTCATCCTTTGTTGAGGTGGCAAATTATCTATCTATATCTATGTAGATATATATGACTATGTAAGCATATTGATATCAGCATATAGATATATAGATATATAAATATAGGTATAGATAGATGTGTATTTATGTATGTATGTATGTAATATCCACAGGCCCCTAGGATGTTGACTTCAACTTGTCCTACATTAGCCCAATGTCTCTTACTACAGTAATCCAAGTAAGGTACAAAATCTGATAATCTAAATTATATCAGAGAAATAGAATTCTTCAGGAGTTTCTCATCAGAATTTGGGACTTCTGGGGGATATTATTACCATGCTGTGGACATGTTCTTAAGATTGCAGAGAAGTTAAACTGAATCATGAGAAGGTACAGATACAAACATAAGGTTTGTGAGCAGTGATTCTCAACCTTCCTAATGCTGCTATACTTTAATACAGATCCTTATGTTGTGATGAGCCCTCCAACCATAAAATTGTTCTTGCTACATTATAAGTGTAATTTTTCTACTGTTATGAATTGTAATGTAAATGTCTGATATGCAAGGTGTCTGATATGCATATGTGATCTCCCACAAGGGTTGTAACCTACAGGTTGAGAACCACTGTTGTTAAGGGCCTTAATAGGAAACAGCACATAAAACCATTATATTATCTCCTTTCAATTATGAGTATCTTCAAACTTTTACTTTCCTTAAATCACTAAGTTATTCAATATGAATATTTTATTCTTATGGTTAAAGTAAGCCTTGCAATTAACAAGGGTTATTTTGAATTTATGACAGTAGAAATATACAGACATCCACACCGTAATTTTGTTTAACAAAAAAGCCTTTTAACAACTCTGCTTATGGAATAGTTAATGTTCCTGTTTTTACTGTATGTTAGCCCTGATTAAATCCTAGCAACCTAGTCTTGCCCAGTATTTTCTTGAATCTCTAAACAATGTGTGTGTTCTAGAAACAATATTGCTTCACTCCATCATGTGATGCTATTTCTTAGGTTACACCTGAGCATCTTCAGATCTTGAGAAATGTTTGCAATTTCGGTGGCTATTTCTGTCTTGGAATTCTCTTAGACACAGTTTGAAGTCACTACTCTAAACCCCATGCCTTGGTTGCTGGTGGTAAAAATAGATTTTTTGTGAGCAAAGCGTGATGACTTGGAAATAACAGCTACCTGCTTGTACCTTGTGTGGCAAAACTGTCACATACTTCCTCCTGTTAATTCCCAGCAAATGGAGCTTAGAATTGCTTCACTAGAAATAGACACTCTCTAAGGAGAAAGAGAGAGAGAGACAGGGAGAGAAATGAGTGAAAGAGGAGAAAGGATAGGGATAGGAGATAGGGATAAAAAGCGGGAGGGAAGGAAGGAGTTTCTTATTAGCTATTAGTGTCACTGAAACATAATCAGGTAGTCAAAGTGAAAACATATGTGAAAGAATTATGAAGCCAACATTGCTGCAAATAGTTAAATGGTTCACTCTAAAAAGAGAGAATGGAATGCGGTCTGAGCATGATTAGACTATTCTCTTCTAAGGTGATGAAATTATCTGGCCTTAAGCCCCATGAGGTGCAAGTGGGTGCTCATCTTATGAATATTCCCAACAACCCCATTAAACTCTATCTTCTATGTCTACCTTTCAGAAACCTAGATTGGTTCATGGTACTGGTATCATAAGTAAGAAGTATATGGATCTTCACCCACAACCCTAATTTTGAGATATTTGTGTAAACAAAGTTATATCACATAGTTCAAAGTACACTTGAACTTTTTAAAGATTTGAATAATCTTTAAAATATTTTACCTGGCCCTTTTCTCTAAATTTCTTTTCAATAACATTAGATATAGTCTTCTTTTAATAAATCAAGTTAGTTTTAATAACTCTACCTCAGCTCACCATATTTTGACCATATTTCCCTTCCATGAACTCCTACCAGATCTTCTCCAATCCCTACCACCACTCAACTTCCTGTTCTTTCTTTGAAACAAAAGGAAACACAAAAATAAAAACAAATAAACAAAATCAACAGAACAACAAAACTCTAAATCCAAATAAAACTTTACACACACACAAACGCACACAAACCATCCGGTCCATTTTGGTTTAGCCAACTACCCCTAGGCCTGGGGCTTGCCATGGAATGTGGAATGTGGTGAATATTCCCAGGAACACCGATTTTTCATTTACCAGTAGTTTTGGATTCCAAATAGTTGGAAGATTTATCTCCTTTCTTCAGGCACAATCATTTCACAAACCCTATCTACTTATAGTCTAGAAAGAAAAGCAAGAGTACAACCACATATAAGACAATCATAATTAACTCCATCATTATATACTTAAGCCATTCTCAAATTCTTCAGGACTCACATATTTATTGAGATTGTGTTTTCTTTTTCCAAATTAAAATGTGCTCGTTTGTTCTAGTTCCGTTTTAGCCTTTGGTCATGTTTGAATATTCTACTGTGTGAAGTTGGAACTCTAATGGTACTAGCCAGATTTTGTTCTTTTCTGGTTGCATTCTGTGAGGCTCTGCAAAGAGGGAAACAAATGCAAGTCTGAGAAACTGGAGGAGGAGGAAGATCTTTGTGGTTATCACTCTTGAAAGTTTCTCCATTTGGTAGTGGCAACTTCTTAGCCCAGAATCAGACAAATACAATTTCCATTCCCCCAACCAACACTTGCAAATGATCTATACTGAGATTGCCTCAGATATTAGCATAAGCCTTGTAGGATCTTCTGTGAGTCCTGGATCCCAAGCTATGAGACTCTTAACTTTGTCCCACACTTGCAATGGGTTAGTGTTCCTTAATGAATTAGTAAGGACTCTTCAAGGGCATGCAGATCAGCCTGGTGCTTGGCAGCATAGGGACTTTTTCAAAGGAAAAGGAAACTGAAAGGAGCTTGTAGCTTGATGTTGCTTGGATGCTAGAGGAATCTGGGCCTAGATGAGCAGAGCCCAGATTGGAGTGAGGCCTGTGGAAGGTGCCCGGTGAATGGGCATGGCTACAACCTGCAGAATCCGTGGGAACTGCCATTTTCCGGGAAAGAGAATCAAAGCGACACTTCAAATGACAAGGAGACCACACCCTATATAAGCTAGGGAGCTCCATCTGAAGCTCTGTTGGTGCCCACAGACAGAGGAGACAGAGCATATGTGGGAGAAATGTGAAACAAGGTATGCTGCCATCTGCCAATCTTTAGACCACACTAGCCCTGAGGCAAATCAGCAGTCAGAAGACTTGGCAAATAAACTGAGAATTGCAGAGAAAAATGAGACACAGAGTCTGAGAAAGATACTTTTAGCATAGGCCAGCCCAAAAAGGAACCTTGTGAGGGAATGTCATTGAAACCAGACACTAAAGATGACAAGGTCTGAGTGAGCGAAGTGCCAGGAGGCAGGCAGAGTTCAGAGGACCAGGCAAGGACCTAGAAAACAGGCCGAAGGGTGGCCCCGTCACATGAGGCTGTACAAGGCTTTAAAGTAAAAAATTAGGTCACAAAGCATGAATGGGATGAGGAAACTGTGGAAGTGACAGTCTCCATTGACTGAGGAAGCTAACTCAGCAGAGTGTGGAAAGGCTGGGCCCCGAGGAAGCTGAGCTTAGCTGAAGATAAATTTGCCATGACTACCAGAGCCAGTCTGTTAACCAGGGTGCCCACAAGGACCTGTGCTAGAGAATTTTAAAATCCTTTCAACTGGGTTGAAATAGGATCAGTTAGGTATGAAGTTTTTATAGGTTACAGGTATTATAGGTTATAGGATATAGGTATTTTATAGGTGTTTAATAAGTATTAATCAATATAGGTGTTTTACATAAAATTTTTCATTCACACATACTAGCGTCCCTACATCATCTGTACTTTTCATACTCAAAGACCCCAGCACTATATCAGAAGCGGGCTCACCAGTGAGTCAGAGTACAGCCTCTACCTATTTTGTTGCTACAATCATAATGGCAGAAGGAATATGTCAAATTGCTAACTTGGAAAGTCTTTATAATTCTTTCACTGTCTATTCAGTTTTTCAGTCAAAAATGTTATCCCTAATTATTTATATATTGAATTCCTCTATTTGAATAATATCTGTGATTAATGTATGCTAATTAGTATGCTGCATGCAACCACCTCTGAGGCTCATATGCATATTTCAGATTATCATTTGCTAGGAAGTAAGTCACCCATTGAGCTGCAACCCATCTCCACGAACATCTTCAGTACTGACTCAGCATTCACAGTGTTCCAGGATTCTTGGGAAATGCCTTACTCCAATACTCTTATTTTACCTTTGGCCTCTTTCCAAGAGTTAGATGACATTATCATTCACATGTTATGAATAAGTTACGTTTATAGACATTAAGTAGCTGATTAGTTTGTGATGGTTGAACTCGTACGAGGTGGCAGGATTAGCACTTCAGACCCTATGCTTTATCCAGAAGTGATTGACCTAGACCTAGAAGCTTAAAAAAAAAAATCCCAAATGTTCCAATTTTCCAGTGAAGTCTCAGGAGTCAGATACTGGCAAGAAAACCTACTAGCTCAGAGAGTCAGAGAAAGCACCCAGCTGATGTTCTTATTCCTTTCTAGACCAAAAAGTTCTTTCTCCGTTTCCATGCTGTCTTAAGTACCCTCATCCTAAATGCACCTCTTTTCTGTTTATGTTCACTCCCTGTTTTCTGGCTACTTGGTCTGCCTCCTGACCTATGGTTGATTTTATTTAGCTCTTGGATTAAAGGTGTGTACTAGGTCTTAGCCACACCACAAGTACTTGTTCACAGCAAACAAAAAGCTCTGGATTCAGAGGCTGAGCCATATCACAATCAGAAACAGATGTTTTAGTTCCCAGTCCCAGGGTTCACAGCATGATCAAAAATCCTGCAACACCTGACCTCCTTTCACTATAGACAATCTGAATATTTCACAAACATCCAGTATCCTTTTCAGTATCGTCTCTCCCATGAACCTTCACACCTCATCACTATTTCCACTAAGCAGTCAGTCTTTCTGTCTCAACAATTCAGGAGTCCAGGAGACCAATCATATCCATGGTAACTATTTTCTTCCTTCCTTCCTTCCTTCCTTCCTTCCTTCCTTCCTTCCTTTCTTTCTTTCTTTCGCAGATACACTATTAACTGTATTCAGTTCATTCCAGTCATCTCTACACTAATCCCATCACTGCCTTCCTTAAAAGATCAAAGAAACCAGTTTCTTTAGGAATCCTGTTTGAAGTTCTGTGCCTAGCATTTCAGCCCCTCTGTAACATTTGCCTGCTCTACTCTTACTGCCAACTGGAGCAACCTTCTAGTCAAACCATCAGGAAGTAGACTCTTCTCTCATGTGTATACCAGGTAGGATTTGTGAAGAGATAAAGGAATGAATGAAGACTAATTCTCTTGTGATCACCAAATGCCATTCTAAGGTTTTTTTTTCTTTTTTAAGTTTTCATAAATTTGTCTAAATTCTCTTCCCTAGATTGCTCTATGTCCTTACTCATAAAACCAAACTCCTTCCTCTATCCATTAGTTTGATCTACAGCTGCTTTGAGTGCTTTTAAATGATCTCCTTCTTCAATTTCTATCTTTAATTCTCTAACACTACTTCTCCCATGAAGTTGATCCTGAAATCCCCAGGTAACAGTCCTCTCTGTCTCTGTCTACTGAAAGCTCGTTTTCTTACTTTCTTTGCAAACCTTTTATATTCATTTATGTGGTGACTGGAGAGATTCTTCAAGTTATGGGTTGTGTCTCACTCATGCTTAATTTTCTAAAATGCTCTATGTATTGTAGCCTCCTTTCCAGCTCTCTGAAGAAATTTCCTCTCCTCAGAGAGAGAAAGAGAGATATGAAATATCTGCTGGATCTAAGACACCCAGGTCCATTTAATCTTGACTTTCAGAAGATAATAACCTTATTCCTGTTCTCAATCATCTTTACTTAAAAGGCTCCTCCCATTTCTTGCTTGTTTCTTTTCTTTTTCGTTTTTTTCATTTCTGTCTTTCTTTTCTTTCCTTTTTTCTTTTTTGATAAAGGGTCTCTGTGTGTCTTCGGCTGGCTTCAAATCTACTATGTAGACAAGGATGAATGTGAACATCATCTAATCTTCCTACAACTACCTTCAAAGCTGGGACTACAGGTCTGCCCCTTATCCCTGGTTTACGCCTAGTTAGTAGTGGAAGCCTCAGCTTCATGCACACTAGACAAACACTGTACTAACAAAGCTACACTCACTACCCTCCATTTTTGTCTACAGAATACGTACTTCCTAGATTTTCAGATAGTCTTTGCAGTTCCTGACCACAGAAATACATCTGAAATTCATATACATGACACAGAATTTCCGGAACTGGAGTTGTCCGTAGTCTTCTATTCATGCTTTTTCCTATTCACAGAGAACCACTGAAGTACAGACACAACATAGATTCTGAAAGCAGACATATTTGTTTTCTAAATTCTATTGTTATTTCTAGGCACTGGAACATTGAAATATTTCGGAACATCTTTAATCTATAACTTGCTCACAAATTAAACAAGACAATTGTCAGTAACCATTTTGTTAGGTTAAACTAAAAATATGTAAGAAGTTTAGCCTATGTGCCTGTCCACCACCAATGTATTTTTTTAATCTATGCAAAACTTATAACCAGAAAACAATTGACTTTATATCCTCTATCGTTTTGTGGTGGACAAATGTAAAAAATATACTTACGAATGAAAATGTGAAATTTAATGTAAAGCCTCCAGACCTTGTCTGTTCAATTGTCTGTTCTAACTGTATAGAAGGTTGTTGAGCTGGACATATTTTGGGTCTTATTAATTTTAGTCTGTGATATTTATATTTGGCTGCATTTTTTAAAATAAAAAGTTTATAAAATTAAACATTAAATCAATTAGAATTAAAACAGGAATAAAGTTCAGCCTAATACCTGAGACATAGTAAGCATTCAGTTGATATTAGCCTTTATCATTAACTGTCTCAGCACTTCTGGTCCACATGAAAATGTCATGTATAGCTGTGGATATGGTTAATGGGATGCATGAATTTACTTCCAAAACAATGTCAGCTTGTGAATGTCAAGTGGAGAGAAACAAGACTCTATTACACTTGTGGGCTAGGGAGGGTGGAAATGGATTATGTGGCTACAACAAGTATTAATTATGGTGAGAATTCAGCTACTCCTGAGGGAAGGTCAGCACAAGTGGGAATATGGGTTAGTGATCAGGGGAAGATGGAACACATTTATGCAGCTGGTGACACTTTGTGGGTGGCTGTAGTTATAATATATGGAGGGTCAGGCTAGCGGAATTGGGGGGGGGGTAATTGTTCAAGCAGGAGCCAGGGCATTACAGGCTGTAAGCAAATGCTCCAAGAAAAATCAGGGGTGATTAAGAGGAGGGGGTATCTGACACATGGAAATCTAATTTTAATGCTTAACTATTTTGTTTATGTTGATCTTATAACTCGTCTTGAACTCAATGGAATGTTTGCCCTGCAAAGACTTGGTTTCCAAGTGTGGATAATTCCAACTACTGCGGGGGTTTTCCTGCTTAAGCTAAAGGAATGTGCTTGTGGTTTTTGCAGCCCCAGGAAGCAGAGGTTACAACTTCAGTAATGTGGATGGCAGCTGCCATTATTGACCTTAATGGAAAAGAACAGAGGAAAAGTGTTGTTAGCCAAAGATAAGGTGAATGGTGTCACATGTAGTTTTTAATATTTAATGAATCTATATGGGGACCATCCATTATGTGACAATTTAATTATATGACAAAAAGTTTGATAAATAATATTGTGGTAGGACATCTAATTCATTATTTAACAAAGAAATCAATACTTTATAAATCATAGCTCTCCACAGATGTTTGTCCCCCACCCCCCGAGTGTGTAAAAACCGTATTCAGAATCCATATGTAATTTATTTTCCAGTCAGGACAAGTTTGAATGGAAGTTTAATTGGGCCCTGGACAGCCATAAATTCTATTTACCTTGTTTTTAACCATTAAATGGAGAAGCTTTCATTACAATGACTTTTCAGGAGGCTTGAGCTGAATGCAGAGGGTGTTTTCGTAAGGTGTGTTTTAAAAGCAGAAAGAAGGAGTAGCCATAAATTTTGTATAAAGGTATAAGAAAGCACAGTCTACCCCTCCCAGCATGGTGACCTATCTTCCTTTCTCTTGGTTGAACTCCAGTGTGTTGTTGATATTTTTGTATTTTACTATTTCTCTCCCCTCTTAGTCTTGCAACTGTTGAGAAGATTGTGCATTTCTTTAAAGCATTTAATAAAAATGGCTTATTTCCATATTTCTGTCACACATCATAGGAGGAGATAATTTCTTTCTAATTTAAACATGTGATATCTTGGTAAGTCTTCTAGCATGTAGCTTAAAGCTAACTAGAATGCCATAGTATTAAGTATTTTCACATCATATGCTCTGACTTCATTTGTAATTTTATAAGGAGACCTGATTCTTCAGGTTAAACTCCCACATTACTACTTAAAATTCTAATTACAAGTATTTACCAATTATAATACAACAATCATGTATATATTTTATTCAAAGCTGCTGATTACTGATACAGTTAAGCAAAAAGCACAAGTTTCCTATGTTACTCAAAAGGAATGTTTCAAAGAACTCCTTTCCAATAATAAAAATGACCCCTTTCAATAGAGACCTTAACTACTAATTATCTAGAGCAAATTCTGAGCCAGAACACAGCCACCTAAAGCCTTCTTTGAATGTAATAAAATACATTATTGGCAATTTTTCACTTTCATTTAAGCAACTGTATTGCATTAGTAACTGTCTGTCATTATATATTTCATTATTAATGATTTCTTAGTAATGAAGCATAAAACTCCTATGGGGAGAATTACATTTTTGAATCCAAATACTCAGTAAACTGAGTAGATGCATTCGAACTTTCCCACCCCACAATGTCTTTTTCTCTTCTTCAGGATGGAACATTGCAGCTCACATGGGATTTGTAGCCCTCTTCCATGTCTCTCCAACCTTAAAAAATTCCTAGGTTCTTCCTTGTCCCTCATAACTTTGGCATCTTGATAAAACCTGGTCCATTATTCTAAGTATGAAATCTTATTTGGAGTTTATGCATCATTTTCTAATGAGTAATTTGATTTTTTTATTTTAATAGATATTTCATAGGTTACATTGTGTCATCTGTGTCTCATATCAAGTTCATGTGATATGACAATTCATCATTGGTGACCCAACTCTTGAGCACATGGTAAAGATGAACTTTTCTCTCTGGAATGTTCCTGTCACTCACTTTGTACTGTATTTCTAACTTTGAATGATAATGATAATTTGAATCTAGAAAGTGTATTCTGTTTCTTTCCAAATGTTCACACATGTATAAGCGTAAATCCTCCTGATAGTATTATTAAACTGTGCAATTGTTATTAATCTGGTTTTATCTAGTTCTGTTTCTGCTTCCATTCTTTTATATTTATTAACTTGGAATTGACATTTTAAGGAATAATCATTTATTTCACATATATTTGTATTTACTCAATTATTAATACTTAATATCAATTAAATAATAAGTGACTATAAGTGCATTAACTTTGTTTTATTGGTTAGAAAGCCCCAGAACAATATTATTAATTTTGTTTTAGAATTTCTTTTAACTTTGGCCATAGGGAGCCCCCCTAGTTAGCTCTTCTCTGTTTTAAACATCTTAATCACTTTTCAACTATTTCTTACTTTCTTGCTTCACAAGATGTTTAGGGGTTAAATTTTTCTATCATAATAATTAGATATAACCATTTATCCAATGAAACTATGTTACTTTCATTATATATTATTATATTATATCATAATTAAATATTAATATCAGAAGCTTTGCTTGTCTACAGGATTATGATTCATTTTATCTTCCTTCCATCAACCTAGTCCCACATACTTACACATTTACATTCATTTCTGTTTCATTGTTAAAAAAATCAAATTAACAGCTATAAATCTAATTTAATATTATAATGTTCATTTAAATCTCTTCTCTCTTCTTTGTATTTGTTTCTTCATTTGAGAGAGGGTCTAGATGTATGGTCCAGATTGGCCAGTAACTCATGATCCTCTAGCCTCCGCCTCAGACATGCTGAAATGACAGGTATGTTCTATCTTCCTTGCTCCAATTCCCATAATAGTGAAAAAATGATTTTATCACATGCAATGTAATCATTTACTTGTTCAATCCTAGTTGCAAGGGAATATAATGTGCCCATATGTTTCTGTACATAAAGCAGGTACAGCCTTGCTAATCATAATTCTGTGAGATAGAGCTTTTCTTTCCAGAGCATCCTTCTGTATGACTCTTCAGAGCCTTCAGGATTGAAATATATGAACAATATACTCTTGTCCACAATTACTATTTAAAGTTCAGATGTACACATGTGAAGTTTGCTTAAAATAATATATCTTAGTTTCATAAATCTAACCTAAGAGAAATGAATGGATCTGAATTTAGCCTTCCTGGATACTCAAAAGGATTACTTATGTAGAATTACTTACATAGAATGAAATCTTCATTCTATAAAGTCATGAAAATAAAATAAATAACAAAACCAACCACAGACAATCAAGAACAATTTCCTGTTCTTGCCAGGATGGACAATGACAATGAGAAAGAATTTATAATTACAGTCTATTTTCTTACATAACAAAGGAAATTCAGTTTATTTTTGTCTTATTCTTAAGCTAATATAGAAGTGAGCAGAGCTAGTGGTAAACAGTTCTTTATATATTTGAGCAAAACCGAAGCCTTATAAATATCAAAAGATTAAAATAGAAAGGGCTGAGATTGAAATAAATAAGAATTCATCTTTATAATTTTGAATCTCATATTTCTGGAGAGAGAAAAAATATTCAGTGATTGAAAATTTCATCAAATAAACAGCCTATGTTCAGACACAAACTGATAACTACAGACAATAATTGACACAAATCTGATTTGTTTATTCCCACGAAAATATTTCCTATTACGTTCCTTACTAGGTTATTTTGAAGACGGACTACTTTGGTATTCCAGTGCTGGACTTGACAGGAATTTTGAAGAAATCTATGTTTTTTGAAATATTGACCAGTTCTTTCTTTGAATTACTTCACCTTTTGAATATTTTAAATATTCATGCTCAAAAATGGAATGAGCAACAGGACCATGGGATAATCAAATTACCATCTTATCAAGGCTAATGATAGGCCTGTCTCTCTCAGAAATTATCAGTGATTCATTTCACACCGTCTCAAAAACATTCAAATGCATTTATATGAGAGCCTTCCGTAATTGAATAAGAATGTCACATGGTCAGGATACTTTTGAACCAAGTTGGCGGTATTAGAATGTGTAGTGTTTATGTGGCAGTGTCTCTAGTCTTCCAAACACTATACCATTTTTAAGCCTTTAAGCACATTTTATTTATTTATTTTATTCATTCATTCATTCATTCATTGTGTGTGTGTGTTTGTGTGTGTGTGTGTGTGTGTGTGTGTGTGTGTGTGTGTGTGTGTGTATGCACCCAAGTGTGTATTCACTAAGGTATACCTGGGTGAGAGGACCTCTTGCGGTAATCTACTCATTCCTTTCACTATGTGGGTGGGTCCTGGGAATCTAAGTTCATTCTACAGGTTGAGTATTGGGAGTCATTACTCACTGAAATATTTTGCTTAACTATCTGGCAATATCTTTCTTAAAAAAAAAAAAGTGTTATGGTATTTTTTTCTAATGTCAACTAATATTGTAAGGTATTTCTTTCTCATTTAAAAAGATCTTTAACAATTAACATATATGTGTCCATAACTGTATACAAGTACTCAATAACATAAAAATAAACCCATGGTATAGATTTGACACAAATGTAAATGGTCACAAATCACATGTGCTGTGACTCTTCACAGCACCAACTTTAATGAATACTAAATATTAGCTTTCCTCCAAGCTAGAAGTCAACACAAATAGCTTCCCCAGGAACTTGACAGAACACAGTTCTGTTTATGTAGTAACCAAGTGTCTTCCCCCTCCACTCAGAGTCCTGAGTATCTGAAAATCTCATCTTCCTGAGAATTACAGAAGATAGCATGTACTTGTGGAAGTTCACACTGCAGTTTAAAAATTAAAAATGGCACACATGCTGGAAAATGTCTGCTAGATCTATAAAATAAAAATCACTGAGTTCTGTCCTCTCCTGAACACCCACAGTATTCCATGGGTTGGCATAGTTCCCCAGTTGGATAGAAATACTTATCCCTTGTAAGTAGATCCCACCATGTCCCAGGCTTAATTTTTAGGAGCCAATCAAGGAAAAAGACAGAATCGCAGCTTCACAAAGTTTGTGCTAAGTTTCCATTTTTGTAGAATGCATCTATTCTCGCTGGTCTCTGTCCTTCTTTAAATGCAGGCCAGTTTGTCTCAAATTCTAAGCTACCGATGTGCGGTAAAATCCCCAGGGTTTATCTCTTGCTTCCTCCTGCTGGCCGCCTCTGAGGTTGCAGCTGTGAATTCTGTGCTTCTGTTGCTACTACCACAGCCTGTGAAAGTAGAGTACCGGGCTCCTCAGCTTGATTGTGTGGTGGCTCTGGAGAGGTTAACTTATGACTGTGTTCCTACAGGCCCACCTTGAATGAACAGTCCCATGAAGCACTGCCTCTGTGCTCCCACACTCATTGTCGTTGATTTGTATTGCTATGATAAAACACCGTGACCGTAATCATGACCAAAAGTAACTCCAGGAGGAAAAGGTTTATTATTCTCAGTTATAGTGCCATGTCACAGTCCATCAATCAAGGATGTCAGGGCTGGAAGCTGGAGGGAGCAGTTAAGGATAAACCAAAAATGAGTCTTGTTTACTGGCTCATTCCTCAGCCTGCTTTTTGATACACCTTAGGACTGCCACCATAGAGGAGGTACTGCCCACAGTGAGCTGGGCCCTCCCACATCAAGAATCAACCAAGAACGTGTTCCACAGGCTTACCCACAGACTAGTCTGGTAGAAACATTTCCTCAGCTGAGGTTGCCTAATTCCTAACAACTCTAGCTGTGGGAAATTGACAGAAAGCTATCCAATAAATTCACTAAGGATCAAAGCTTCCCAGAACATCACATGGCTTCTCTCCCTGAAGCCACCCTATCTTGTTTACATTCTTGCTCACCATAACACCTTCCTTCATGCCTTGACCTTTCTCCATCAGGTTAATATCAACATAAGTTCTTTATGGGTCTTCTGAAATCTTACATTATCTAGTATCAATTTACCTGGAGTGAGTTGAAATGTCCTGGTTCTGTTTATTCTCTAATTAGCAATGCAATTCCCATATCTGGCATTTTGAGAGCATAATTTGGGACTACTTGAAAAATGTCATTAGGAATTTGTTCTGACCTTTGCCAAGGATGAATCTGGGACTTTGCTCCACAATGCTTTCTGAATCAGGTCAGTTCAGATTATCTCCTGATATAAGGACAGATACTTGCTATCCACAAAGATGCTGTTCCCAGGTGTCAGTGGAAGTGATCTTCCTTGAAAATCTTGTATCTGGCTATGGTCCTACACAATTCCCATGTACAAGTCTCATTCAATGTGTGAGAGTGTTTAGTGTGTGTGTGTGTGTGTGTGTGTGTGTGTGTGTGTGTGTGTGTGTG
>CAJQZJ010032173.1:13762570-13832759 GCA_907164525.1 Lophiomys imhausi | reverse complement strand
GTGTGTGTGTGTGTGTGTGTGTGTGTGTGTGTGTGTGTGTGTGTGTGTGATGGCAGGCTGCTCTCCTAGACCCTTGACACTGGTCTGTTACTAATTACAGCATCCTTTAAGTTTGAAAATGAACAGTACAAGCAAGACATGTTGATAAGAAACACTAGCATGTGTTATAAATAACACAGTTGTATCACTTTGCTTTTAAACTAAATAAATTAAAATTACCTTCCCTCCCTTCAATTTGAGCAGAATACATAATACATTTTCCTTCTATTTCAGGGTCATTACTCTTTTGGGACTCATTCAATATTTCTAACTTTTAGTAGGAAAAGTAAGGATAAATGATTCCAATAAATGCATGGATTTATGTGCAATATTTATTTTATGATTTAAAAAGTGTGGGACTATAATATACCCAGATGATTAACATGATAATTAAATCTCAAATGTATCTTTCAAAATCATCGACCTGAAAACACAATGTTTCTATCTCCTGCTGACTGTGACCAGCCTCTCCATGCGCACAGTTGAGATTCCATTAAACTCTTTGCATTTCAAAAAATTAATTATATTTATTTATTATTTCAAGTTACATCTCCCTCATAGTGCCTTCCCTCCACCCTTCTTGGTCACAACCTCTGACCCTCTAACCCCTCTCCTACCTATCGTCCAGTGTGGGTTGTCCCCACATCTCAGCCCCCTTCAGTTCATTAGTCATATGAGGGCTAAGAGCTTCCTCTTGCACTGGGGGCATACATGGTAGCTCCACCTGTAAGTGTTCCACTAACAAGTAACAAAGTTCATACTCGTGTTCCTTTCAATCTGTTTATTGTAGGGTAATTATCCTGTACGATATGGCTAAAATCCAATTATAAATGAGTAGATGCCATGTGCATGTTTCTGGGTCTGGGTTAGCTCAGTCTGGTTGAGCTTTTCTAGTTCTATCCATTTGGCAGCAAATTGCATAATTTCCTTGTTTCTGATAGCTGACTACATATATGTACCACAGTTTTTTTTTGTTTTTGTTTTTTTTATCCATTCTTCAGTTGAGGGACATCTGTTGTTTCCAGTTCTAGTTATTACAAATAAAGCTGCTAGAATCTCTAATGACCGAGAGGCACTTGAAGACATGCTCAACATCCTTAATCATCAGAGGAATGCAACTCAAGATGACTCTGAGATGCCATCTCATGCCTGTCAGAATGGCTAAGATCAAAAACTCAAAAGACATCATATGCTTGCGAGGATGTGGAGAAAGAGGAACACTCCTCCATTGCTGGTGGGAGTGCAAACTTGTGCAACCACTATGGAAATCAGTCTGGTGATATCTTAGAAAACTTGGAATAGCCCTACCTCAAGACCCAGCCATACCAGTCATGCTCATACATCCAGAAGATTCCTTATCATTAACCTGTTTGTTAATCTCACAGTTAGCCTCAGCTACTTTGCCTTTCTGAAACTCACTTCTGGAGATATTTTTCAGTCACTGGCAGTGGTTAAAATCAGAGGCAGAATACACCAGACGAATACATTAGCTTAAAAGTTTTGGACATTTCAGAAGCCATCTTCTTGTGTGTGAACTTGGGAGGAGGGGTCTGCATTTCCTCATGAGATTTTTTCATTTTGATTTTTAATGTAATATAGGACATAGAAAACTAAAGGATACTCCTCCTATAATGATTAGTCAATATTATCTAAGAGAGATGCTGGAAATAGATTACGTAAGTATGAAGCAAAATGGGATATTGGTATTGTTATGAAATATAATGCAATGAGGGGGAGTAGCTTTGGAGGCAGAGGCAAGGTGTGCCTCTGAGAAATTGTACCATGCAGGAGATCTTGTGTAAAAGAGGTTTATTGGGAGAGAGAGGGAGGGCCTGGGGAAGTGGTTGAGGCAGACAAGTGGACATGAAGACAGTCAGACTGGAGCAGAGCCATGAGGGAAGAGAGATGGGGCCTAGAGGGAGAGAAAGGGGCCAGACACAGAGAATAGAGAAAGAGCTAGAGTGACAGGTGGGTCCTTATTATACGGCACACACCTGGCACACCACCTGGCCTCCTAGGCAGGTGATGGCAGCAGGTAATGGCATAACAGCTGCTAGGTCCCTGACAGCAGGCTAGTGGAATTGCCTGTATATAGGTATGATAGCTGGTAGACTTGGGGAATTGTAAGACTGGATAGAAATTGTTCATATCACTTTTGATACAATGGGAGTTTGGGTTCTTGCAGCAGCCTCCATGCTAATGGTATTGTCAGCCTGATTTCACTGACTGTAAGCTTAGAAGTTCTCAAAGACCCAACAAAGCTGTGAACAGCGAATACATTATTTCAGAAGCCTTGATTTATATTGAACAAAAATCTCGGCTAACTCCTGCCCCAAGTCTCTTGTAACTATCTAAATGAAGAAGATTGGGGGAATGTAGAGTTAGAGAATAGGATGCAAACTCAGAGAATCCATCCAGTTCAGGAAAGAATCATCCTTAGTGAGCATGTACTCTCTAAAAGACAGCAAATGGTGCTGAGGTGATGACGGTTCAGTGGGTAAGCTGTTTGTTCTGCAAGCTCAAGGTCCTGAGTTTGCATGCTCTGAATCACATAACATGGATTCTGGAAGGCAGATCTGCAATCTCAGTGCTCCCATGAAAAGATGGGAGTAGAAACTGGGAAAATACTCAGAAATCTGATGACCACCTAGCCTTCCACATGCAACCAAGAACAATAACAAGACCTTGTCTCAAACACTGGGCAACGTTAAAGGGAAGGAAAAGAAGGTTGAGATTAACACGAAAGGCTATTCTAGTGTTCCTAAACCCCCCACATTTACAAAGGAATCATGTCCCTACACTCACAGAAAC
Source organism: Lophiomys imhausi (assembly GCA_907164525.1). Classification (NCBI taxonomy): domain Eukaryota; kingdom Metazoa; phylum Chordata; class Mammalia; order Rodentia; family Muridae; genus Lophiomys; species Lophiomys imhausi. The sequence goes on along the minus strand of CAJQZJ010032173.1, from coordinate 13,829,909 downwards.
ACATGTATACACATACTTCCTATGCATGCATGGCATACCTGCCCATCATACACACCCATTGTCACACACATGCAGACATGCATATGTGCACACACACAACACACACACACACTAAGAGAGAGAGACTTAAAATAACACAGTGGCAAAGCCAGAATAAGAACTCCTGATAGATGATAGATATATAAGCCTGATTTAGTGTTTCTTACAGAAAGGGTGTGAAAGTTGCAGATTCTTTCACTGGAATCCTAAACCCTAATTTGTTTAAATGTGTTTTTATTTTAAGAAAAATCCTTCAAAAATATGTTAAAATTAGACCATTAGAGTGGACCTATAGCATAACAAAACTGTCATTTTTTAAAACATAATAAATTTAGAAAAAAAGAACAGGCAGGAAGAATACTGAAACACAGACTATGTGAAGAAATTGTGAAGATTCTGAGAGAACATGGCCATACTCAGGCCAAGCAGGAAGTCTCAGAACACCCAACCATAAGTTATTGCATTTCTACTTTCCAAACTACTTCTTTAGTTGAAACCACCTATTCTGTGGTATTTGATATTATATTGTGGTAATCTAGTAAACCAATTAATAGTTTTAATTAATAGCCCCATTTAAAAATAATTTACCAGACCTGTGGTTTTTAACAAATTCCCAAACGTTCAATTTTACCAATAAAGACTCAGGACCCAGATGCTGGAGTGAAAGCCTGCTAGCTCAGAGAGGCAGAGAAAGCACCCAGCTGACCTTTCTCCTCAGCTGATGTTGCAGAAGGAAAAACCCAGTTCTTCTTCCTGTCTTAACCCTTCAAACTGAATGTCCCTCTTTTCTACTCCCTGAGCATTCCTCTATCCCTCTTCCTGACTTCTCACTCTCTATGTTTTTTTTCCTATGTTAACTCCAATGCCAATTGGTTACTTCCTCCACCTCTTGACCTATGGTTGAGTTTATTTAATCTTGTTTACAATAAACAGAAAGCTCTTGGATTAAAAGTATATGTTATGGCTAAGCTACTCCACAACTAGAAACAGATTTTTCCAATACACATTTCAGGGTTCACAGTGTTATCAAAAATCCTACAACACAGATCAACATTATGTACAATTATGTCTGATCATTGATTTGTAGCGAAGCCATGGTTGACTCCACTAACCAACACTCTCTAGCTTAGAGTATGATGCAAATCTATAGGCATGGAGAGTATTAACACCAGTATTTCTATTTAATGGCTTGTTCTTTGGTTAAATTCTTAAACCAATGTCTTGTATATTGATTTGTTTGATATACAATTCCCTTGTATATAAAAAAGGGTAAGAATTCTGTCTGGCTCTTAAGGTTGTTCTACCAATTAAATCATTTAATTCATGGAAAGTGCTATGTACATGACTGGCCATGCTATTTACTTAGGTTTCATAAACTAAACAAAACAAACATTTTCAGGCATACAGTTAATTTCATCATAACCTGTTCCTTACCTCCCAATTCACGGTCTCTACAAGTGTCCTCTAATGTAAATATTCTCCCACAGTCTTTCTTCTTGCTTTTCCTTTTGAAGACAGAAGATATATCCGCCCCCTCCAGGGTTTTGGTTTGTTGTATGCTTTTTGAATGTGTTCTCTCAAGCCACATGTTTCATTTGCTGTAGACTAACATCAAATCCACAGATATTTCATAATCAACTATGTCCTGACATGACATAGTTTGGATTCTATGGTACTTCTCTACCTGATGCAGGTAATATAGAAACAGGTCTTTTGAATTATTTGTATCTTACAGCTAAAAAGCAGCTTGGTCTACAGACAATTCATTTTGATATAATAGGTTATTATTAAAAAGAGTAATTTGTATTGACAGCAGTTCTGTTCTAGTTTCTGGCTCCATTCAAATGCAATTCTAACTTTGTAGACATGAGTTTAATTAAAATTATAATAATCCTGGAAACATGTTGTGACATCATGCCTGATAGACAAACAAATAAAATACATGTCGAAAGGTTGGTGCTAGGATATATTTTTCTTTGTCATCTCAAAACGATTACTTTAAAATGTATTTCCTGGAATCTATTATCTGGAGATTTTATTAACATATTTTCATTGGAATGTTATTATGACAGAGATGTCTTTTCCAGCAATTTTTAGCATAATATATGAAAGGACAGGTCATTCATATTTGTTAGTTATTTTAATAAATGACTTTACTGAACACATTTTATTTTATTTTTTGAATTTCAGCTTGCCTTTTTTTTCTTGTTTTTTGAAAATTTATTTATTTATTGCTTCAGGTTACATCTCCATCATAGTGTCCTATTTCCACCCTTCCCAGTCCCATCCTCCCACCCTCTACCCCCTAACCCTTCCACCCCACTCCTCTGGAGTGGAGTGTCCCTATACATTCCCCCACCCCAGTTCAGCAGTCATATGAGGGCCAAGAGCCTCCTCACACACTGGAAGCCTACAAGGCAGTACCACCAGGGAAAAGTGTCTCAATGACAGGAAGAGAAAAAAAACAATAACAATAACAACAACAACAAAAAAGTCTATCTCCATGTTCCCTTTGGTGCATTGGTTGTAGTATAGATATCCTGTACTATATGGCTGAAATCTGATTATAAGTGAATAGATGCCATGTGCATCCTTCTGAGTCTGGGTTAGGTCACTCAGGATGAGCTTTTCTAGTTACATCCCATTTGGCTGCAAATTTGAATAATTTCCTTGTTTCTGATAGCTGAGCAGTATTTCATTGTGCAGATGTACCATAGTATTTTAATCTATTCTTCAGCTAAGGGACATACGGGTTGTTTCCAGTTTCTAGCTATTACAAATAAAGCTGCTATGAACATAGATGAGGCAACTTCCTTGTGATTCAGTGAGAAGTCAATTGGATGTATACCCAGAAGTGGTATGGCTGGGTCCCGAGGCAGAGGTATTCCAAGTTTTCTAAGATTATCACCAGACTGACCTCCATAGTGGTTGAAAAAGCCTGCACTCTGACCAGCAATGGAGGAGGGTTCCCCTTTCTCCACACCCTTGCCAGCATGTGCAATCTCTTTCCATCTTCAATTTCTTTCTTCAAGGAAGTGAATTTCTTGTTGTACAAGTCCTTTACTTGCTTGGTTAGAGTTACCCTCAGGTATTTTATATTGTTTGTGGCTATTGTGAAGGGAGTTGTTTCCCTGATTTCTTTCTCAGCCCATTTATTTGTTGTATAAAGAAGGGCTTCTGATTTTTTTGAATTAATTTTCTTTCCAGCCACCTTGCTGAAGGTGTTTATGAGCTATAAGAGTTCTCTGGTGGACTTTTTGGGGTCGCTTGTGTATACTATCATATCATCTGAAAATAGGGATAATTTGACTTCTTTGTTTCCAATTTGTATCCCCTTGATCTCCTTTAGTTATCTTATTGCTCTAGCAAGAATTTCAAGTACTATATTGAAGAGATATGGTGATAGTGGGCATCCTTGCTTGTCCCAGAGTTTAGAGGAAATGCTTCAAGTTTCTCTTCATTTACTTTGATGTTGGCTTCTGGCTTGCTGTATATTGCCTTTATTATTTCTACATATGGTCCTTGTATGCCCGTTCTCTCCAGAACTTTTAGCATGAAGAAGTGTTGGATTTTGTCAAATGCTTTCTACGGAGAAATATCTGGTGAGATAATTATATGGTTTTTTTCTTTCATCTTGTTTATGTGGTGAATTACATTGATGGATTTTCATATGTTGAGCCATCCCTGCATTCCTGGGATGAAGCCTACTTGATCATGGTGTATGATACTTTTTTTTTTTTTTTTTTTGGTTTTCGAGACAGGGTTTCTCTGAATATCTCTGGCTGTCCTGGACTCGCTTTGTAGACCAGGCTGGCCTCTAACTCACAAAGATCCACCTGCCTCTGCCTCCCAAGTGCTGGGATTAAAGGCGTGCGCCACCACCGCCCGGCTTGTATGATACTTTTGATGTGTTCTTGGTTTCGGTTTGCTAGTATTTTATTAAGTATTTTTGCATCAATGTTCATGAGGGAGATTGTTCTGAAGTTCTGTTTCTTTGTTGGGTCTTTGTATGGTTTAGGAATCAGGGTAACTGTGGCCTCATAGAATGTGTTTGGCAATGTTCTTTCTGATTCTATTTTTTGAAAGAGTTTGAAGAGTATTGGTATTAGCTCTTCGTGAAGGTCTGGTAGAATTCTGTGCTGAAACCATCTGGCCCTGGGCTTTTTTTTTTTTTTTTGGTTGGGAGATTTTTAATGACCGGTTCTTTTTCCCTAGGGGTTATAGGGCTGTTTAATCTGTTAACCTGATCTTGATTGAGCTTCAGTAGGTGGAATCTATCAAGAAAATTCACCATTTTGCTTAAGTTTTCATATTTGGTGGAGTATAGATTTTTAAAGTAGGACCCAAATATTCTCTGGATTTCCTCAATGTCCTGTTGTTATTTCTCCCTTTTCATTTCTGATTTTTTTTTTAATTTGGGTTTTTTCCCTCTGTCTTTTAGTTAATTTGGCTAAGGGTTTGTCTATTTTGTTGATTTTCTCGAAGAACCAACTCTTGGTTTCATTGATTCTTTGTGTTGTTCTTTTTGTTTCTAAGTTGTTGATTTTAGCCCTAAGTTTGATGATTCCCTGCCTTCTGTTCCTCTTGGGAGGGTTTGCTTCTCTTTTTTTTCCAATTTATCCAGTTTGGCTGTTAATTTGCTAATATATGCTGTCACAATTTTCTTTTTGAAGGCACTTAGTGCTATGAACTTTCCTCGTAGCACAGCTTTCATTGTATCCCATAGGTTTGGGTATGTTGCGCCTTCATTTTCGTTGGATTTTAAGAAGTCTTTGATTTCCTTCTTTATTTCTTCCCTGACCAGTAGTCATCCATAAAAAGTTGTTCAATTTCCATGGGTGTGTAGGCTTTCTATTGATTCTTTTGCTGTTGAAGTCCAGCTTTATTCCATGGTAGTCTGATAAGATATAAGGGGTTATTTCAATTTTCTTCTATCTGTTGAGGCTATCTTTGTGTCCAACTATATGGTCGATTTTGGAGAAGGTTTCGTGTGGTGCTGAGAAGGAGGTGTATTCTTTTGTGTTTGGGTGAAATGTTCTGTAGATATCTGTTAGGTCCATTTGGTTCATGATCTTTGTTAGACTCATTATTTCTCTGTTTGGCTTCTGTCTTGATGATCTGTCCATTGTTGTGACTGGGGTGTTGAAGTCTCCCACTACTAATGTGTGAGGATCGATGTGCGATTTAAGTTTTAGAAATGTTTCTTTTACAAACGTAGGTGCCTTTGTATTTGGGGCATAGATGTTCAATATTGAGATGTCCTCTTGATGAATATTTCCTGTAATGAGTATGTAATTCCCTTCTCTGTCTTTTTTTTTTTATTAACTTCAGTTGGAAGTCTACTTTGCTTGATATTAGGATGGCTACTCCAGCTTGCTTCCTGGGTCCATTTGCTTGGATAACCTTTTCCCACCCTTTACTCTGAGATAGTGTGTATCTTTGTTAGTAAGATGTGTTTCTTGTAAGCAGAAAAATGATGGGTCTTGTTTATGTATCCAATCTGTAAGCCTATGTCTTTTTATTGGGGAGTTGAGTCCATAGATGTTTATGGATATTAGTGACCAGAGGTTTTTATTTCCCATTATTTTGGTATAGGTTGTGGTCCTGTGTTTCTTTTGGTTTAGTTGCTGTGGAGTTTTCTGTTTTCTCTGTTTTCTTGTGTATAGTTATCTTCTCTGTGTTGGAATTTTCCTTCTAGGATCTTCTGTAGGGCTGGGTTTGTGGGTAGATATTGTTTAAATTTGATTTTTGTCATGGAATATCTTGTTTTCTCCATCCATGTTGATAGAGAGTTTTGCTGGGTATAGGAGTCTGGCTGGACACCTATGTTCTCTCAGGGCTTGTAGGACATCTGTCCAGGCTCTTCTAGCTTTTGAGTTTCTGAGAAGTCAGGTGTAATTCTGATGGGTCTGCCATTATACGTTACTTGACATTTTTGTCTTAAGGCTTTTAATATTCTTTCTTTTTCCTGTACATTTGGAGTTTCAATTATTATGTGGCGAGAGGAGTTTCTTTTCTGATCTAATCTGTTTGGTGTTCTGTAAGCCTCTTGGAATTTTATTGGCATCTCTTTCTTTAGGTTTGGGAAGTTTTCTTCTATGATTTTGTTGAAGATGTTTCCTGGACCTTGGAGTCAGGAGTCTTCTCTTGCCTGTATGCCTATGATTCTTAGGTTCCATCTTTTCATTGAGTCCTTGATTTGTTGGATGTTATGGGTGAGGACTTTTTTAGCTTTCTCATTTTCTTTAGATGTTGTACTGATTATTTCCATCGAATCTTCCATACCTGAGATTCTGTTTTCCATCTCTTGTATCCTGTTTTTGATCCTCACGTCTGTAAGTTCCTATTCTCTTCCCTTGATTCTCCATTTCTACTCTTAACTCTGACTTTGTTTTCTTTATTGCCTCCATTTCCAGTTTCATTTTATTCGTTTTGTATTGTTTCCTGATCCAATTTGCTTGTCTTTGCCTGGAAATCTTTCATCTCTTTTAAATCTTTCATTGCCTTGTCTCTTTCCTGTTCAAGTTAGGACACTTTAGCTTGGAGCTCTCTAATGGTATTATCCGTTGCTTTCACTTGTAAATTTGTGGACTCTTTGAATTCCTTCATGGATTTAAATTCTTCTTGAAAGGACTCTATCATTTTCCAGACTATAGAATGGTCGTTGTTATCATGTTTTTCAGCTGTGGTGAAGTGGTCAGAGCTTGCTGTACTGTCGTCTTTGCATTTTGTTGGGGTCATAATTCCCTGGCTTTTGTTGATTCTGCTTTTATTGCTGTCCTTTTGCCATTTGTTTGTTCTTAGCTGTTTGTTCCTGTTGCCTTCTGGACTTGGAACCAAAAGGGGAGCTTTGGTGTAGCAGTTGTATTGCTTGGTGATCAGTTTCTTTCCACTGGCTGGATGGGGCCTTGTGTGGAGGTTCTCAGTGTGTCTCTGAGTGCTCACCCCTTCCTGTGATGTCCCAATTGGGGACTCAGGTGATGGGTTGTGATGGGGATGTGTTCCTGTAGGTTCCTGGGATCCAACTGGACTTCGTATAGATGACAGTGCAGGTTGGTAGGCCGCAGGCTGTTGAGTGGGGTTGTAGCTCCCCTGCAGCTTATTTGTTAGACTGTGTTTGTGGTCCTCCCTGGTTGCTCATAGGGGGTTCTCAGGGTCAATGTGCATCTAATAGCCAGAAGCACTGTGAGCTGGTACAGCCTATTCCCAGGCAATGAGGAATGGCCTGGGATTGTTTCACTGCTCCCAAGTCAGGCCTCTCTATGTTGTACACTGAGTGTTCAGCCTGCATCGGCTCTGCTGGTATGGTCCTGTGTGTCTGTCTAGCCACAGATTCTGTGGACTCTGGGGGTTCTAAGTTTGGGGGTTGAGGCCGCCTGCTGGAGTCTTGAAAGGACCCTACTCCACGCACTTAAGGTGAGTCATTCAGCAATGTCCCCCAGGTCGAAACCTCACTGATCCAGGGGTGGAACTATATATGCTTAAGCTCTGATTTCCCACCAGAAGGTCCAGCACTAGCAAACGGGTCTAAAATAACCCCACAATTTGCCCAGGGCTTGGACCCTGTGGAGGAAAATCCACCTTCCAACCTGGCCGCCCTTTCTGCCACCCTCACAGCTCTGCCTCTATGTGTATGGAGCTGGCTTTGGATACAGGCAAATGGGGCCACTGTCTTCCAAGTTCTGGTACACAGCAGTCGAGCTGCTGCATAACCTGCTTCCAGAAGAGTATCCTGCTTCTCAGTCCAGCTGCAGTGTTTTTTTTCCAATGACTGTAAATCCAATAGAGGGGCCTGTATGTATGTCCAACACCCCTCTGGGGAAGCACAAATATGGTTGCGCTTTCCAAACTGCAGCTGTGGACCTGCTGGCTGCTGGGCTGACACATCGTGGAACCATCAGCTGCTGTGCATACCACCGATGTGGTGCCTTGTTAAGAGTGTATGGCGCTCGCAAGGTCTGCAACCTTTCGCTAAATAGCTAGAACGCCTGCATGGGATCTGGGGGCCCAGTAGGCTGGTGAGTAATCCTGTGTGGGTTTCGAATCTTCCCGCTGTGTATTAGAGTGATTCTTACCCTGAGTCTCTCCTGGTGGGGGTTCCTGATTCCCAGATTTAGCGGCTTCCTTTCATGTCTGAGAGAGGGGAGGAGAGGCCTGCCCAGGAATTTTAATGGTTCCTGGGTAGCTGGGTGAAACCCAGGGGGATCGAGTCACTCATATTATTGCACAGCAGCTTATAACTCTGTGCCTTTATGGCTTTTCTCCCCCCCACCCAGTTCAAAATGTGTCCACACGGGCTGCCTCCATCTTGGATTCCTCTGAACACATTTTCAATATATGAGTCATGTATTTCAATCATGTAAAAATGAGAACTGTATTCTTATGACTTTCTAATTATAGTACAATGTATATAAAGTCTCTTCTGGATTGTTATACTTTTCATGTGAATAGATTTGTGACAAATTATTTTCAACTTTTAAATTTCATTTATTTTGTTATTTGTTTCCAAATTTTATAGTATCGATTCTAGCAGTCTTGGTAAAGATGATGGTGTAAGTTATCTTGCAGTGATGCTGCCTTCTTTGGGTACCATTCATTAAATGTAGTTAGGCCTCCCTGCCAGGGAAATCCATCAGGAGGTAAGCCCGAGGCACCTCCTTGATGCGCTTCAATACGTAGATGCATCAGTGCAAGCAGAAACTTTAAGTGACAGCTTATCAGTGACAAAGGAACTCTGCCTGTCATTTCTTTTCAAGGTCTACTTGACAAGTGCCCAAGCAAGACTTAAGGATACTCCTATTTAAAGATGAGAATACTAAAGGGCTTTACTATGGTTAAGTAACTTCTCACAGTGTTTGGTGACACTGGTGACAATTCCTCTTTATAGCTCATTGTTTCAATTCACAATCCTTCAATTAGCATTCTGAAAGATTCCAGTTTCTGGGGGGGGGGGATAGGTGTGGTTAAGTGGATGTGGTCACGAATAACACAGGAATAAAAGCTTTAACATGAAGTTTTTTTTTTTTTCTTTAACTAAACTGTTTCCAGAGAGCTACACATCTACACATCTTCAAATCGGTCCAGGAAATCATCTACTTTGTTAGTTGGCCCTTCTCAAAAGTAAGGTAGGATGTTGGCTTCATTCCTTTGTAAGAGAAGACTGAAGTTTCCTTCTGTCTTGAGAAACTGGTTGGGCTAATAGTCAAGGATCAACAGTAGCACCTTTATCAAAGCACGCAGATAAGACTAGAAAGAGAAATGTGCCACTCAGGATGCTCCAGTACAGTTATTCTTTCCTCTTTCTAGGAGAACTAAGGAGACAGGATTATTTATAGACTGACCAATATGTCAAGTTTGGTTATACACAGAAAACAATAGGAAGAAACATCCAACATCTGGATATGGTTCTAAATCCATGCATAGAACTCAATTTTCTTTTCTTTAGATATTATTTTTACAACAGATCTATATTTATTATTTTATCTTGTGTGACAGAGAACTCCTTGTTAATTTCTCTATTGCTCATATTCCAGCCCTTTTTAGTGTCCTTGTAAGAATTAGTCCCTGTTGTGCCCTGTGCCTCTCACATTTGGAATACTTTCTTTTTCTAGCAATAAGCTTGAGATATGTATGCTGTTGTTATTGTTCAAAGAAAAAAGTATTCATTGGAGGCTTGTGCATTTTAATATCAACAGTTTTTTTTTCTGGTTTCCATAAAATGTAACAAAATGACTTCTATGTTACGTTGAGCATTGATACATGAATGACTTTAATATGTAGTTTCTGACAGTAATTTAAATAATTAATACCATTATGTTGAGCAGAATTGAAATTAGCTGTATTATTTCCCTTAAGAATAATAAAGTGTACCATGGCACACATTTTTTTCAATTATATTTATTATTTGATCTTATTTTCCACTAATTATGGAAATTACAAAAGTTAGATATTAAATAAAAGTAGTAATTGCTATTTTCTATAAAGTATAGCAAATGTCTCTGAATTGGAAATAATTATTAATACTTATTTAAATAAATAAGCATTTACTAATAAACTATTCTCTCTTCTTGAAGTTTCTCATTCTCTTTTTCTAGCTTATAATGTATGAAATTGAAGTTTGTAAACCGAATTCACACATCTGTCTCGGAGAGAAATAGTTTCAGATTTATGTTTCTTATTTGTCTGTTCTCTTTATCTCTTAATACAAGAAGAAATTACTGAACAATTTTGAAAGGAAGTGAACCATGCATTGGCAGATTTGACCGTAGAGACTTATTTGGACTCAGATGATCTTTTGTTATTGATGTTGTTGTTTTTTGTTTGTTTGACTATTTTCGTCTTTCATTTCTGAGACAGAGTCTCATTGTATATCCCCGGATAGTTTCAAACTCTGTGTGTAGAACAGGCTATACTGTAATGCACAAAGATGCTCCTATCTCTGCCTTCTGAGAGCTGGCATTAAAGGCATGATATACTCAAACTTTAAATTGTACTAACATTACCTCTAGATTTTTTAAAACCAGTTTTGAATATTTGTCAAAATTTTCATTTATTACTTAGGTGCCTTAGCTTAAAATCTCTTCATATAACCAGTAAAAAATGAACGATTAAAAATTAGTCAGAGATGGTATTAGCAGGAAACAAATTCAAAGCCAGCCACAAAACAGACAAGCAAGTTAACAAGAGTCCCTTTAGTTACTGCATCATTTGATATAATGTATCAAAAATAAGAGAGATGGGAAACAAAGCACAAATTAGATATTTTAAACAATTGTTAATTGATAGAACTAGCTTAGATAAAATTAGATTTAGCATCTTCTCAGATAAGAAGGAAGACATTTTCAGAGATACGGGACATGGGATAGTGGGTAAGATTTTATTTTGAAATACTGAATTGGAAAAAAAACATGCTTTTTATGTTAATAATTAAAAAGTACTAGTTGCTGACTTTAAAATGTACAAAAGGTATCTCTGTCGAAGTAATATCAAGTAGGTGGAAAGACACTTCCAATATATGAACTCATTTCAACTTAGAAATCACCAAATATTAAGAACCCAAGCTAAAGCCTCATTTCTCCTCATATATTTGACTCAACTAATATGTAAAATGTTTTACTGCCCCAATGATGTACAACTATTCTTCCGTTATCTGCTGTCATACAGGCAGCTTAACTGTCATCATCACCAGTCATCGCGGCCATTTTGGAGCAGCCATTTGCATTACTGGATTTAGTGTTAAGATTACAGCCCAAATCACACATGTGGGAAAAGAAGAGTAAACCAGAAAAAAACAATCCTCTAAGCCACAGGAAGATTAATTTCCAATTCAGAGACATTTGCTACACCTCCAAGGCAGAGATAATTAGTGAAGACAAACAAAAGAACTACCCCTGAGATGTGCTAGCTCAGTACACTGATCTCCTGTCATGTTCCTCTTCTCTCCCAAATACAGTCTTGTAGTGCATATTATACTCCTCAAACATTTTTTTTCACAGCAGTTTTCCAAAACTCAAATGAAACAATTCTTCAAAGAAATTGAAGCTTAGTCTATGTACATTTTATTAGTTATGCACAGGGGTTCTTAGCTATGCATTAGCAGTTTAAGGGATTAGAGAATTGTTTCATCTTCTTATAAATTCTCACTGTTGGGGCATGACAGCTGAGGTGAGAAATTACACAGCAGCCATCATCTGCATGTTAAATCCATTGTGTGAGAACTATGCCTGTCTGGGGGGCATTGCTGAGCAGCTCTTTTTATCCTTTCCACTGTGAGTAGGCAGGTACTCTTGTCCTCTTTGGAGCTGTTAAGACAAAATCCCTTTCGAGTCACTGTGAGGTGAGCAAAGAGCTAAATGAAGATCTCATTTCACTGATTGAAACTCAAGCTTAAGGAGTCAGGTTATAGCATAAACACCCAAATCTGTTAGCAGTTTCAAAGGAAGAATGAAACTGAAAAGAAGAAAAAGAAGCAACTCACTAGGGATTGCCTTGGCATCTTCATACTGAACACAAAAGAACTGCTTTACACTGATAAAATGGATAATGTTTGTCCTCTAGACGTTATGATAGTATTTTCATATCCTTGAAACGGAACCAACTAAAACAATAGGGGAAGTGAGGTATCAGAAGGTAAGGGCTCTTGCCACTAAAGCCTTATGACCCCAGTTATATCCTTGGATCCCATAATTTTAAAGGTGAGGAAGAACTTGAATTCCCTAAGTTGTCCTTTGACCTCCAGAAGCAATTATATGTGTGTCCCTGAAAATAAGTAGGGAAATACATGTAATAAAAAAAGTCACTAAAAGTTGATAAGGAAGTTTTTAAAAATGCAGTATTTCCTAAGCAAGATGACTTGGTTATATAATCATATATATGATTATATATATATATATGTCATGATTATTTAAATGACATATATATATATATGTCATGATTATTTAAATGACACAAGCTGTGTGTTTGTGTCATTTCACATAGCTTTAGCATGGAACTTGGTTGATTTTTCCCTCTAGAAAACACTTCTCCCCCCTTCCTGCTTTTCTTAGTACTCTCTCCATCAACGTCGTTTGAGCAAAAGTATCTGTCCATATCTTAGACTATTTCTCAACTCTGAGTTGTTAGGCATTCACCTTTGTATCGTTCAGTGATTTCATTCGGGCTTAGGTTCTAGAGTCTTTGATGCTGAAGTTTACAGATTTTTCTCTTTCTCCCTCAAAAGTCTACATTTATATATCCATGCCTCTACTCCCAGGTTCACTTAGAAACTTAACACATACCATCCTGACTCAAGAACTCCTCCTTCAAAACAGTTTTCAACACACTGGCCTCTATACTAATAACTAGAAAGCCAATCCTTCCTGTTGCTGCCCAGAGCATAAGCCTTACAGTCAGTCCACGTTTACTTTGTTCCTTGTTCACGAACATAAGAGAGTCTTCATCCGTCTCTATCAGCACTACCTGACAATTCACTCTGTTTAGGATGCATCTGAATGTCTCTACAGCATTGGATTGCTGCCTTAACCTACCTTTCCCCTAGGTCAGTGAGAACTGTATCAGTTGCCCCTTTGACCTTCACACTTCCACAACACACATGAAAAGGAGATCCTTCCAAAATAATTGTCTCTTTTTCCTGTTCAAAATCTTCAGATGTCTTCCCTTCTTCCTCTAAATAAGACCACACTTTTGATACTGGCTGCGTTTCTATGTGATCTGGCTCCCCTCTCCCCCTAATAGTACAGCACCTGCTACCATTGCCTTTATTTATTTTCAGCTTGTTCTGCTGATTTCCCTGTGCTCTCTCAAGTATATTGTTACCTCAGAGACTTTGTTCAGACAGAAAAACCTTTCCCTAAGGCTGCAGGATTCAATCCCTTGATTTTTTTTTTGATACCCACTCAAATGTCACTTCATCTATAAAATCTCCCTAAATGTGATGTTTGTAACTTCTGCTCTCTGCATTTTCCTACTTCCTGCATATGTTTTAATCTATTGTACTCAATACTATCTGATTCAGTGTGTTTACATGATATTCGGTTGTGTCTGTATCTAACATTGCAAATACAGTCCACAAGAAGGGAAATTTGGCTATGCTATTATTCTGTGACAGTGTCTACAATAGAATCTCACACAATAGCCATGTAAGTTAATGAATGTGTCTTTAGCAGCTTTTGACACATATGTTACAATATGACTTTTATTAAATAAAATCAGTGTGAGTGAGTGAAATAAGCAGAAACAAAGAAACTTGTGTTTTCTAGTCTGTATTAATTTATTCCATTTCAACACAGGACATTTGATTAAAGTTGGTGATTTTTAATTTTTTTTAATGTTTAAGCAGCTTTTTTGATATCAAAGGGACAAATTAGAATTGAAAATTAACAGAAGAAGTTAGTGTTTTCACTAGAAAAAAATGATCAGGCAAGGAGATGGACTAAGACAATTGCATTAAATACAATAGAATGGAAGATAAATGAAAACTGTAATTAGAAACTATCAGAATTGATTTGATATTGTACCAGTGAATGTGAATATCTCAATCAATATTATTTACTATTTATTGATTTTGGTTCCTGGACTATCAAACAAGCACTTTAAAGTTTGTGTTTTCTGGATATAACAGTGTGCCGTAGAGGTACTGGAGTGGATAACTGTGATGATTCTTTTCTGCAGGTTAACAATTTGCAGGTTTATGAACTAAGATGAAGACAGTGAACCTGGAATTAGAGAAATGGCTTAGTGACTAAGAGTATTTACTGTTCTTCTAGAGGACCCAAAGTCAGTTTGCAACGCTCTTGTTAGGAACCATATAACTGCTTGTACCTCTAGATCTAGAGTATTCAATGCTCCCTTTTCATCTCTACAAACAAAAAGTATGTGACACACACACACACACAAACCCATACATGTACATCGACACAGAGAGAGAGAGAACAGAAATACAGAATTAATCAAAAATCTTAAAAAAAAAATAAACATGGCTGAATAGTCACCTTGGAAGTATAGTCACATACATGTGACCTTGGGCCACCAATCCAATAAATGGAATATTTGACTTAGAAAGGGATATGTTATGTTCTTGGTTCTATGACTAAATTGATGAATGCATGGCTGATGGGGTGATGTTAGGCATTCTAACTGTTAACTGGTCCTGTTTGCTGTCTGTTACATTGTCTCTGATTGGTTAAATAAATGCTGAGCCTGAGATTGGCAAAAACAGAGAAAGGTGGGACTTCCTGAGATTAGAACAGGAAGCATGCACTTTAGTCAGAGGATTAATGCATTCCAGCCAGGAGCAGGAAGGAGGAGAACACATGCCGTGGGTTAGAAAAAAGAACCTCATTCTACATGGCCAGGAACATCGGCATGGCATGGAGAATGGCAGTCCAAGGGGACGTATGTATATATGGGGTCATATTTGGGTAGTAGAATTAAGACCTAGTTTAGATGGGGCAGGATTGCACAACTCAGGCCAAGGCTTGTTAAAATCCATCATGTGTCTGTGTGCTCATTTATAATGGTGGCTTAAGGATTAACCACTACCAAACCAATTAAGTATAATATAAATACTAGTAAATAATTTAGAGCTTTTTTTTTCTACACACGGCTAATCTAAGAAGTGTCTCTATTTCAGTTTCTTTTTTTTTAAAATGTTTTATTTGTTGTATAAACAGTGTTCTGTCTGCATGTATGCCTGAAGCCCAGAAGAGGGCGCCAGATCTCATTATGGATGGTTGTGAGCCACCATGTGGTTGCTGGGAATTGAACTCAGGACCTCTGGAAGAGCAGCCAGTGCTCTTAACCTCTGAGCCATCTCTCCAGCCCTCTATTTCAGTTTCTTTACTTTGGTTAACTACAGGTTAAATCAAAGCACTACTTAACATAATATTTAAAAAGGATCAGCAATCAAGCTTGTTTTTCTAACACAATCATATCCATGGTCTTTCTGTTGAAAATATGTTCCCCTTTTTTTAATGGAGAAAGGAAATGAGTATCTGTCATGATTCTCTAAATAATCTGTAGCTCACTTCACAGTCTTGTATGAGTAAGCTGAATAGAAACTTGCTGACTAATCACATAATGTATAAGAGTTATAATAAGTCTGGTTTTAGTAGAGGCTAAGAAGTTCCTATCAACATATATATCCAAGAATCTGAGCCATTGTTTGTTATTATACAGTTTGACACTCTTCTTCACTAATTTTTGTTCAATTTAATCTCTTATGAAGGGAATATTATCATACTACTTTTCAAGACAAAAACATACCTTTAAAATACCCTTTAAAGTAGCTGGAATCCAGTTGGTACTCCACACAAATAAAAACTAGTCCTCCCCCATCTTACTGGGGGAGGGGAATCTAAAGAAGAGATTTGAACATTGACAAGCTTGAGCAAGAGGAGTAAAGAGAGATGAAATGAGAGGGGCACTTAAGAAAAAGACAGCAGACATGTCTGTAGAAGCTGTAGGCTTCATGACATAGTAATAGAGAATAAAGGTTTCCATTGTCAGGGATTTCAGAATCATCTAGATGTCATAGGAATAAACACACTTGTCCCTTTAACACGGCATAGTACAACATATCTAGTTTACCTAGAAAGTTCTTTTAAAGAACTGTCTGAATAAAAATTTCCAGGCAGTTGTAAGTTCATATGTGAAGCCAAAATTTCCACTATGTTTTAATATATACTTAAAGAACTGAACATGGATATTTCTTTCTACAAGTAGGACATAATGTGTAATAGAATGCAAATTATTTAACAGCAATTTAGTTCTGATTTGCTTAGTGATAATATCTATTTCCACCAAGGTTACTCTAATTAGAACCAATGAGACTCATTAAACCTTAAAATCTCAGACAAAATTAAACCCAAGAACATTGGAAAGATAACATTCTTGTGCTTATTTACTGCAATGAGAACAGCTTCTGTATTTTTGCCCCCTGTATGTGGAGTCCCTCGATATACTCAGAAATGTATATAACACACTCTAATCAAGGCAGATATTTTGAAACTTTTTAATCCTGAGCTTTATTTTTCATCTCCAAGCACAAATGATCATGGAAGAAAGACCACAGCTTTATTTTATGCCTGAAGGATTTTAGACAGCCCATGGACTGATGCTTCGCTGGGTTCTCAGTGGAGAGTGGATAGAACAAGATAACAGAGATGAAGGGTGAGGGGGCAGGGTCTGTGAAGCATGGCAGTGACTGTATCCACCAGGGGACATATCACATATCAAAGATAACTGTCAGAAGGAATCAGGACTTCAGGGCTCAAATGAAGTCCACATGTGAATTTCCTCATTAACAGGATCCGGGAATATTTGTAGCTTCTGAGTACCGAATATTGAGTATAGTATGCATATTCAAGTTGTGATGTGTGTGCATGTTTGTGCACTATATTTATGCCTGTACCTGTTGAGGCTGTAAAGAATCATGTCACAGGCTCATTTCTGTTTTACATTAATGAAAATGTTTAGAGTCATTTTAGCTGAGTGAGAATGTGGATGTTTTACATAATATAAAATGAGGTATTTTATAAGAGTGACAGAGAGGCAGACTACAGACAAAGGAACAATATAGGAAAACATCTTAAGCTTTTGAAAGAGTTACATATTTTAGGAACTACTGTTTTGGGAATTGTCTATAGTTAATGGGAGAGGGCATTAACAGAACAATGAAGACTGAAGCTAAAATGGTAGGTTTGGGCCAGAAATTGTGGTCACATTTATAGCAAATATCCAGCTCTTTAGTTGAATTTTATTTGTTTGATTTTTCAATGTGTTACTGTGGTAGAGAAAGTTATAGGATGCAGAGGATGGGGCTGTTTAGTGAAAATCATCTTAGCTAAAATCTATCTATCTGCTAAGGGATAGGATTTAAATTTACAGAATAAATGGAATGGTTAGTATAAGTTTGTTAAAACACAAACAACTGGCAAGAGTGGTTGAGTGGTTGTGATATTAAAGAAGGGAATAAGAGAAGGACTCAACTGAAGATGAACCATATACTGAAGATCTAGTAGTCCATGCTGTTTCCAGCTGACATCTTTAAATGATTAGCCAATAGACAGATGTTTCTGTCCTGTTAGTGTCATTATCAGATCCCATGCTCTTGGAAACATCTGAGACAGGAGTCAGTCTGCATTTTAGAGTGGAGCAGGTCCTTATGTGGGGTTTAGTGAGGTTCGGGGGTAAAACTGTTTTAAGATGCAATTCAAAGTAGAATGCAACTATGTCCTGAATTCAGAATCCCATTTGGTCAATCTTAACACACCGAAATGCTTGAAAACCACATAGCAGCTAGAGAAGACTGTATTCTCCTAGAAATGGTTAGGCACAGGTAGAGCAATCCACAGGGCAGCATGAGGAAGCTGATGAGTCCATACAAACCTTTAATACGCATAGCACTGGATTGAAAATTGAAAAGGGAGATCTTGCTCAATGAATTTCTTATCAACAAAAGATAAACCAAACTAACAAAGTTAAGAATGTGTGATTGGGCAGAGGAGAGTGAGAAATTAGATTTCCTTCTAGTAAAGAGTATTGTGAATTTTCACTTTTGAATGCTCTCAAACAGTGAGATTTCAAGAGATACACATCTCAGTAAGCCAATCTGAGAGAAAACATGAATTTTCTATGTTTATTCTCATATATTGTGTTTCCAACTATAGAGATTTTTCTTCAGTCTTCTGAAATAAAAAAGCAAAATATGAAACCGATCACATATATATATATATGTATATATATATATATATTTATACACACCAATGCTCAACCTATGTGTGTGTATATCTATTCAGAATGTGACTAATTTCTTCTTGTTTTGTTATTTTTATGTAAATAATACAAGATTAGATATTGTCACTAAACTCTAATATGTATAGCTATATGAGAATAGAAAGGAACTGTGAAGACATTTCACTGTTTAAGAGTATTGGCTGCATTTTCAGAGAACCTTGGTGTGGCTCGCAGAACCCACATGTCACCCCACAACCCTCTGTAACTCTAATCATAGAAGATCTGGTATCCTTTTAATGCCTTTGCAGTTACTAGGTCTTTAAGTGGTACAGAGGCACACATGTAGGCAAAAACCCTATGTACTTAAAATAAATGTTAAAAAAAGAAACTATAAGTTTTCCCCACTGAACATAATATATACTGATACACAATATTTATATGTAAATAAAACATTTGTTATTGTATAACTGTCTATCCATGACGGAAAAGAGTCCATATAAAATAAAATTAATATTGGCTAATAAATTGATATTTTTTATTAGCCTTACTTTAGTTTTTGAATTCTATACTAAGACAGGAGCTAAATTAGTCTCAGAAATGTAAAAGAGATACTAGCTCCTACAATGTACCTCATCTAAGTTACATCCTTGAACATTATTATTTTTTGGCCCGAAACAAACTTTTATTTAAAATGTGTTTTCATTATCCTCAGAAAATGCAAATGTTGCAAGTCAAACTCATTCAATATTAATTTTCTTTTGAGAAGTGCAAAATTTGCTGCCTTTCATTTTCACAGGCAAATATCCATACCGTGCATTAATGTTCATGAGAATAAATGGCATATTAAACGAATACTCTTGGAGAAATGGCGTTTAGAGAAATCATATACAAATACTTCTAATATTTGGTGGGACAAGGAAACATCACTTTGACATTAATCAGTGCTAAAAGTTTAAAATAAAATATGGCTTCCCTTCTTTAGTTTCATTTAAGTAAGTTCACTCAATGTTGTTTATAAACATAAAAGAGTTAAATAATAAATTTTCCCAACCAAATTTCTGTTTTATATTTGCAACCCATAAGCCGAGCCCCATGATACTTATTATGATTAGGTTTATTATCATTTAAGTCTTATGAGTTCTGCCTGGCTTGAAGCAAGATAAAATTCCTTGGGTACTTCACTAGAACATCTATCAGAAAAGAAAGAACTCTATCTTGCCAAGTAAATGACCACTGAAAGCTCAGAGTGATGTTAGGTGCCAATCATAGGACTGGAGTTCACCTCGGCTGAATGATATAACAATTTTGAGTTATATTACCCAGGAGGGCAATGATGTTATGAGTCTGTTCCCTCAGTAGGTTTTGCAGTGGAAACTCTTGTCTAATGGTGTGTGCTAACACATAATGATAATGTCCTTCATTGAGATGCTCTCTAATGGCTTGTGCTATTTTGTAGTGATAATATTCTGGAGGAAGACAATAACTATAATGTCTCTACCCTATTGAGAAGAATATACTTAACATGTTGGGGTGCATATGAATGACCTCAAAAGTGGTTTTCTCAAGCTGAATACAGAGGGAATAAAATGTGTAAGAAACAGACATGCACTATGTATCTTCCTGTTTTAATCATCACATTATGAAAAGAGAAATGCCTACAGAAATTGACTGGGAATTTTAAATTATGTTCAAAAGATTCTAGGAAGAAATATCTCCTTTCTGTTTTCTCTCTCTCTTCTAAGGTGGATGTTTGAGATCTATTGTAAGATCTGCGATACTTAATCTCCAAGTGATCCTTTATGAGGTTTTATTTTTAAAAGTGGAGCAGATGCTATGAGAGTCACTTCATTGAGTTTCTCTGAATTGAACACACTTTAGATTTTCTCATAGGATCTCTTAACATTCTATTTAGCCAATATGGTAACATAGAAAATGAATGTTTTGTTTTGTTTTGTTTTGTTTTAATGCAAGAGTATTTACAGACTTATTTTAGAAAAAAATCACTTAAAGAGAATCTATCCCTTTACTTGCTATCAGGTTCAGTCATTTTTTTTTCTTTGAGACAGGGTCTCCTGTTACCCAAACTGGCTTCAAACTCATAATGTAAGTGAAGAGGACTGAATTTTTATTCTTCCTGACTTTATTTGCTCAATACAGGTCTTACAGGTACTGTGATTATGCAGCTTTTATTAAGTACAGGAGATCAATCCTTGTCTACCAACTACACCACATCCCCATTCTCAGGCCAATAGTTATAAACAAATATAATATTATCTTCATATCAGGTCTTTACACACAAGTGACTCTCTGAAATTTGAAGAAAATACACACAGAATAAAAAGCCTCCCCCCAAATCTATTCTTCCAACTGAAACTTTTAGGTTGTGTGAAGATTTATGTGCTAAAATATAGAAGCTGTGAAAATGACAAAAGTTTCATCTTTATCATATGGGCAAGAGAAATAGATATGTAATTAGTTTGATAAAAATCTACTCCAGTTTTTATGTCCTCTTGGCTTTCCTTTTTTCAAATTTAATTTTCTTTGTGTGAAAAGAATCATAATACTTCAATAAATAAAACAATGCTTGTGAAAACACTATAAACAATGGTTTTGATTATTTTAGCAATAATAGTAAAATAAATATTACTTTTGAACAGTTACAATGTGTCAGGTAAGGAGAAATAGTCCTAATTTAAGATATCTCTAAACTTTCAACATATTTATTTTAAAGAATCATCTCATGTGCTCGGTCAAAATGATCATGAGGTGAATGGGAGTGAATGCAGCTATTTCTGTTTGTTTTGGAGCAGGATCCTTAACATAGGAGGTGTTGAGGTAAATTCATCCTTCCAGGAAATCTGCATGGTTCAGGCTCAGTTTGCCATGCTTCATAGAAGACAAGAATGTAACTGTCTTCTTTAGTCTTCTATCAAAATCAGAGTCAATGTCATTGAACATAAAGGTTGTTCCCACTGAAGAAACTGTCCAGAACCCTATTTACAATGTGTAGCAGCTGTCTATCACTACACCTGCCCTTTTTCACTGTCAGTTTGTACTCAGAGATGAATGATAGCAGGATAAAGAAACAGGAGAAATTATGAAGATATGAAAAGGAAAAACAGCCTTTGGAGTCTCATTGTGGAAGCCTCTTGAAAGGGCCATATTTCCAGCATTCAATATTTGCTACCAATATTGCCAACACAGAATTTCTTTAATATAGAAATATTCTCAAACTTGTACAGCAATGTTAAAAAAAAGCAAGGAAGTATGCTTAAGGCTTAAGTGAATACAGTAAGTTTCCTTTTTTGTTTGTCAGGATGCAATTGTCTAGGAATCTCATCCCAAACCCCACTGAAAGGAAATGTCCAAACTCCCTTATGCCACCCTAACCATCAGATTTTGTTCCTACACAAGAAAAGCCTGGAGCCACCCTATGACATCACTTATCAAAAAGGAGAATAGAGAGGTAGAAGAGGGAAGGATCAGAAACCCATTAAACAAAATATAAATGAGAGCCTCCAAAATGCTAAACGACATCATTGCCTGTACATGTTGAGTAGCTTTTCTTTGAGAAGTTAGCACTTGTGTGAATGGTTGCATAGTGTTCTTTCTCTGAGTGCGTTTCTTTCTATTTTTTCAAGGCGTTTTGAAATTAGATTTTGTTTTTTTATTATGGGGGAACATATGCTAAAGAAAGTGTATGGAGGTCAGAGGAAAATTTGGGGGAGTAAGTTGTTTCCTTCTGCCTTTGCATTTGTTCCAGGAGTTCATGTCTCACATCAGGAGTTCCATCATCTGGGGGTAAATACCTCCACCAAGAGAGTCACCTCACTGGCTCTTTTCTTTCCATTTGCAGTAAGTCAAGTCTACTTCAGATTGACTCACCCTGAAATTCCAACTGGTACTCTGTGAGATACCAGAGTACCTTTCACAAATGTTATAGCAGCAATGAAAACGAAAACAATTGATAAAATTGCAGGAGGTAAGTCAATGTATACTTTGCAATGTTTCAAGAACAGTTTTGGTGTTACTTAGAGGGAAAAGTAAGCCAACGCTAAGAAAATAACTAGCAAGTGAAAGTGAACTTTAATGCAGGATCTTCCTGTTGGTGATAAGCAGAAGTAATAACAAACATGAAATAAAAAAGAATAACTCAGCAGCAATGGTGTATTCTAACCTTTCATATTTCAAGAAGGGGTTTGTCCTTGACAGGATTCTGGGGAGTGAGGAGTCTATACCTTTTAATGCCCTGTAGTGTGGTTTATCCAGGCTAATGGCCATGGTATGCAGTTCCCTCTAACAGTAACAGTGTGGTTTATACTGGGTACTTATGGCTGCTTTCCACTGGATGCTCTGAGCCATGCTCAGTTTCACTCCTAAGGGCAGAGGAGGTATAATAGAGATATAGAAGTGAAGGTCAGTGATCAAGTGATTTATGCCTATGTGAACACCCCCCTGTTAAATCTAAATAGACTAAGGCTTAGCATATATGATTGACAACCTTTAGCACTTATCTGTGCTTGGAGAAAGGTCTGAACTACTGAGGGTCTTGGAGAACTCATCTTAGATCCAGCTCTACTATTTGCTAGCTTTGTAAATTATGCAATTACATTTTGAGCCTTGGCCTCCTCACCCCACAAGATAATGAATCTGCTCATACACCACAAAGCAGAATGAAAATCTACCTATTGATTTGGTATTGATAAAGTATCCCTTCTTTTGGTTTACCTCATGGGATTATTGGAAGATAATATGGGATTACAGCAGCTCCACT
This sequence comes from Lophiomys imhausi, assembly GCA_907164525.1. Lineage (NCBI taxonomy): Eukaryota > Metazoa > Chordata > Mammalia > Rodentia > Muridae > Lophiomys > Lophiomys imhausi. The sequence goes on along the minus strand of CAJQZJ010032173.1, from coordinate 13,806,862 downwards.
TACTTGAAAGACTGAATAAATTCTATCTATTCCAAACACACCCATTCTCAGTTCTTCCTCAGATTGGGTCCAGGTTTGAAAAGCATCAGTTTGGATTCCCTTGGCATGATCATGATACTTTTTCACTTTTCAATGCCAACCCTTGTGGTATTCTTGTACATAAGCACCAAGAGAACAAAGGTTGTCTTGGTAATACCTCCTTAATAGAACTGCATGGTACTGAGAAGACATACTCAGAAAACTGTGGTGAAAAAAATTAGCATGAAATCATTTGATATCAGCTGCCCAAGTAATGTACAAATAATGTGCATTGACGGCAGGAACTCTGTGTTAGAGCAGACTGTTTGTCTTGCCTTTCCATCTAAATACACATACCTGGATATTTAAAAATTTAAGCAAATGTGAGTCATATAAAAATAAACAAGGAAACAAAAATATGAAGACTAAGAAGAATCGAACCACCAAACTGATTTAGAATATATAGTGAGAAGCAAAACATTGGCAGTATATTAACAAAAATATCCCAGGTAAATTTAATATACATAGATAACAAATAACAATCGAAATGTAGTCATATTTTTAGCTTGGTAGATACCCTAAATGTTTAAATGCCAATACAATATATACACTATATATATGGAAGCTTAATTTAATTTTGTCATAGCAAATATTCTCCACAAGAAGTTTTTTCCAAAACAATATAAAGTTTGTTATGTAGATGCTAAGGAAGCTTGTTTTCACTTGCATCTACTAGAGAGGGATATATGATAGTCCCTAAATATGTCACCCGATTTCTTTCAAATTATTTATGCACAGGCATAAACAAGACATTACTTAGCACAGTTAATAACCCATGACAATTTTCCTTAAAATAAATGGGGTCTCAAAATTCAATTTTATTTATTAGTCAATTTGAATTTTTCCTAGGCATTTATCCATCAAACATGGCACTGTTACTGCACATGCATTATGCAGTATGTCAAATTAAACCATTGTTGATAAAACAAACATTAGTTATTGAAATGATCCAAATGCCAGCTTGAAAAGCTGTGTGGTAGCTAATAAATATGCCCGACTTTCATAGAAGAGTGGGCAAACAGGATAATTTGATCTGAATGCCTGTACTTCATAAAAAAAAATCCTTTATAAAGAACAAGGGTTTTTGTCTTGTGTTTAGCATAGGGCAGAATCTGGCACAAGGGACTGATAATAGTAATGGGTTATGAGAAACACAGTCTCTCATTTTGGTTTTGTATTCACAAATGCTTTTATTAGCATCTTTGGTGATGGGAACGGCCCTTCTAGTGTAGAACTTGCTGTTATTTCTATAGATCATGCATTTCAAGAAGAGGTAATAGCCCAAGGCAAAGGGATTTAGATACATTATGACACAAAGGGATAAAAGTCCTATGGTTTTACTACATGGTAAATGAGGTGTACATGTTAAATATGCTCCTTGAATTGATGCTCATATGCTAATTTCAAGGGTCTGAATTTGACTTTCCTCTGCCTTTGAGAAACAAGGATTTGTTAATGACTTTTAAAGAACATCTATGATTTTAAAAAACCCTGAAATTTAGTACAAAGTTATGAATCTTAGTGTGAATTGAACAGAGCATTAGACAGAGGATATCTTTTTCGTTCTCTTCCTCTTACTCCCCCACCTCATCTTCCTCTACCACCACCCCTCCTTCTCTTCTTTCTTCTATTTCTTTCTTCAAAATACTGGGTTTAACTTAGTATCTTGAGCATACTAAGCAAATGTTCTACCACTTATCTATGCCACAGACCTTACATGATTCCTATTCCTTGTAACATTTAGAATCTACCTCTTGGTTCTATCCCATTTTCTCTTTATTGATATGTTGGGAATATAAACTTCTTTGATGTCAGCATGAATAGAAGTGATATTAGTGTTGCACAAGGTTTACGGACACACCTGGCAACTGACTAGATACCTTTACCACTAGTGACATACAAAAACATCCAGATGTTTTTCCAGACTTATGGACATATATCCTACCTGTCTGGATGATTGTCTTGAGTTAAATGCCTTCAGACTGAACTGAGTATGGCCAGAATGCAAAAGAATATATAACAGAAAATTACAACATAAATATAGGGACACAAAATTCTTGCTGCCATCTTACTTTAAGTCCTCTCATACTAAATGTGCATCACCTACTCATATTCCAGTTCTCCATTATACACCATTTACCCATTTTCTAGCTCTCCATTATATTTTCCTTCTATTCCCATCAAAAGTATATTAAAGATATTGGGGTGACTCTCAAAGTAGGCAAAGCATCAGTGACAGTCAGTGGTGAAGAAGAGAGCAATGCCAACAACACCTTTATGTGCTGAGCATATAATCTCTTTGGTGCACAGTGAGAAGATAGTAGAGGGAGACCTATACAGATACTGGGTTATGATGTATGTTTGATAACATACAAATAAGTTTCCATTTATCAGAAGACTGTATAACTTTATAGAGTGTAAGCAGAGAAGTTCTTCTTCAAGAAAATGGTACTGATAACTCATTGGATTCCTAAAGAACTTGATGGAGCAGGGAACAGCTGGAAAAAGAAAACCAGTTAATAGAGTCGGTTTCCAACCTTACTGAGAAAGGTTGTGGTTAACAGTTGAGCTTGTCAGTCAGTGTGTCAAGGAAGAAGTGGTCATATTAAAGACTTTTTTTTTTATTAAACATCATGACTATTTTCTCATCCACATGTTTTATATGTGATGAGGTAGTAGGAATCATGAAGACGACCTTGGGCAGCAGTGGAGTAAAGTATGACACATTTACCATTCCTGATAGCATATTCCCTGAATATTATGAATTCAATATTCCTCAGTGTGGTACATAGAATTGAGGTCACAAAGCATGATATTATGCCTTGTAAATAATCATTTAAAAAAGAAAAAAAGCATCCTGGAGGGGTGTGCCTATTGCAAAAAAATAGTGTACATTTATGAAATCATATTTCAACTTCAAAAATGACTACTATTGTTCATTATAGAATTCTTCCTTCAGAAAAGGGCAGATCTCCCAGGGATATCAATCAAACATGGCATATCAAGTTGCAATATGACTACGCATTCCACTCATATTAAAGCTGGACAAAGCAACCCAGTGTGTATGAAAAGGGTCCCCGAAGCAAGCAAAACAGTGAGAGAAAATCTCTGGTCTCATTGTTAGGAGTCCCACAAGAACACCAAATGACTTAACTGCCTACATTTTTGAAGAGGGCTTTGGTCAATCCCATGCAGGCTCTTTGATTCTCACTCCAGTCTCTGTGAGCCCAATGAGGCCTGGTTAGTTGATTCTATAGATTTTCTTGTGGTGTTCTTGACTTGTCTGGCTCCCAAAATCTTTCCTCCCTTTCTTTCAAATGATTCCCTGTTGGGGTAGTGTTAAGCATTCTAAATGTTAACTAATTGGTCCTTTTTGCTGTCTGTTACTTACATTGACTCTGAATGGTTAAATAAAATGCCGAGGCTTGAGATTGGGCAAAGACAGAGAAAGGTGGGACTTCCTGAGTTTAGAGCAGGAAGTCTGTGCTTTAGACAGAGGATTCAAGCATTCCAGCTAGGAGCAGCAGGAAGAAGGAGGTACACACCATGGGTTAGAAAAAAGAACCTCGAGGATAGGGGGTTGAGGGTGGGAGGGTGGGACTGGAGGGGCAATAGGGAGGGGACTGCGATTGAGATGTAACTTGAAGAAATAAAAAATAAAGGAAAAAAAAAAAAAGAAAAAAGAACCTCATTCCACATGGCCAGGAACATTGGCATATTGTGGAGAATGGCAGTCCAAGGGGATGTATGTATATATGGGGTCATATTTGGGTAATAGAATTAAGAGCTAGCTTAGATGGGCCAGGATTGCACAACTCAGGCCAAGGCTTGTTAAAATCCATGCGGTCTCTGTGCACTCACTTATAATGGTGGGTTAGGGCTTCACACCGCCGAACCGATTCATATAATATAAATACTGGTTAAATAGTTTAATTAGCCATATTTTTTATTACAATTCCCCAAGTTCTCCCTAATGTTTGGCTGTAATGTCTCTGCATCTGTTCCCTATCATTTGGTAGACCAAGCCAGTCCAGTGATGATTATGTTAGGTTCCTGACTATGAGTATTACAGAGTATCTTCCTTGATTACTTTCTTTTGATAGCTGTCTCTCTGTCTAGCTATCTATTTTTGCATCTATCCATTAGTTTAAAAATAAACATGAAAAAGAGAGATAGGTAGATGCTGATCCAGAGACAAACATGAGAATGAAGCTAACATTGCCTCAATATTACAATCAAAGCAACAGCTCTGGCTTTTCCCAGGGTACTTTCAGCTTTATTTTAGTGAATGTGCCATTCGGGTCATATCTCTTCATTCCCTAGAGTCTTTTGAAATAATTACTTTTAGGTTGATTTCTTTTATCAAGAGACCAAAGCTGTTATCAATCTATTTCTGTTTCACAATGTTTAGGCAACTTCTGCAGATTCTTGGATGTTTTATAGCAAATGTGTGTAGAAAACTCAAATCTTAAAATGAAGTATCCTATTCTGGTTTATCATAGTCTTTGTAATTACATTACAGGATGTTTTTATATTAATACCATTACATGCTAATATCATTAAAATTAAATTATTATGGGATATAATGACATTACAGGATGGATTCTTGTTTCCAAAAACCAATCCACAGTATTTGAGAGGATTTGGGGTTCGGATGGACTTAGAGAAATTTAGGTTATACAATGTAATGAAACACTCTGTCCTAACCCAACTGATATTGAGAGGAAGAAAAGGTTACTCCCTTTAAGGCAGAAAATTCTAGAATCCTATTTTATTTCTCTAGTAGAATATGTTCCCCATTCCAGAGAAATTTTCTTTCTACCCCAAAAACAAAATTTCTAGAGTGCTTCCATAATATATGACAATGAGTGAAAGATTCTCAAATTCATATGGAATAACAAAAAACCCAGAAAGCTAAATCAATCCTGTACATTTAAAAAAAACTTTTGGAGGCATCACCACCCCATATTTCAAGCTGTACAACAGAGAAATAGTTGTAAAAACAGCATGGTACTGTATAGAAACAGACCAGTGGATCAATGTAATCAAATTGAAGACCCAGAAATGAACCAATACACTTATGGTCACTTAATTTTTGACAAAGAAGCCAAAACCACACAATGAAAAAAGGACAGCATCTTCAACAAATGGTGCTGGTCCAACTGGATGTTAACATGTAAAAGAATGAAATTAGACCCATACTTATCACCTTGCAAAAACTTAAGTCCAAGTGGATCAAAGACCTTAACATAAGCCCAGTCACACTAAGTCTACTAGAAGAGAAAGTGGGGAAAACCTCGAACTCATTGGCACAGGTGACAAATTCCTGAACAGAACACAAACAGTTCAGGCTCTAAGACCAACAATCAATAAATGGGACCTCATGAAAAGCAAAAGCTTTTGCCTTAGCAAAAGATATTGTCATTGGAACTAAATGGCAGTCTACAGATTGGGGAAAAAATCTTCACCAACCCCACATCTGACAAAGGGCTAATATCCAAAATTTACAAAGAACTCAAGAAATTAAATGCCAAGAGACCAAATAATCCAGTCAAAAATGGGGAACAGAGCTGAACAGAGAATTCACAAAGGAGGAATTCCTAATGGCTGAGAGGCACTTGAAGAAATGCTCAGCATCCTTAATCACCAGAGAAAGGCGACTCAAGACGCCTCTGAGATTCCATCTCACACCTGTCAGAATGGCTAAGATCAAAAACTCAAATGACAGCACATGCTGGAGAGGTTGTGGAGAAAGGGGAATGCTTCTCCATTGCTGGTGGGAGTGCAGGCTTGTGCAACCACTATGGAGGTCAGTCTGGTGATATCTTAGAAAACTTGGAATAGCTCTACCTCAGGACCCAGCCATACCACTTCTGGGTATACATCCAAATGACTCCTCACTGAATCACAAGGAAATTGCCTCATCTATGTTCATAGTAGCCTTATTTGTAATAGCTACAAACTGGAAACAACCCAGATGTCCCTCAACTGAAAAATGGATTAAAAAACTGTGGTACACCTACACAATGGAATACCACTCAGCTCTCAGAAACAAGGAAATTAATGCTATTTACAGCCAAATGGATGGAACTAGAAAAGCTCATACTGAGTGAGCTAACCCAGACTCAGAAGGATGCACATGACATCTATTCACTTATAGTGGGATTTTAGCTATATAGTACATGATATCTATACTATAACCAATGTACCAAAGGGAACATGGACATAGACTTTTTTTTCTCTCCCTGTCATTGAGACACTTTTCCCTGGTGGTACTGCCTTGTAGGCCTCCAGTGTATGAGGAGGCTCTTGGCCCTCATATGACTGCTGAACTGGGGCAGGGGAATGTTACGTAGGGACACTCCACTCCAGAGGAGGGGGATGGAAGGGTTAGAGGGTAGAGGGTGAGAGGGCAGGACTGGGAAGGGTGGAAAGAGGACACTATGATGGATATGTAACCTGAATCAATAAATAAATACATTAAAAAAATAAATGGCTCAACAGAAAAAAAAAGATGGTTGATCATATGATACTTCACCAGCTTGTTAACACCTCACAATTGAAAAATCAATTAAACATAAATGTTGATTTTCATGATTCTCAGTTTTCTAAATGCTTTTTCACACACACACACACACACACACACACACACACACACACACTCACACTCTTAAGAGAATTCAACATTAATTCCCCAAATTCTTAAAAAAATAAACACATGTGCATAGTTTATGCTTTGGAACTATAGGCGAGCTTTGTGTTTTTTACAGTAGACACCATGCTGGTGTTCATTATCAACCTGAGCTGCTTCAGAATTGTAGAACACGGTGACTTTGCTGTGTGCTGTATTAAACATTCAGCAATTTATGTGCAGCAGAGCACAGAGACATGCAGAAGATGGAGTGCTGAAATCCTGAATTAACTTGGAACAGGTTGTCCAAACTTGGAAGGCACAGTTTGCAAAGACATCTAAGTACTAGATCTTTTGTGTTAGTTATACTAATGATTCCTAAAAGTGTGTGGAAACTCTATTTTGATTCATATGAGGAATTCTTGATAAAAATACAGAATTATTTTATAACCACAAGACTTGGCATATATGATATCTGAAAAAAATTTAAACCAACATCCTAAGTATGCCTACAGGATCTGTGAATATTGTTGATTTTTAAATAATTTGTTGAAATCTAATAACATATTTTTCTGTCTCCTTCCATGTTTACTTTGAAAGATTGTTTTATCTGTTATTGCTATTATCTCAGTAGGAATATAAACCATTAAATAGATATTGTCACTATATAAATTGTACAACTGAAATATATGCCTCATAAAAATATTATATTTACACAAAATGATATATGAAATAAAATTGTTTCAAGCTTCCATTTATATTAATTATAAATTCAAAATCTTTTTTCCTGTGTGTATAATTTCTCAAACTTTCTCCGATGCAATATAGAAATATATTAATATATTTCCCCATATATATTGTATTTTTTGTGGTTCACAGTGCCATAATGGACACTGTAGTTGGGATGAAATTTAAACAACAAAAATTTCTCATCATCTTAGATGCAGTTTAACATCCTGGTGCCTTTGTATTCAAGGTCTTGTTAAGATATGTGGACTTACAAGCAGCTGCTTCCTTATTGTGTTCTCACTGGGTAAACCCAGAGATTATTCATCTCATATCTTGCTTTATGAAGGCAAGCATGTCATTCATGAGGTCTCCAGCCTTACTTCCTCATTTCCTCCAAAATCCAAACTTCAAATATTTTGGGAGAGATTTAGGTTTCAAAGTATGAATTTGGTAGAAATATAAATGTTAAGCCTATAGTGATTATGATTTTCCATGAAAAGTACCTTGTTACATATGGAATATAGGCTTCTTATTTATTTAAGATTAAATTAGCAATATGGAGTTCAAAACAGAGTTAGACAATGCTTTATTTCTTTAGGAAAATACATGATATTATTCATCTCCACCTAGCTCCAAATTCTTTGTTAAACACACTGCTGCTGCACTTACATGCTAATGGGAGGATAGTTAAAAAGAGCCACAGAACTAAAACCAATGATAATTATGAATAAAAACAAATAAGTAGAAGAAGTATCCAGGAGGGTAGTGGATGGTATATTATATAGGGCCCTTGAGGCATCATGGTAAATATATTAATCTGTGATGAGATTCCCTCTTTAAAAAATCTGTAGTCCAAATGTGCTTTGTACTTTGATGTTTTTTTTCTGTTCTAGGATATTGGAACACTGTACAAAGCAAGATTGTTTGAGATTTATTCCAGGGATAAACACAAACTCCATTTGTTTCAGAGACTTCATGCATATTTAACCCTTTAATGATCATTTGTTCAAACTTCAACAATTTTTGTATAAAGCAAATAGTCCCTGGTGCATAATTCTCTACCTATAGCTTCTTATATAGGCTCTCATATAGTTCTAGATTTTTGAGAGCTTGGATTTTGCATTTTCAGATTAGTACTTTCTTCCTCTGATTTAATGTGGTTTACAAAACAATTAGAAATGTAGCAAAAGCGTATTTTAAATGCCATTTAGTGTTTCCCCATCAGACTGTTTTTGCTTTCCATTCCCGTGCTGATAAGAAAGAATGCTGGTCATTTTTTCAGTTTAAGAATCTCTTAAAATTTGACCATTGCCACAAGCTGACTCCAATGACTAAGTTCATAAATTATGTATTTTCCTTTTTTGCTCAGAATATAAAGGGAAAAATTAAGACAGGAGCAGAGAAAAATAATAGCATAATCCATCCTTGCTTTCAACTAGATCTGAAACCTTAGAATGCTGTTACTTAGAATACTAGCTTATACTGTTGTAAAATTAGAGCAAGGACTGCTAAATATACTTGTTTTGGATGTTTTTTCATGTTCCTTATTCTAGAGGCCATAGGATAAAGTGAGCAATTGCCTCTCTGTAAGATCTCCAATAGGATGCTCACAGCATGTTCCACTGCAATACCATGCTACTTTGTAACAATATTTCTAGAGTTCATTTTCATTCTTTCATTTTTTTTTGTTTTTGTTTTTCGTTACAGGTTTTCTCTGTGTAGCCCTGGCTGTCCTGGACTCACTTTGTAGACCAGGCTGGCCTCGAACTCACAGAGATCTGCCTGCCTTTGCCTCCAGAGTGCTGGGATTAAAGGCGTGCGCCACCACGCCCGGCTTCTTTCTTTCATTTTCTAAGTGATGATCTTTCTTTTTATTAATTAAGTAAGTGGTTGAATCTTGGATTTCTAATTCTCATATTTTTGTATCTTCGAACCAGGTGCTACAATTACTATTACATACTTGCTTTCAAAACTTATTAAAACATCTAATAAATCATCTGGAAATAATAAAAAGCAAACATTTTGTTGCCAACAATGCAAGAATAGGTTCAAGAAGGCAAATTCTAAGCCCACTTTTAAATTATCTAAGTCATGATGATTTATTTAGGTAGGAATTTCCTTCAGTATTTTCAGTGAAAAAAAAAAAAAAGAGAGAGAGAGATGAAAAGCACCACATGGAACCTTCTCCAAAATCGACCATATAGTCGGACACAAAGCAAGCCTCAACAGATACAAGAAAATTGAAATAATCCCTTGTATCATATCAGACCACCATGGAATAAAGCTGGAGTTCAACAACAACATAAACAACAGAAAGCCTACACACACATGGAAATTGAACAACTCTTTACTGGATGACTACTGGGTCAGGAAAGAAATAAAGAAGAAAATCAAAGACTTCTTAAAATCCAACGAAAATGAAGGCACAACATACCCCAACCTATGGGACACAATGAAAGTTGGACTATGAGGAAAGTTCATAGCACTAAGTGCCTTCAAACAGAAAATTGTGACAGCTCATATTAGCGAATTAACAGCTAAACTGGATGAACTGGAAAAAAAAAAAAAAAAAAAAAAAAAAAAAAAAAAAAAAAAAAAAAAAAGAAGAGCAAACACTCCCAAGAGGAGCAGAAGGCAGGAAATCATCAAACTTAGGGCTGAAATCAACAACTTAGAAACAAAAAGAATGATACAAAGAATCAATGAAAACAAGAGTTGGTTCTTCAAGAAAATAAAAAAAAAATAGACAAACCCTTAGCCAAATTAACTAAAAGCAGAGGGAAAAAAACCCAAATCAACAAAATCAGAAATGAAAAGGGAGAAATAACAACAGATATTGAGGAAATCCAAAGAATCTTTAGGTCCTACTTTAAATATCTATCCTCCACCAAATGTGAAAACCTAAGGGAAATGGACAATTTTCTTGATAGATTCCACCTTCCAAGCTAAATCAAGATCAGGTTAACAGATTAAACAGCCCTATAACCCCTAAGGAAACAGAAACAGGTCATTAAAAATCAACCCTCCCCCCAAAAAAAATAAAAAAAAACCCAGGGACAGATGGTTTCAGCACAGAATTCTACCAAACCTTCAAAGAAGAGCTAACACCAATACTCTTCAAACTCTTCCACAAAATAGAATCAGAAAGAACACTACCAAACTCATGCTATGAGGCCACAGTCACCCTGATTCCTAAACCACACAAAAACCTAACAAAGAAAGAGAACTTCAGACCAATCTCCCTCATGAACATAGATGCAAAAATTCTTAACAAAATACTGGCAAACCAAATCCAAGAACACATCAAAAGTATCATACACCATGATCAAGTAGGCTTCATCCCAGGAATGCAGGGATGGTTCAACATATGAAAATCCATCAATGTAATTCACCACATAAACAAATAGAAAGAAAAAAAAAAAACATGATCATCTCACTAGATTCTGAAAAAGCAATTGACAAAATCCAACACCCCTTCATGCTAAAAGTCCTGGAGAGAACGGGCATACAAGGAGCATTCCTAGAAATAATAAAGGCGATATACATCAAATTAAATGGAGAGAAACTCATTTCCTGTAAACTCAGGGACAAGACAAGGATGTCCACTTTCACCATATCTCTTCAACATAGTACTTGAAGTTCTAGCTAGAGCAATAAAAGAGCTAAAGGAGATCAAAGGGATACGAATTGGAAATGAAGAAGTCAAATTATCCATATTTGCAGATGATATGATAGTAAACATAAGCGACTCAAAAAATTCCACCAGAGAACTCTTACAGCTGATAAACACCTTCAGCAAGGTGGCTGGATACAAAATTAATTAAAAACAATCAAAAGTCCTTCTTTATACAACAAATAAATGGGCTGAGAAAGAAATTAAGGAAACAACACCCTTCACAATAGCCACAAACAATATAAAATATCTGGGGGTAACTCTAACCAAGCAAGTGAAAGACTTGTATGACAAGAACTTCAAGTCCTTGAAGAAAGAAATAGAAGAGGCAATCAGAAGATGGAAAGATCTCCAATGCTCATGGATAGGTAGGATCAACATAATAAAAATGGCCATCCTACGAAAAGCAATATACAGATTCAATGCAATTCCTATTAAAATACCAACACAATTCTTTATAGACCTAGAAAAAGCAATTCTCAACTTCATATGGAATAACAAAAAAATCCAGAATAGCTAAATCATCCTGTACAAAACAAAACAAAACAAAACAAAACAAAAAACAAACAACAACAACAACAACAAAAAATCTGGAGGTATCACCATCCCAGATTTCAAGCTGTACTACAGAGCAATAGTAGTAAAAACAGCGTGGTATTGGTATAGAAACAGACCAGTGGATCAATGGAATCAAATTGAAGACCCAGAAATGAACCGACACACTTATGGTCACTTAATTTTTGACAAAGAAGCCAAAACCACACAATGGAAAAAGGTCAGCATCTTAAACAAATGGTTCTGTTCCAACTGGACGTCCACATGTAAAAGAATGAGATTAGACACATACTTATCACCTTGTACAAAATTTAAGTCCAAGTGGTTAGAAGACCTTAACTTAAGGCTGGACACACTAAATCTACTAGAAGAGAAAGTGGGGAAAACCCTCGAACTAATTGGCACAGGTGACAAACTCCTGAACAGAACACCAACAGCTCAGGCTCTAACACCAACAATCAATAAATGGGACCTCATGAAACTGAAAAGCTTTTGCCATAACAAAAGATATTGTCATTGGAACTAAATGGCAGTCTACAGATTGGGGGAAAAATCTTCACCAACCCCACATCTGACAAAGGGCTAATATCCAAAATTTACAAAGAACTCAAGAAATTAAATGCCAAGAGACCAAATAATCCAGTCAAAAATGGGGAACAGAGCTGAACAGAGAATTCACAAAGGAGGAATTCCTAATGGCTGAGAGGCACTTGAAGAAATGCTCAGCATCCTTAATCATCAGAGAAAGGCGACTCAAGACACCTCTGAGATTCCATCTCACACCTGTCAGAATGGCTAAGATCAAAAGTTCAAATGACAGCATATGCTAGAGAGGTTGTGGAGAAAGAGGAACGCTCCTCCATTGCTGGTGGGAGTGCAGGCTTGTGCAACCACTATGGAGGTCAGTCTGGTGATATCTTAGAAAACTTGGAATAGCTCTACCTCAGGACCCAGCCATACCACTTCTGGGTATACATTCAAATGATTCCTCATAGAATTACAAGGAAGTTTCCTCATCTATGTTCATAGCAGCCTTATTTGTAATAGCTAGAAACTGCAAACAACCCAGATGTCCCTCAACCAAGGAATGGATAAAACAACTGTGGTACATCTACCCAATGGAATACTACTCAGCCATCAGAATCAATGAAATCACGCAATTTGCAGCCAAATGGATGGAACTAGAGAAGCTCATCCTGAGTGAGCTAACCCAGACTCAGAAGGATGCACATGGCATCTATTCACTTATAGTCGGATTTTAGCCATATAGTACAGGATAACTATAGTACAACTAGTGCACCAAAGGGAACATGAACATAGACTTTTTATCCTGTCAGTGAGACACTTTGCCCTGTTGGTGCTGCCTTTTATGACCCCAGTGTATGTGCTCTTGGCCCTCATATGACTGCTGAACTGGGGCAGAGGACTGTTATGTAAGGACACTCCACTCCAGAGGAGTGAGATGGAAGGGATAGGGGGTAGAGGGTGGGAGGGCAGGACTGGGAGGGGTGGGAAGAAAATACTACGATGGAGATGTAACCTGAAGTAATAAATAAATTAATTAATTTTAAAAAAGAGATGAAAAAATTCATGGATTTACCACAATATCCAGCTATTTATTTTAATTTAGAATATCAACACACTCAGTTAACTTTTGAAAATAATTATCAGCTACGTTGATGACCACCAGCGCATGCTATATTTGCATATTCTGATCATCTTTTTCAAGGTGGGTAACAAGACGTTAAGTTTTGATCAGTGTATTGAGTAAGAAAAAAAATCACCTTCCAGTTTCTTGGAGATTCCACCAGGATCCTGGCACCTTAAAAGCTGCTATTTCTGAACTGCCTTTGGCTCTGAGCTTATGGTCTCATTTTTTGGACATGTTTGGAATATCCCAACATCCTTTTCCACGTCATTAGTTAGTATCAGTGATCTATAATGATTAAAGACAACAGCTTTAGAAAGAACTGGGTTTCAAGTAGCCGTAATGTCATACTCACATAAATAAAAGATAATTCATTGTGATAAGGAACTTTTAGGAAATTCTTGGTTTTGTCTTATCAAAATAGTATGAATTTCGTTATTATATGCCTCTTCATCACCAAGTAGAGGGTATGTTACTAGTTTCACAATAAATGCCATTTGAAACATGGCCAGTACTTTGATTAGTTGAGTTTCTTGCTGTTTTTCATCCTCAATTATGATATTTTGTAAAATAGACCTTTCCCAATCAGTGTCTATCCTATGTTCACTATTATATCTAAAAGTTAGCTACAATGACTGGGAGCATGTTATATTAAATACATATTTGTTGAGGGAATAGAGAGCCCTATGAATGTGTACTGCAACTTCTGACCTACAGAAGTGCAGTCAGCAAGGACTGCATTTGTAAATGCTAGCTTTCTGATCATTTGTTCTGCTCTTATAGGAAACTGGTATAGAAAATTTGAATGAACAGAGACAGAATTTTGACATTTGATATTTTATAAAAAGTTTATATTTAATGTCAGTTATACGGGATTGATATTTGATGGTTAAAACCACATTAAGACTTTTTCAAGTGTTCAATATTAATTGGATGTGAAATAAACATATATGAGACTTTTAATATGTTCTGATATTGTTGTGAGATCTGGTTTCATATGTCAGTGAGAGTAGGTCTTGGTTAATTCAGGGATATTCTCCTCAAAAATATAATATATTGAGCCTTATGAAAATCTGCTTAAAAGTAAAAATTATCTGTGTTGGAAAATAGCTCCAAACTGGTGAATTCTAAAATTATTTTCAGCATTGTAGGGGCATGTGTTTTTTTGTTTTACTTTGTAAAGTATATTTTAATTTAATGTAAGTAATGAAAGAATCATTTAGCATACACAAACACTTCACAGCTTTTCTTGTTTCCATTTTCTAAAAACAAATGTTTTCATTTTCATTGATTCTATTTTTTAATAGAATAACATTTTCCCTTAAGAATATCCCCAGTATCTGAAATTATTACAGATCTCTGTATTTTTCATTCATAAACACAATCAGAATCCTAGACTTGCATTATATTCATGCTCTGTATCATGAGACTTCAATATTAAAGCCTATATTAGGTCCTCTGTTGTTTCAAAAGTATCAAGAACATTTTTAGTATCCAGAATATATTAATGGAGATTTCACATACAGATTATTATAAGAGTATAGAAAATAATTAAGATTAAGATCACACAGTTCTTAAACATTCTTCTGTATAGCATTTTATTTATGATCTTTTCCTCACTTAATTTGACCAAATATTGCTGAAAACAGTGAACATTGTTCACATTATGTCTGCCGTCACAGAGGGAGAATGTCAAGTTCAAAAGGCTGAACTAGTTGATATTCAAGTCTTCTTCTATGGCAGGCGCCTTCAACCTGGGCCTGTAGAACATGAAGGTGTCCAGGTGGAACTCAGGAGCTTCCCCTAGTTTTTTTGGTTTGGTGTTGTTTCTTTGTTTCATTTTGTAGACTATATTTTAATTTAATATAAGATAAGTAATGAAAGAATCTTTTAGAATACACAAGCACTTACACAGCTCTCTGTTCCGTTCTCTAAAAAAAAAGAAATATTCTCATTTTCATTGGTTCTATTCTTCAATAAAATGACGTTTTCCCCTTGAAATATTCACAGAATCTGAAACTATTACAGTTTCAGATGGGAAAGAAAGAATCATTCTTTTCAATAACTTTTCTAAAGGTAGACACTAAAAAAGAGAACTTTAGTTATCATTGATGATATTCTATCATATTGCAAATATTGAATCTATTTCAACATATAATTTTCATCATCATTTTGAAGTTGTTAGTTAATTGATCTACAAGTATAGTTGACAGCAAAGTACCAGAACATAATTCTATAATAATTTGATAAAGTACATTTAACTATAACTTGTGCCTGATTTTAGGTCTTAGGTATTTAAAAATGGAATTTTGAGAAATTATTCTATACGATTTCTGGCATGGTGGACAGTGCACACAAAAATGGCATATGTCTATGTAACCTATGGGAATATTCCTTGAGTATCATGCATATAATATTTCAATAGAGATGAAAAGTGATATCATCAAAAACACATATGGTCCCACTTCAAAGATATGATACAAACTTCAAAAGTTGAAGGGCTTTTCTAAAGTCACTCAAACACTTTACCCTGTCATTTGGTTGATGTGCTGCTGTCTAAAATGTAAATTGATGGCTGACAGCATTGATGTTATAAATTATGCATGCCAATTTAGAGAACACAATTAAACTGAGGCAGTATGGGTAATTTAAATAATTACATGTATAAATAGTATTATTAGTCTTGTCAAAATCTGCACCTATACTAAATGCCTGCATTTCATATCAACAAAGAGTGCTCAGGCTCCAGGATTATAAATCAATATGGTTGGGAGACCAATTTCAAGTTCAATTACTTGTAAAAATAATGTGAGCATACATTTGTCAGACCATTTTTGATTTTGACTTTTCCTTGAAGTTTGAGCAAGTACATTAACTAGATTTCAGTTATTTGTATTAAATTTAGTTGGAGAAGTGAAAATTGATATTCATAGCATGTGGCTCCTTATTAGCATCTTTATATTATATATGTTTCAATATTCATGTTAGTTCTTTTACTGTTGTGTTTAAAATATTAACTATAAACCTATCTGCTTTTGCACAATGAAGGACATATCCCTTCTTGATACTCTCCTGAAGTCCTACTGTCAAGTTAAAGGTAAAAGCCAAAGAATTTTTAGCCAGGCCAAATTTTTGCATATCAAAACCACATTTAACAAGACTACTATTTATGGTTCTTATTGCAATTGGCACTGAAGCATTTGTTTAAATGTTTGGACTAGAGATCAGAGAGGCTGTGTAGGATGGCTAACCCTGAGATTTAAGAATGATTATGATACCACTGTGAAGATCTAACATACAACAATAATATTCTCAGTGATTATTTGAACCAAACAGTTATAAGAAAATATATCTCAGGGGACCTAAATAGACCTATATTTTGGTCCAGATTTTATGATCAAGTAATAACCTCTCCCATTTTCCTACAGACTCCTCCTACTCTTCAAAGGTATGTAGAAGGCCTTGGCTTCTAAGAATTTTTTGTGTATTTTTACTTAAGCTCAAGAGGGCTCCAAAGTACTGTGGCCAAGAGCTATCATTTCTAACATTATATACTTATAAACTTATTTGGGATAAATCATATTTTTGTCTTTTTAGCTCTTAAGTAACAATTGAGAGAGTGTAACTATATTCCCAGTGTAAATAGCAATGTTTTGATATAATCATACTCTGTAAAATGATTATGGACATCAAAATAATTAAATGATTCATTGTCTCAACTAAATAGCTTTCTTTTGTAGTGAGCTCTACTTTTTTATAAAACATTACACATACCACACATCATGAATTCTTAGAATTGTGTGTTGTTCAAATCAAGACTCATGATATAATATTTTGATACTTTAAATTTTTTTCCAAATGTTTGAAACTGACCTTAGACAATTTGGAAATCTAATGACTGTCAGCTGCATTCTGTGTATAAAGCTCTTTGCCATGAGTACAAAATGAGACATGTACTATCATTTACGAATATCCTAACCCCCACTTGTCATCTTTAACTCAAATACCTGCAACATTTCCTGTGTGCATTTTAAAATTAAAAAAGCACATTATCTTTTATTGTTAAAAGTGCCCATTTTCACATTATTATAATTTTTTCAACAATGTACTTTTTATATAGTTCACAATTTGAAATAATTATATATTCATGCATAAAAATAGATTATTGCATAATCTATCCTATATAAGACTATAAAAGCTGTGTTGATGAGAAAATTAAAATCATGCATCATACTGCGGAAGTTAGAGAACTATTTGAAGTCCAAAAATAAATCCATTAAGTGTGAATTTATTAGACTTTCCCCTTAGACATGTTCCCAATTTGTGCTCATTAGATATTTGCTGCAAGTTAGCTAATAGCAATGTATGACAAAATCACACTCTATTGTAAGCTTGTCTAAAGTTTCCTCGTGAGTGATATAGATACAAATTGATATAAGGTCTAAAGAACAGAAAGACAAAAATCTGTATATGTGTGTGATCTTGTCAAAGGGCAATGTTTGGTGAATGTTAAGAGAGTGCTTGATTTCTATCCAATACTCTTCCATTATTTTATAGACACATAGATACACTTTTGCACACAACTGAATCCTACACAAAGAATACACCTTAAGTAATCATTTCAGGAGATAGGTGATGGGATTCAAGCCAGTCATCTCCAGTCAATAATTAATGGGTATAACACATATTGGTGAAATTGTGCATCATTAGTGGGAGGGGTTAGGATGGATGACTGCTACACACTGTATTATCTGTACTTTGTATTATAGATGAAGAAAGATGGAAGGCTACATTTTAAACATGTGATTTGGAAAACATCATTCAGTGTGAAAGCACTAATGAAGTTTTCTTTAAAAATCATCATTTACAGGGAAACTATTATACGACAGCACATATATCAAATAAAGTGAAGTAAATTAGAACATGAAGGAAATCACATATAATTTTGAAGCTTGTGGTAAGTGGAAAAAGCAAAAACAACCACAAAGAAAAGCAATTAATAGAAGAATACGGTTTCATACAGTTGTTATAAAACAGAGATAAGATAAAAAGATAAATCCTTTAAGAAATATTCCTAGGAAAATCTTTCCCATTTACAACATCAACCAGCTTTTCAGATTAATTTTGGTTAATCTGTTCTCAATATCTTATACCACAGTCTATCTTTATCATTTATTTGGGATCCTTATATGATCTTATAATAGGCTGTGGTTTTTCTCATGCATTGATGCCAACAGAAGGACGTCACTAGCTCTCCAGCCATTATTTACAAGCAGAAGGAACAGTTTTGTCATATTTTTGACATTTACTACATAAAAGGAAGGAAACTTCCAATTCAGAATGTTAAAATGTTGACACACACAGTTGAGTTCAGTGGTAGGTAGTATAAATACAGTGTTTGATAAATACTTATCAACCTGAGACATCAAGGTTGCTTGTCCTCCCCAGTCTTGGGTATCGTGAGAATGACAAAGACACTACAAATTATCAATATTTTCTTGTAGCTGTGAATACTATACTTTTAAATATGTTTCTTAGTTTACTCGATCTCCTCACTATCTATATAAAAAGCCTGCACTTTTTGTTCATTTTGATACTAATTGAAACAACCATGCAGGTGATCTAACATCTTGTATAAAATAATAGACTCTAGCCAGGGGTAAATATTGGACACTTCTATTTAAGTAATTATATTACCTCTAGACTCTGCTGTTCTAGAAGAATGAGATCCAAAGATAGAAGATTCGACTAAATCCCCTGACATGGAGTTATGAATGGATACTAATTCTCACAAAAGTCATCACTGCCACTTCAAAATTGCAGCCCTTGATGTTAATTTTGTAAATTAAAAGCAGACCAATGGTTGTTCTAGTTCATTTCTATTGCTGTTATGGAATATCATGACACAAACTGATTTAGGGTAGAAAATGCTTGGCAATACAATTACAGGTTACAGTCCATCTTGTGGGGGAAATCAAAGCAGAGCCTCAAACAGCTACTTGCATCACATGTCAAGAGCAGAAAGAAATTAATTCATATATCCTGCTTGCTTGCTTGTGCTTAATTCAGTTTATTGACTTTCATACAGGTCAGAATTACCACCTGTGCCCAGGGTACGGTGCCAACCACAATGGCATGGATACCAAACTGACTACATATATATCAAGTAGCTTAATTAAGACAATCTACCACAGACACGCCCAAAGACCAGCAAAATTTGACTGAGCAATGTAGCAAAATCTTTTGCTGAAATTCTATTCCCAGGTTATTTTAGGTTGCGTCGAGCTGGCATTTCTAACAATCACAACAACTAACGCTATTTTTTTTTAGTCTGTATGAAAATCTCCAATTATTATTGCAATGCAAATATTGTCATAAACATAATTAAGGTGCCAGATAAAAATATACATTTGAAATAGGAGATATGATTGTACTGATTCTGTAAAGCCATTTCTATTTAAGAATAACTGCTTTACTCCTTCTGAGATACCTCTACTTCATTACTGAGTGCATCCATTTCAGGAAAGAAATCTGTGGATTATTTTTCACACCAAGTCAAGGACACTAGGGGGAGCTTCACAGAGTAATAGTTTCCAGAAAATCGCTTCTGTTAACATGAGAAAAATAACATAATTATGCTGTTCTCCTTCCAACCTAGTAGTTAAATAATTCTTTTAAACTTCTTGAGAACTTTTTCAAGTGAGAATGCAGTGGTATTCTCTTTCTTACTAATTCAAAACCCAAGAGTTAAATAATTCTTTTCAATTAAGAGACATAAGAATAAGCCACTAGAGCCTTGGATTTGTGCATTACTGTGATGCGTGCATAATGATGAACTCAAATAGAGTTTTACAACTAGTGATCAACTTTGCTAGCCAGATCTGAAATAAGAAAAACTTCATGGTCATGGCCTCCCTACAAAACTGATTTTGGTGACGTTTGGGTATGTCCCTACTATTTGAGCATCTACCAACAGTGGTATATTATACCCTCTTCACAGAGTGATAACAACATCTTTTGAAGAAATTTATAAGACAGGATCAGTTAATCAATGAATTAAGTGAGTTGTCAACAATGTATCCACAGATGTGATCCCCAGTACCAACTTCATGAGAACTTTTCAAAGTGAAAATGCAGTGGTATTCTCTTTCTTACTAATTCAATACTGACAGGTCAGTGCTCTCATGTAAACTTTAGCAAACTCTATGGTTAGTTCTATTTCATTCTATTTTTAAGAAGCACTGGAATTGATGAAAAAAAATCCTGTTATGTTGAACTGTCAAAGAAACATTTTAGTTTGCTAAAATGAAATCAGCATTTTGCAGGTTAATTATGGAACTAAACACACGATCAAAATATGCAACATGCCTAAAGGACAGCATTGTATTACCCTGGCAAGGGAATAAATACAGCACAAGAAGAAAGCCCTCTCTCAATTCCCACATTTATGATTGCTATCATTGCTGGAAGAAAATGCCTAATCTTATGAATAGAAAGAGAGGAAGGTCGAGAGTTCTGTGGTTGGAATTCTGCCCAACACATAATTAGCAGTGTGTAATTGTTAGCTGTTCTTGTTATTTTCATTGTTGTTTTTTCTGTTATTGTTTCCTTTGTTGGATAGCACATTCCTAAAGGGCATTCACAAGGTGATAAACTGTTGTTGAATGAGAAAAAGAGGCCTAATGCTGGAGTGTTTTCATTTCCATTCTATAATGGAAAACATTTTAAAGAGTGGATTTAGCATAAGGTCCGGAGAGGATTGAATATTTAAATTCTAAAAGAGAATATCAGAAATAGCTTGTAAGGTGCATTTGAAAGACAGAAGATGGGTTTTGGAGGTTAGACCCAAGGACTTCCTTCTTTTCCTTTTCTGTATCCTTCTTTATCTCCTATGTAGGAGTGCACGGACTTGAGAAAAATAAGACATAGACATAGTACTGGAAGGACCAAGAAAAAGGGACAGATTATTGAATATGCCCTTATACCTTTGTATATTGATACAAAATTAGTACTATATTTGGCTAAAGTGGTATTGACCACTGTTTATTGTGCAAAATTAAGATTGTATTGGACTACATCGGTATTGATCTTTGTATATTGATACAAAAATTAAGATTATTGTTGGCCACAATGGTATTGACCCTGGTATATTGATGTAATATAAAGATTGTATTGGGCTACATGGCATTGATCTTTGTATATTGATACAAAATTAAGAGTATATTTAGCCACATTTGAATAGATCTTTGTATATTGATACAAAATTAAAGTAACGCTTCCTAATGGTAGTGTACCTAGAGATACTTAAAAATGAAATGTGAAGCCCTGGCCTCTTGATACAAACCATCTTAAACTGTTTAGGATAGTTAAGATAAACAAGCTCCTAGTCATGTAAGCATGTCACTTTGTTAGCTACTATGACAGTCTATCACAGATATTCTCTAAGCTACTCAGAAATCAAGTTGTTAAGAGACAAGCATAATTTGCTTATCTAAATACAAGAGATAGATAGGGCATCTTCAAAAACCTCAAGAGATCTGCAGAACATGACATTCAAAGATGTTGTCTTAAATTAAGATTTTTTTTTATATTGAGGCGTATCAGCTCCTGACAGCACCCCCTATTCTACTCCAAGTAGAAGATAAGCATCGAAGAATCTCCAGTGTGAGATGGTTGAATTAGTGGCAAGCCTATCTCTTGGCATGAAAAAACTCCCTGCTTCAACTGCAGACAGACTGCTGTCCAAAAGGACAAAACTTGGTAGCAGGGAAGTCGACAGCCTAGCTCGGCCAAGACAGGGTAGGTAAGTCCTTCATAATCCCTGCTCTACAATAAATGTCTGTCAGAGAAACAGGACCAAAAGGCTGAAGACTGATGCTGGAATGTATGGAGAGAAAATGGGAACTGTCCAGGCAGCCACTGGTATGTCATTTCTTAGTTTTGGAAGCTGCAGGCCCTGCACTTCCTATATAATCAGATATATTTATCCCTCTCAGGTTTCTGAGGTGGTTGAAGAACAGACAGCTAGAATCTCATAGTTAAATTTTGAGTTGTTTAGTAATCAAGAGGGCGTTCTAGATCTAAGAAGATGTTTTTAATAGTGATGCAAGTTAGTATGAAAGCTGAGTTAGTTATAGAACTTTAAACTCATGGAGATGATTAGATGGTAGAATGTTAAAGTCAGGTACCAAATGCATATGGACTGGACATCGGGAATGTACGCTAAGCCATATAACCCTCAGGGGCCAAATATGTATGAACTAGACATTGGGAATGTATACTGGGCCATTTAACTCTCATAAATGTGGCATATTTATTTCTGTTGTTTTGTATAGTATTTACTGTTATAAGAGAAGGAACCATTCGTTGGACTGAAAGGGGAAGCTGTGTGGGGGAGAAGGTGGAAGGATGGGACAGGAAGGGGGAATAGGGACGGGATTGTGACTGAGATGTAACTTGAAGAAATAAAAAAAAAAATAAAGTATTTAAAAAAAAAGAAAGACAGAAGAAAACAGAGATCCTTCTACAGATAACCTATGATAAGTGAGCTGGGTAGTTCAGAGGGTGTATATATTTGCCTATCAGTGGAAAATTGGGTTTGTCCGAGTCCTCACGGTATTGCTCAGTTTTCTAACCTTGCAAGTAAATATCCAAGGAAGACACTTAAAGGAGGAAAGGTTTATCTTGTCTCATAGATCAGTCAATATTCATCTGTCTCTGTGTTTTCTGGGTATGTCATGAGGCTGAGGACCATGACAGAAGAAGATGCTCATTTCATGGTGGAGTGCAAGTACAAAGACAGAAATGATCCAGGGACAAGTTATCATGCAAAAATACAACCTCGATGACCTATTTCTAAGTGAGATAGACTACCTACCATTTCTCAATAATTCTGTTAAATAAAGAAACCATCCAGATGATTCCTCACCAAACCACAAGGATGTTTCCTCATCTATGATCATAGCAGCCTTATTTTTAAAAGCTAGAAACTGGAAACAACCCAGATGTCCCTCATCTAAGGAATGGCTAAAAAACAAAACAAAACAAACAAACAAACAAAAACACCACCACCACCAAAAAAAACCTGTAAAACTGTGATACAGCTACACAATGGAACACTACTCAGCCATCAGAAACAACAAAATCATGCAATTTGCAGCCACATGGATGCAACTAGAGAAGCTCATCCTGAGCGAGCTAACCCAGACTCAGAAGGATACACATGTCATCTTTTCCCTTATGACTGGATATTAGCCAGATAGTACAGGATAACTATACTACAACCAATGCACCAAAGGGAACATGAACATAGACTTTATTACCTGTCAATGAGGCACTTTTCCCTAGTGGGGCTGCCTTGTAGGCCCCCAGTGTATGAGGAGGCTCTTGGCCCTCATATGACTGCTGAACTGAGGCAGGGGACTGTTATGTAGGGACACTCCACTCTAGAGGAGTGGGATGGAAGGGATAGAGGGTAGAGGGTGGGAGGGTGGGACTGAGAGGAGTGTAAAAAGTGCACTGTGATGGAGATGTAACCTGAAGTAATAAATAAACATTAAAAAAAGAAAAAAAAAAGGAAGAAACCATGAATGGATGAGTCCTTTGATGAATCCGGAACCTGTGAATTCCAAACCATTTCTCAATGACTGAACTCCCCAGCTGAAGAATAATGCCTCCATACATGATCCTTTTGGGGACATTTCATATTCAAGGTTAACTGTTACTGTGTTTTACACTAAGTGTGGTGACCCCAGAATCTCAAATTTTGAAAGGAAGTCACAACCCAAAGATACACATTGATGGTAGATTAGATTTGCGGGTGGTGAGCAAAGTACAGGGAAATAACAATCACCCTTTAACATTATTGCATTTTTATCTTGAAGATAATAGTTACCATATTATAAAGAAGGGATTTACATGAAGTATTTCTGAGGAATTATAGGCACTAAGAATCAAAATTGGAAGAAAGCAAGGTAGAGAAAGGCATAAACTGAATTGAGTCACAAGGTTGTTCATATAAAAGAAAGAAGTGAGGTTTTTTAAAAAATTGCATAGCTAATTAGCTGGATCGTTACTGCCAAGTGACGATAATAGAGGAAATGAATATTTAAACAGTGTATTATATTAGGTATGCAATGGAATTAAGATTCCATGTACACTCAGAAGTAAAGGCTAGAGCTTATAGTAAATTTTGTTGAAAACATCAATTTAGTACCAGGAATAGGAATGATGGAAATTAGCAAGTGTACCCTACAGAATGTTTGAGAAAATAGGGGTGGGGAGGTAGATCAAGTAGGAAACACTGAAAACAGTGGTATCTAAGGAGCAGTTATGGAAGAGATAGGGATGTGGAGACACTGTTAAGAAAGGAGAACAGATAGGAGACTGAAACTGTGCAAGTCCGTGGGGTTCATGTATGAAAACACCAAAGACTGGACCATTGCATAAGGTATTTTATTTTAAGGATAACAATGTAAGATACTCCAGAAATTATTTGTTTATATATGTGTGTGCAAATGTGTGTATTTATGAGTAAAATAAATATATAGAACTTTGAGGAACACTTGTATCTCATCATTCTTTAGTTCCCTTTATACTGCCATTCAAGATTATAAATCTGGTTTGTTCGTTTGCTTCACCAAATATTTAGTAAGTATCTATTCTGGAAAATAATGATACAATATCTATAAATATACAATGAAGAACTTAGATCATTTATCTTCTAGGAGTTCTTTAAAAATAATATAAATGCCTACTCTGTGCTCAGTTTGCCTCCTGAATACTTGGGTGTTAAAACTTACTTTTCACTTGTAACCAAGTTCTACATTTTCAGCAAACAAGCCAGGTGTTTTTTAATTGTTTTAAAATAGGATTCTATTATAATTTGTTTTGACTCTTCCAGACATTTCAGAAACCACTCTTTTTCCTTTCTTTGTAACAAAGGAGTTTATAAAAATAGAGTTGTCAAAAGGTACAAATCTAAACACTACCTGATCTCTGAATAAGATTATGTGTTAGGGAAACTTTACACCTTACATATTTCTTTATTTTTTATTTAAAAGTTCTATGTCTATATTCTTGGGACAGCATCTTCAAATAAATCCATCCACCATTGCCACTACTGAGTGAAGAGAGATTCCCAACTATAACAGTGAACAGTACCATTATTGTTAACAAGTAGAAAATCAGGGACCTAGAATTCAAGCAAATCATATTATGAACTGGAAAACATTTTCTTTATAAACTGAAGTAAAGAAAGGAAATCTAAGTAAACCTTTCTGGTCTGAGGTTAGACTCTTTAAGTTTCTTCTTGATTTAGATTTTTCTATATGATGTGGTTTTAAAAAACCACAAGTACTATCATAGCCCATGAAGTCTATTGTGAGTGTGTACTTTTATTCTACAATATGATGCACTGCATGGCAATTTTCTGCTGAAAAAAAAAAGAAACAGAATTTATTCTTGCAAGAAAAGGTTTTCCCTGTATAACACAGTAGAGCTCTTTATCCTTGAATATATAGCCTTTCATAAATATTACTAGCAGGCTAAAAAGCTGGCATTTAAATGTCATTACTATAAATAAACCATAAAATGTGATGCCCAACTTTAAGGGTCATTGATACAAAGCAACTGGCAAGGAATTATTTTTAAAGGAGAAGAGCAATTCTTCCACCTGTAGTTTTTTTTCTCTAAGAACTTTCACTTATTAATTAATTGTTAATTATAAAATTTAAAGTAATTTAGTCCTCGTAAATGGCCAACACCACCACCAATATCACAGTTACATTGGCCAGAAACACGGAAGTCACCATTCATTGCCTGTCACCAGGGTTCTTTTCCTGTGATTCATTTAGTTTCTACCATGATAGTACATAGTATGTCCATTTTATTCTTAAAAATAGTGAAAAATTTTTATAGAATACTTAGACAATCACTGTAAATATCATGGAATTTTATTCTTTTCTTTTCTTTTTTTCCTCAGTGTTTTGACACAGGATTTCTCTGTGTACTAGCTGTTCTGGAGCTCACTCTGTAGACCAGGATGGCCTCAAACTCACACATATCTGTCTGCTTCTGCCTCCTGAATGCTGAGATTAAAGATGTGTGCCACCCACCCAGCTACCTCTGTCTTCTTTCATGAGAAGAAAGTGTTTCTTCTTTCACTCTATTCTTTTCCTCAACTGGAATTGCTGAAGAACAAGCAGCAGTTCCTGACCGTGTCAGAGTTGAGATTGTATTCGTTGGCCAAATACTTGAACAGTTACTGACTTCCTTTATTTGCTCAGGGCTTGCCTTTTCCATTACCTCTTGACCGTTTTTCTTCTCTGCCTCATCCTGGCCTTTCTCTTGTGCCCCAGACTTTCCCTTCTCACTATCTGGATACATATTTTGTACAACCATAATTCATCTTTAGTCTTCTTGTGATGCCTTTACTGTGCTTTACAAAAATAAAAGTATCCTGGAAAGCAACACTGTGCTAGGCCTTGTCTCTTTCATATGTTAGTTTCTCTCAAATGCCAGTAGATGCCACACTAATTAGACTCAGTACTGTATTTCCTTTTGTATCACTTCTGCAGCATTTAGCATCTTGATGTTATGTTTTTGGCCCTTATTCCTCAAAGGCAGTAACTACGAACACTGTCACAGTCAGGTGTCTCTTTTGTTATTTGTCCTATGAACGATGTAACATTGGACATTTCATCTAAGCAATGGCCTCATCAAATGTCTAATCTGTTTTGTGATATTTAGGTCATTTGAGTCACTGCCTGTCCTATTGATACTATACTCATATGCGGGAGGGGAATCATGATGTCTTATGTGTCTGAAAATAAAATGGTTAAAAAATGCACTAACAAACCAGAGTAAAGTGGCTCTTCAATATCCACAGGCATTTAAATCAGGTGAATTCCTGGAGGACTTTACTTTGTACAAAGTAGTGTAGTATTTATGTGTAATTCAAACACATAAGACCTCATGATTTAAATCAATCCAGATTATTTATAATGGCTAATAACATGGGGATGCTCAGTAAGTAGTATTTAATTTTGCTTATTTTTATTTTACTGTGTTTGCATATCAAACAATGTTTATAGATATTCACTACAGATGTGTTTTTCAAATGTTTTTGAGTTTTAGTTGTTTGAATCCAAGAAAGGGAAATCTGCAGATGTAAAGGCCTGAGATAAATTACTAGAGTAATTCAGCTTCGCTAATAAATCTTAGCAGAATGGGCACTGGTGTAGCTGCATAGTGAGAAACAAAGGCAACTTTCAACAGTACAGAACTGAACACATGGAAACACATGCAAAGAAGAAAAGATTGCCTGATAGAAACTGACTGAAACAAACAAATTCTTATAATGATAAAAACACAATCATGGCTAAAACCTTAGGATGAAATTTTAGATAAATCACAGAGAGCAACAACCCCACCCTCCCTGCCTAGTACCCCAAGAGAAGTTTCCTAAGAACATCCTAATTCAGGAGCAGAGTGCAAGGCAGAGCTAGTGAAGGGACTCAACCAGGCATGCACCATCTCTTCCTCCTTGATATGAATCCACCTCACATGGCCCTGGGAAAACACTCTCCAATGAGGACTAACATAGCATCTAAACCCTAAGAACAGGCTAATGCAATTGGTATTTGGTGTCTATTGAGGTACTGATGTCATATAATACCTTTTTATATTGCTGGGGTTAGGTAACAGTATTCAAATTTTCTTGATTATAAAACCAGACTCAAACTTTCTTCGGGAACTTCAACAAAGTCACAGTGTTTTTGGAAGGAACAGTAAAACTGTATGCTTTATTCTGTCAGCTTCCAAAGTTCATGCATACGGCTCCAGCTGACCTCCATCTGGTACTAACAGGTAAACAAATTAGAAATAGACGATTTCCTTCCTTCAAACACACTCTTTAAGAGTTTAGTGATTTTCCAACACATGAGGTATATTTTTTTATTCTTTCTTAGGTGATATTTGCAATATGGCAAACATGGTAGAAATTTTCTGTGACATTATTTGTAAGTTTCCTCTACAGATTTATTCATAATTTTAAAACTATTTGTTGAACTAGGAGTACTATAGTTATAGTGATAAAATTTTCTTTGACTTTACTCTATTTAGAGTCTTTGAAAGGAGTAATCAAAATAAAAGAATAGGTAAACATTTTTCAAATATGTAAAAGATACTATGAAAATAAATATTATATAATTCGAATAGTGTACTAGAGAAATACTATTTAGGATGTGTATACAAAATTCTATAATAATGTTGGTCTTTTATTTTATTCCAATTCCTGTAGCTGGTAGTGAAAAGATTGTGCAAAGAAAGCCAACAAGGTCATCTAAAGGAGAAAGTAACAGAGGAGGTAGCTAGCCAAACCACAGAGGGAAGACAGGAAGAAACTGCTGTGGTCCAGGAAGCAATCCAAGGGCTCTGAACTAAAGTGAGCAGAATGAATCTAAAGAACTAATATGACCTTCTGGAAATAATGAGAGAAATTGCCAGACCATAGTAATGGATTATATGTTTAAATCCTAGCAAGTTAATATTCATTTCAGTGATTCTGTATATGGAAAGGCTACTCAATAAGTAAAGCTGGGTAGATAACAGGATTATTAGATGGGATTCGTAGTTTGATGTTCAATGTTAGATATATAATGCCCCAGATGTTTACCTTCAGATGCTGTGTTGGTCACTGCCTATAGTGGCTTTTAAGTTGAAATAGGAATAAATGTGAGGGCCTGCATTTATGACTGATCTCTAAAGCAATAGAACTCATAGAGTATTAAAGAATAGAGCAAATAGGGTCTAAGGATGACAGAAGAGAGGCAGATGGGATGAAAAAAGATGGATTGTGGGTGTTAAGAAAAATTACACATCAACTTTCAAATGCTGATGACCCACAGGTCAATAGCAGTGATTGGAAAAAGTCCATTATACACGATAACAGAAGTTTACAAATGAACATGGCAAGTCCAGATCCAGTAAAGTAGTCTGAGAGGAAGGAGAGAGAGAGAGAGAGAGAGAGAGCTGGTGTGGAATGGCAAAAGGGAAGAGAAAGTGTGAGCACCCTTGTGTAAACACTTACCCTTGGAAGCTTGATGAAGAACGTGTGTAGAGACATAGAGCAGGAAAGAAATGCAGAAGACTGCTCTGGAAATGAAAGAGACACACTACAAAGAACATTGAGGAGAAACCTGTGATCAGCCATTGTTCTGTTGATTCTTCTATAAAGACATGCTGAATCCTCACTGCAGCATTGTGGCATAGTTGCTACAGTGTCCAAAAACAAGGAAACTGGGACACAAAAGGGATTTGTACACATTTCCAAGATAGGAAGAATCAGAGTTCGGGATTTGCACACAGCCTCACTTAAGATTGCTTTCTTGAAAACATACTAATGCTTCAAACACAGAGATGAAACGGAAAGCTAAAAGAATGAAAACAGCTGATGAAATACATGGGAAGGTGAGGAAAAGAAGTTTCAAAATTAAATGGATATTTTGGATGAAACTAGGCAGAAGGCCATTTGTCTTTGATTTGGAACTATTTTTATGACCAGCACCTATTTATTGTATCTTATCTCTTTATGTCTGAATAATGCCTGAGATAATGATAATGACAATAATGCCTTCTCCTCAAGATATATATATATACATATATATATATATATGAAGAATATTGTATAGCTTAAGATGTCTTCAATAAATATGAGCTGTTTTCATTTATAAATATAGGGAATGTACTGGGGATTACAGTACAGATGTCTTCTCCAGTTCTCATCGTAAGTGTTAAATTACATCTCATTTGATTTAGTGCAAAAGTGATTATGTGTTGTTGTTGGCTGCATTATAGGTGTGGTTGCAGAGAGTGTAAAATGCTTTTGCATATGGTAACAACTCAATAGTGCTAATTAAAGACAATAATATGCTTGGCTCTTTGACATGGGGGACTCCTGCTAGGATGGTGTAAACAATGGAATGTGCCCAAACACTTGAATTTTGAGAATTTATCTCAGGAAGCAATATTTACTATTTTCATGGCAAAGCTATAAGCTAAAAGCTGTAAGCTTTTATAAAGCTAACACTGTAGGCCTGTGGTTTTCACACCACAAAGTTGCTCAGCTCCAAACATAACGTTCAGTAAAGAGGATGAAAAAATTAAAACAATTATGAAAATATCTATTTTCTATATTGCTTTATGGTTGAAACTTTTGAAGAATTATTTTTAATTTCACTAATTTATTTTCTAAAAGTGAGGAATATGGTTTTCCCTTTGTGTTATACAAGACAAACAGAAAATGTGTTAATATTTGGATGTGTATTACTTATGAGATTTTTTTTCCAAATGTACTATGCTTTCACTATGGAGTTCCTAGAAAGTATCCTGGAGAGAGTAAAACAATGGAGAAAATACTAGAAGAATGCCTTTCACATTCCCTTTTAAATTCCTTCATTTTCTCTTTCCTTTCTGGATTTTTTTAACTTTAATTTTTAAAAATATATGCTTATTCACTAACAATTACACATTTTAGAATTATAACATACAGTAAAAATTAAGTTTCTTGACTGTGTTCAAATTCTTTGCATATTACTTTGGAGATTCATGTTTTTATGCCCTCTAAGGGCAATTACTGCATATTTACATGGTCCCAGAATGAGAAATATTACTGATCCTAATATACATGTAATAATTTTTAATGAATAACTATCAAATAAACAGGGTACGAGATTTTTAAAAAGAAGAAAAAGAGTACTCAAATTTTCTATGTAGCACGATGGTAAAAAATTCCATTATGGAATTTTGTTCAAAACCAACTTATCGAAACTGATTATGAGCTTCAATTAATTTCTATTCCAGAAGTTAAAGAAGTTATTAAAGTTATTAATATTTTTATTCCTTATTATATGTACACTCTGGTATTAACATTTAATCACCAATAAATGACACAATAGTAATAAAGTTATAGTCACAAATAAGTGAAGATGCAGAAAGTTCCTTTCCATAAAGACAATAAAACTACCAGAGGAAATTAAATAGCAGAAAGAAAACATTTTCTATTCTAAATTAAATAACAAACATAGATGAGGAAACTTCCTTGTGATTCCATGAAGAGGCATTTGGGTGTATACCCAGGAGTGGTATGGCTGGGTCCTGAGGCAAAGCTATTCCAAGTTTTCTAAGATATCGCCAGACTGACCTCCATAGTGGTTGCACAAGCCTGCACTCCCACCAGAAATGGAGTAGGGTACCCCTTTCTCCACACCCTCACCAGCATATGCTGTCATTTGAATTTTTGATCTTAGCCATTCTAAGATTGAATCTCAGAGTCGTCTTGAGTTGCATTTCTCTGATGATTAAGGATGTTGAGCATTTCTTCAAGTGTCTCTCAGCCATTAGGGATTCCTCCTTTGTGAATTCTCTATTTAGCTCTGTACCCCATTTTTTGATTGGATTATTTGGTTTCTTGGCATTTAATTTCTTGAGTTCTTTGTAGATTTTGGATATTAGTCCTCTGTCAGATGTGGGGTTGGTGAAGATTTTCTCCCAGTCTGTAGGCTGCCGTTTTGTTCGAATGACAGTGTCCTTTGCCTTAGAGAAGCTTTTCAGTTTCATGAGGTCCCATTTATTGATTGTTGATCTCAAGTCCTGAGCTGTTGGTGTTCTGTTCAGGAAGTTGTCGCCTGTGCCAATTAGTTCGAGGGTTTCTCCCACCCAGCCATACCACTTCTGGGTATACACCCAAATGCCTCTTCACGGAATCATAAGGAAGTTTCCTCATCTATGTTTATAGCAGCCTTATTTGTAATAGCTAGAAACTGGAAACAACCCAGATCTCCCTCAAATGAAAAACGGGTTAAAAAACTGTGGTACATCTACACAATGGAATACTATTCAGCTATCAGGAACAATGAAATTATGCAATTTGTAGCCAAATGGATGGAACTAGAAAAGCTCATCCTGAGTGAGCTAACCCAGACTCAGAAGGATGCATATGGCATCTATTCACTTATAGTAGGATTTTAGCTATATAGTAGAAGGTATCAATACTACAACTAACACACCAAAAAGAACCTGGACATAGACTTTTTATTTTTAATTTTTATTTTTTATTTATTTTTTATATATTTTTTTCTACTTTTTAGTCTTTTTTATCTATTGTTTGCTTATTGGTTTGTTTGTTTAGTAGTTCTCTCTCACGGGCAACGAGACACTTTTCACTGATGGTACTGCTTCGTAGACCCCCAATGAATGAGGAGGGTCTTGGCCCTCATATGACCTCTCAACTGAGATGAGGGACTGTTATATAAGGACACCCCACCCCAGAGAAATGGGATGGAAGGGTTAGGAGGTAAAGAAAAAAAATGAAATGTGATGTTTCGGCCTTTTACTACTAATTGTCATAAACTGTTTAGGATAATTAAGAAGTACAAACTAATGGTTATGCAAGCCGGTCATTATTTTAGGTAATATGACAGCCTATTATTGTTACTTTCTAAGCTAATCATAAATAAACCTGCTAAGAGACAAGCAACATCTGCTTACCCTAATATAAGAGATAGATAGGGCCTCTTCAAAAACCTCAAGAGATCTGCAGAATATGGCATTCAAAGATGTTTTCGTAACTTTAGATTTTTTTATATCAAGACATATCAACTCCTGACAGCACCCCCTATTCTCCTCCAAGTAGAAGATGAGCATCAAAGAATCTCCAGTGGGAGATGATTGAATTAGTCGCAAGCCTATCTCTTGGTAGGAAAAGCCCCTTGCTCCAACTGTAGACAGAATGCTGTCCAAAAAGCACAAAACCTGGAAGCAGGTAAGTCGACAGCCTAGCTCTGCCAAGACAGGGTAGGTAAGTCTTTCATAACCCCTGCTCTACAATCAATGTCTGTCAGAGAAACGGGGCCAAATGACTGAAGATCGATGCTATAATGTATGGAGAGAAAATGGGAACTACCCAGGCACCACTGGTATGTCATTTCTTAGTTTGGGAAGCTGCAGGCCCTGTACTTTCTATAAAATCAGATATATTTCTCCCTCTCAGGTCTCTGAGGTGGTTGAAGAACAGATAGCTAGAGTCTCATAATTAATTTTTGAGTTGTTTAGGAGTTAAGAGAGTGTTATAGATCTAAGAAGATACTTTTAAAATTGTGTTGCAAGTTAGTATGAATGTTGAGTCAGATATAGAACTTTAAACTCATGGAGATGGTTAGATAATAGAATGTTAAAGTCCCATACCAAATACATATGGACTGGACATTGGGAATGTACGTGAAGCCATATAACCCTCATAACTGTGGCCTAATTACCTCTGTTGTTTTATATTGTATTTATTATTATAAGAGAAAGAGCCATTTGTTGGACTGAAAGGGGAAACTGTAGGGGGAAATAAGATATACCTTAAACTTAAAAGAAAAAAAACGGAAGAGGATGGGGGGTTGAGGGTGGGACTGGAGGGGGAATAGGGAGGGGACTGCGATTGAGATGTAACTTGAAGAAATAAAAAATAAAGGAAAAAACAAAAAACAAAAATAAATAAATAAATAACAAACTAGAAACATTGGAGAATTGGATAAAGCTAGAATGAACAATATAACTTGCAGAAGCTAAGAATAAATGACTTAATCTTTTTTTTTCTTTGAGAAATGTCATGCTTAGGAAGCACCTTTACCAGTAAGAACACTTAAGATAATTTGACTAAAAGAGCAGTAGGCTTTTTCCAACTTGCCCAGACAGCCAACAATCTTCCTTTTTTGGAATATCCCTAAATTGCTCACTTGAACTTTCATAGTGAACTAGTAGTTGCCAACACTGTCAGAACATCAATAAAAATCTTTGCTTCCAAAACTTCCACCTTAATAGGATGATTACCAACCAGAGACCGTGTTTCTCTATCGAATATATGAAAGTGTTAAGTAATATATTTGCAAACAAACAGCAGGATGTCTTGCCTGCTCTCACACAAACAACTTCAAATCTTAAATTAAGGATTATTAATCATTTCTTACAAATATGTTAACTATAGGCCTATCTAATATTTTACTTATTAGTAGTTGTAACCAATCAAATATGGCTAATGTTATATAACTGACTAGTCTAGATACTACCATGAACCAAGATAAAAGTCAATGTAAGCATTGTATATATCAGTCCACAAAAAAAAAAAAAAAAAAAAAAAAAAAACCTCTGGGACTGAAGTGATTGCCTGGCACCACAACTATAAAAGGATTGCATTCCTCACAATCACAGATGAGCATAAAACCAAGGATAAAATTATGAGTATCCTATGAAAGCCAAATTCATAAACTGTCAGTGGTTTACTGAACTCTAAAGTTGTGTTTCTGTAGGGGAATGGGATGGAAATAGAAGAGGAGAAAAAGCAAGAAAGGACTGGAGGAAGAGAGGGGGTAGAATTTTTCTCAAGAACATAAAATGGAAGCCAAGTTAAGAAAGGGAGTGAATGTATAGGGGTAGGAACTAGGTGGAGGGATATGGACATAGGACTTTGCTTAATGATTAGGAATGTCTAAAGATGCTTAGTGGTTGGATTGGTTTTCATTGAGGAGAATAAGCTCTTGAGGGAGAGATACTTGGGGAGTCTTCTTCCTGGGGTTACCTTGGCTGGTTTTGACTTTTGTGTTACCACTGTGGCTAACTACAAGGAAATCTGGAACTGTAACTGTCTTCCTTCTTTGAAGTCTTTCTTAATTTTTTTTGTCTCTGAGTATTCTGAAACTAAAGCCTAATCATGTATCTTCCTTGTTTGGTGTCTTCTTTAATAGGCTCCCATTGGTTTGAGAATAAATCTTCCAACTTATATGTCTTATATTAAATGTTACCCCTCCTTCCTGCCACACCTACCTTGCTTGTGTGGCTCTTTATGGTCTTTGTCTTCTTGCAATGGCCTAGGATAAAACTGCTTCCTTCTCTATTCAAGGATTTCTCTGTGGGATGCTCCTTATGGCATTTGTTTCTGAGCACCTTAGGAAGATCAGAAATACCCTCTAATACCAGTGCTATGATTCCTGTCACCCCCTAGTGTTTTTCTTGCTTATTCTGTAGTGGTAAGAAAAGTATGAGCTATCAGAAAATATCCTGTAATGTGTATGGAGTTGCAAATCCATTTTGCTAATGACTCTTATTCTCAATTTGCTTTTGGAAGTTTTCCATACTTCAGTAAAACATATGCTGAGTGATTTCTGACTATACCAATGTTATACTAGTGATCTGTGGTCCACTAGCAAAATGGAATGCTTTGCCAAGCTAGAGGAGTAGTGTAAAACCTAACTAACTTGACTTCACTTCGGTATTCTATAGAGCCACAGTTGCATTCATTGATGGCACGTAGTGATGCAA
The DNA here is from genome assembly GCA_907164525.1 of Lophiomys imhausi. Taxonomy (NCBI): domain Eukaryota; kingdom Metazoa; phylum Chordata; class Mammalia; order Rodentia; family Muridae; genus Lophiomys; species Lophiomys imhausi. The sequence continues at coordinate 13,771,186 of CAJQZJ010032173.1, read as the reverse complement.
TTACATCATTCACATACCATTCCTCCATGTAAAGAGGCATATGGGTTACAGGAGCCAGATGGACACTGTGCGTGTCATAGCTCTGGAAAAGAATTCATCCATAATTGATGAGGTTAATGCATGCTGTTACTTGTTATTGGCATGCTATACTTGTGTTTGCTAAATAATTCAGAATGGATTAAGCATTATGTATTGCGAATATCAAGACAACTTCTTTTCAAGTAGAATAATTTCTCCACTCAAACATAATTCATACATGGATTAAGACTTATTGTATGATTATCACACATATGTGATATCATTAAATGACAGAATTGTAATAATATGCACCTATGTTTCTATAAATTTCAGTTCACACTAATATTCTTCTAATTTATCAACTTTTTAAAAACATTTCTTTATTTCTTCAAGTTACATCTCAATCATACTCCCTTCCCTGCTCCCCTATCTCCTGGCCCCAGATGCCACCCTCCTACTCTCTTTCCCCCTCATCCTCATATCTGCTTTCTTTTTAAATTTAAGGTGTATCTTTCCCCCCATATAGCTCACCCTTTTACTCCAATAAAAGATTATTTTTCTTATAACAATAAATACACTACAAAACATTAAGAATAATTAGGCCACAGTTAAGAAAATTATAGGGTATAACTTACATTCCCAATGTCTGGTCAATACTTATTTGGCAACTGATATTCATATTCTATTATCTATCTCAAAGAGTTTAAAGTTCTATACCCAAATCAGTTTCCATCCTAACTTGCATTACCAACTTTAAAACATCCTCTTAGACCTAGAACATTATTTTAATTAACAAAAAAACCTTAAATTTAACTTAATAAATGTTACTAGTTTTTACATTAAAGATTTGAGAACACTTAATTCTAAAAGTGTAGCCGTAGACTATCTTGGCAAAAATAAGAGTTCACTATTGAATTCCATCCCCCCCCTCATGGCAAAGAGTCAAATAAGTTTTCTCGTGTTTTTTACTGAGAGGCATAGTATGAAAAGTATTATGTGATTGACATTTTCCAGATTAAAACATGAATTTTAAAGGAACTGCTTCTAGCATATTAACATTTGGGTTTGACAAATAAGTTACAGATGTGATTAGCAAAGTAATATTTCCTTAACCTTTCAGAACAAAGAACTCAAGAGTTGCCTGTATCCACAGAGAACAACTAATGCTTCTTGGTACAAAGAATAGAAAAAGTCCTCTTTCACATTTTTTTTTTTGTCTTCTACCTCTATAGAGACAAAGCTAGTTGCCCAAAACAAGTAAATTTCAGTTTGTAATTCCCTGCAGAATTCATTTTCAAAATTCACAGAATCACAATATTACTTGGAAAGTTTTTAATGTTTTATATATATATATATATATATAAATTTAGAAGTATTAATAAAACCTTACTAACTGTAATAATTACTAATAAAACTTACTAGCTATAAATGTATATGAATTGATCTAATGGGTTCCACATTTACATGTCCTATTTTATTGTATTTTACATTAAATTGTACAGAGAGAGGAAAAATAGTAATAAGTTATTAGAAGTTTTCTAAAACTAAGTGGATGAATTTTCCTGGATGATTTTTTTTAAAGAAATAAGTCTAGTCTCTAAAAAACAAACAAATCAATGAACAAACAACAACAAAATCCATTTCCCCCCCCCCTTTCCACTTGAATAAGAAATAGTGTAGTGGTTTGAGTGAGAAATAATCCCACAGGGTCATAGATTTGACATCATGGTTTCCCATTGGAAGTATTGTCTGAGTAGGGCATGGAACCTTCATGGAGGTAGAGATTTGCTAGAGGAAGTACATCAGTAGATGTAGAGTATGTGAGTTTATAACGTATCCTATTTCTTTTTTTATTTAAACATTTATTTATATCTACAAGTTACATTTCAGTCAAAGTTCCCTCCCTCCCTCCTCCCCTTCCTGTTGCCCCCCTCCTACCCTTATCCCACCTCACCCTCCTATCTGGTTTTTGTTGTTGTTTCTTAATTTAAGGTGTATCTTTTCTCTTCACAACAGTTCCCCCTTTTAGTCCAACAACAGGCTCTTTTTCCTATAACAGTAAATAAAATACAAACAATAAGAACAATTAGGCCACAATTATGAAGATTATAGGGTATAACATATATTCCCAATGTACAGTCCATACATATTTGGTAACTGATATTAATATTCTATTATCTATCTATCTCGAGTTTCAAGTTCTATACCTAATTAAATTTCCATCCTAACTTGCACTCCTACATTAAAAACATCTTCTTAGACCTAGAACACCCTTTTAATTCCTAAGCAACTTAAAATTTAATTGTGAGACTATAACTATCTAGTCTTCAACCACATCAAAGACCTGACAAGGATAAATATACCTGAATAAACAGGAAGTGCAGAGCAAGCAGCTTACAAAACTAAGATTATATTTGGCTACATCGGTATTGATCTCCGTATATTGATTCAAAATTAAGATTAACTCTTTTTAATGTATTGTCCCTATGTAATGCTTAATTAAGCTAGGTGCAGTTTTGGCCTTTTGAAAGCACTGTTACAAACTGTTCAGGATAACTAAGAAACACAAACTAATAGTCATTCAAACATGTCATTTTGTTATGTACTAGGGTAGTTTATCAGTTATTTTCTAAGTTAATGAGAAATCAAGTTGTTAAGAGACAAGCAACATTTGTTTATCCAAATATAGGGAGATAGATAGGTGGTCTTCAAAAACCTCAAGAGATCAGTAGAATATGGCATTCAAAGATGTTTTCTTAATTTATTATGGAACTGTAAGCCAAAGTAAATTATTTTTTGCTTAAGTTGCTTCTGGTTGTGGTATTTTATTACAGTAATAGGAAAATTAAGTCATATAGGTGATAAGGTGCTTTTACCTGTGAACATGGTAGAATAATAAGAGCCATTTTTGTTGTTGGTTTGTTTTGTATTGAGACAATGTTACTCTGTGTAGCCTTGGCTTTCTTAGAATTATCTTGCAGTCTAGTCTGGGCTCAAAAATCACAGAGTTCTGCCTGCCTCTGTTCCCTAGTGCTGAAGTTAAAGGCACAGATCATTTTTAAAGATTAGGTCGAAAAGAAATATATTACAATGTAAAGAAAGTGTTTGTCTGTTAGGTTTTTTAAAGTTTGTTTGTTTTTGTTTTTGAGGAGGGCTCACTATATTGCCCAGGCAGCCCTCTCATTTCTGAGCTCTAGAAATCTTTCTGTTCTGCTCCTTTGAGCAGTTGGGGCTGGAGGCATGTGCTACCACATCTTCCTTAGGAAAAATTTAAGCTGATTTTATTGTTCCTCAAAATTATGGTCTGTAGGCCAGCACCTGTGAGTTCATAAGGGATTCCAGATCATAGCTGCAATATAGACACAGTAAATCAGAATCTGCATTGGTAATCAGATTCCCCAGTGATCTCTATTCATACTAAAAACAAATAAATCATATTCTACCACACAGTATATATCATACATTTCTATGTGGAGCTCAGAGATTAAGCATAAGTTTAATGTATTGGGTCTCTCTCATGGGGTGAAGGCATGAGCTCAATTTACCAACAGAATAAAAATCGCACATAGAAGTAATGTGTTTTAGATATAATACATTACATTTAGTAATAAATTTGTTCTGTTCACTTGATATTGAGATTACTTCTTTGTATTTTTCTAAAGCTTGACTCTATAAGAATATCCCCTTTAATTGATAAAAAATATCAACTGATAGCAAATATTGAGTTTTATGGAATTATTAGGTGTTTGCTATACAAAGCTGATCTCCAGAATCATTTTGCCTTTTGACTATCCTAAGGTTTTTTTTTCAATAATTATTTATTTATTCAAGTTAGATCTCCATCACAGCCCCCCAGTTCCCTGCCAGTTCCATCTTCCCACCTTCTTCCCCCCTCCCTCCTTTCCTTCTCCTCAGGTGAGGGGGATCCCCATATATCAACCCTCTTCAGTTCTTCAGTCACAGGAAGGCTAGGAGCTTCCTCTTGCTCTGGGGCCCAACATGGCATCCAGGTTAGTGTAAGATATTCCACTAACAGGCAACAGATTCCATGACAGAGACCTTGCCCCACCCCCCACTTGTTAAGGGGTTAAGGGATCTATATTGTAAGTGTCTCTGAACACAAAATTTTAAGGAGTCTGTATTTTCTTCTTTTTATTTTACTAGTATTTACTTACTTTTGTTATGTCCATCTTTCCAACTTCAGTAATTTACTTTAAATAAATGGTTGAATTAGTTGATTTTATCTTTTCCTGGCTGGTTCTAATAGGCATTGCTTTACAACAGCTTGGGCAAAGCCAAGAACAAGGAAAGGTGTGTATTAAATGACGAGGAAGTTTCTGCACTCAGTTGTATTCAAGTTCATCGGGGGACTTAAGACATATACACAAATAACCATGATTAATTTCTGCGGCAAAGCAAATGCTTTGGGAGCACAGAGGCAGTCACTGCTGATTTGTAGAATTAGCTAAGACTTCCTGAAGGGGAAAACATTTAAACTAGGTCAAGGAGAATGGCTGGAATAATAACGAGGAGATGTAATCAAAGGATATTAAAGGGATATTTCCAGTGAGGTAGGTCATTGCAAAAACAGTGCCCAAGAAAGAAGGATTTTTAAACACTTACTCAGTCACTTCTAGCAAAATATTAAAACAGCATCACAATGAGGTATCTTGTAAAAATATATGGCAAGTTTCAAAGATTTAAAAGAACGTAATTAGTAGGTTACTAGTAAGATCTCTGTTTCAGAGTAGGATACAATAAGTGGCCGAATGTCAAACCATCAGAGAAATTCCCTGAACTAATATTGCAAAAATAGTTATAAAATTGCCTAACCTCCACAGGACAATAAAAATATAAGACTTGAGGTTTATTTTACTAATAGACAGGGAACATTTATTACTTGGAAATCTTCTAACACAAAGCTTGCAAGACTGCAGTCTAGTTCCAATTGATAAATGGTAAATCCAAGTTAAGATTACCCAAGCTGATTACCCTATCAGCTGATTCTAAAGGTGCTCATTTGATAATATTCTTATATAACTCCAGAAAGTCACCTCCCTGTAACTTTAAATTAATTTGTTAAACTTATTCAGCCTAGTAGCTACCATTTCCTCCAAATTTTAGTAGAAACTGAAATTTCAGGTCCCTAACCAAGTCACATAGAAAAAGGAGTTTCAAAAGTGAAAGGCGATTTCAATGGTACTGATTTAATATCCTACACAAAATAAACTAGCAGATAATTCATACTTATTCTGTCCCAGACAAATTATTAACAAAAACCATGATTTTTTTTCTGAACTTTTCTACAAATAAAAGACTCTGATTTCAAAAAAAAGTGGTAGTGGTGGTGGGGGGAGATGTGTTTGTTTCATTCTGTTGTTGTGACAGACACCAAGATCAAAAGCTTACAGGGAAAAATGATTCATTTCTGCTTGCATGTTACAGCACACCACTCCTGGAATCTGGACAAGAACTCAAGCAGAAACTGGGTGCAGAAATGATGGTGAAGTGTACCTTGATTGCTCACTGTAGCTCATACTTCCTATCTAGATTTGTTATCCTGCCCAAGACCAGCCAGAAAACATGCATGCAGTAGAGATAAATATTCCAGACTAGTATTTGATAAGCAGACTTATAGGACTATGCAAGTTATCAAAGGATTGCTTTAGTGTCTTCTGTGCATAGGCAGGACAAAGGTCATGGAGACAAGAATTATGAACGAAAGTGCTGATCTTAATATTTTTTAAGGAGCTAGAATGTGTTTGCTATTGATGTGTAATATTTTTGAGATTAAGCTTGAATATGTGATTTGTCTTAAATCTTAAGTCTTAAATCTATGAAATCTGCTATAATTTAAGTATAGTTTTCTCTTTTAGTGTGCATCATGTTAAATTATAAGCACAGATTTTTCTTATATTAGGTATCACTAGTATTCTTGAGATTTACTTAGTATATCAGCAATGTATATAAATTTTAAAAGCCACTATGCCTTTATATAAACCTTAAATATTTAAGAATCTTAATATCTGTAAGTAATGTCTGTATGTGTGGTAAGGAATTGAAAAAAAATTGAACTTTCTTTTCAAACTAATGATATTTATTAATACAGATGTGTGGATAACTAGAAAAAACATTTAACCACTGTATATTCTGAACTCCTAAGCACTAACTTATTTAATTTTGTATTTTGAATTACTGAATAATAGTAAACTTAATTTTAAAGTTATAATTCAGAGATTTTATCTTACTGGATTAATAACTGCACAGTCTCTCAATATTATCCCACCAAAATCCCAAACTTCCATGTTGGTGGTGGTTTTATTTTAAATATAATATGACTTTCCATATTTTAGTATTTGTGACTTAAATGTATTCCGGAAAAATCTAAACATTATTTTAAACAAACCAAAATATAAAATTTATACATTAACTTCAATAAAAAGAAATTCACATTTTCCTAATTAAAAAAAAGATGTCTGATTTTTATTTAGGAGTGTGTTTGTGTGTAAGTGTCTGTGTATGCTTTATGACCTCTGGGTGGGTTCCTGTGTAGGCTGGAAGATATCAGGTATTCCAAAGGTAGACGTATAGACAGTCAATAGCGTCCTGATGCTGAATACTGAGAACCTGACTGGGACTTCTAGAAAAACAGCATGTGATGCAGCCCCTATATTATTTCTGTTAAGGAACATTTTTATCTCATAATGGTTAGCTTTGACCTACCTCATACAACTGCCTTTCAGAGTGTTATGCTTCTTGAATTCGAAGTAGTTTTAATGTTTCTAGGTCTGTTTTTCATAATGCTGGATAATATTTAACATTTGCTTTATTCACACAGGAGGTATGAGTCTTTAAGCATTCTAAAGATGAAAAGAATTTATATAATTTCACATTGCTTAAACAAACACTAAGTACGGATATTTGAAGCTTTCTTTAATTTCCATTTTGTAAGTTTCAGAGTTTTCTAAATTTTGCTCTCATGTTCTGCGTGGTGTATTTTTCTCATACATAGTATGAAAAATAAACAGATAATTATTGGTAAAATCTGAGTAGAGGTAAAGGTGTGAAACAAACTTTCCTTATCCATAATATCTACTATGAAGACTTTTATTAAAATTATGGTACAAATCTACGCAAATAGCTTTAAGTAGATACTGTAGGTAATTCAAAATTGGGGCTGAAAATACTATTGTGAATATGTATGTTACATATACATATGTGTGTACACAGATTAAGTATATGAATTTTTAGCTATTTGCTCTGCTGTTTCTCAGATTCCCTCAGATCATTTTGAGAAACATGTTCTCATTTGAACAGTAGAGGGAGCCCTCCCAAAGCCTAGGAACATGAAAGTTGGTTTACATGTAAGTTTCTAAGTAAAAATTACTTAAAAATATTAGTTACAAATCAATGACAGTTTTATTTTGAAAATCATTGGCTTTGCTAAAGGTTTTTCCTGGTTAATATATTTTTGTTAATTTTCAATGTTTTATGAGGTAAAAGGGCCTAGACAGACAATAGTAATCTTTTGTTGTTACAAGCTCCATTTCATTTATGCATAATTTACTCAAATATATACAAAATTACTTATTTCACATGAATTATTCTCCTTCTGTATACGTTATATATGTGTTTTTTTGTGAAAGTGCAGGGTATTAAATCACTAAAACTTTATTTTTCAAATACATGGTTTATTTGCCCTTCAGGAATTCTCAAAATTGTACTGAAAAAAAAGGAGGAGGAAGAAGAGGAAGAAGAAGTCAGTGACAGATATGAAGAACAGAACAGGAGCTTAAGGGGTCTGATTCTAAGATCCAGGGAGCTGATATTGAATGAGCCTTTGTGGGTTCGTAGCTAATATATACAAATACAGATACCTGAATGGGTTCTCTAGAACAGGGAGCTGTAAGGACAGGTGAAAGTTACTTAAAAATAAACCTGGGATCTAAATAATGCTTCCATTTCGGAGCTACACATTATACTTAGATATCTATCTCATATCTACATTCAAGGATTATAAAACAGCAAAATAAAAAGACATAACCAAAACAAAACCACCCTGTATTTTTCCTGACCCATAAATATTTAAAAATGCTATCATTCTACACACAAATACAGTAAAACTAGCAAATGTATACAACCCACTTCCTCTCTTCCTAAATCCAAAACTACTGCAAATTGAATTATTTACCCCCATACAATTCACCTGTTATGTAAAAACATGTCCAACAAAATCAGTAGCTATTGCTGACCTCCACTGATACAATGCCTCATTGTGTTTCCTGGTTTCGGCAATACCAATCTTTGGGTGTACATGAATGTGTTTAACTCCCAAATGCTCATCCAAGACTCTTGGAAACATTACCTGATTTCTTTTTTTTTCTTTGCTGTAAAAATATATTTATTTCTTTTAATTAATTAATTAAAATTACATCCTGATCACAGTCCTCTTCCTCCTCCCCACACTGTCCCACCTTCCCACCCTCTTCCTCTTCTCTCTCTCTCTCTTTTTTTATATATAAGTACTTCATTTTTTTTCTTCAAGTTACATCTCAGTCACAAACCCCTCCCTATTCCCCCTTCCTATCCCACCCTTCC
>CAJQZJ010032173.1:13719292-13759888 GCA_907164525.1 Lophiomys imhausi | reverse complement strand
TCCCCCCCTCCTCCCCCTCATCCCCCCATCCTCTTCCCTTCTTCTTCTTTTTTTTTTTTTTTTTTTTTTTAGTTTAAGGTATTTGTTTTTCCCCCCAACAGCTCTCCCTTTCAGTCCAAATAATGGTTCTTTTTCTTATAACTATGAATACAATACAAAACAACAGAAATAAATAGGCCACGATTATGAGGGTTATATGGCTTAGCATACATTCCCAATGTCCAGTCCATATGTATTTGGCACCTGACTTTAACATTCTACTATCTAACCATCTCTATGAGTTTAAAGTTCTATATGTAACTCAGCTTTCATACTAACTTGCCTCATAATTTTAAAAATATCTTCTTAGATCCAGAACACCCTCTTGATTCCTAAACAACTCAAAATTTAACTCTGAGACTCTAGCTATCTATTCTTCAACCACCTCAGAGACCTGAGAGGGATAAATATATCTGATTATATAGGAAGTGCAGGGCCTGCAGCTTCCAAAACTAAAAAATGACATACCAGTGGCTGCCTGGACAGTTCCCATTTTCTCTCCATACATTACAGTTTTTACATGCCAAGAGATAGGCTTGCCACTAATTCAACCATCTCACACTGGAGATTCTTCGATGCTTATCTTCTACTTGGAGTAGAATAGGGGGTGCTGTCAGGAGCTGATATGTCACGATATCAAAAAAAAATCTTAATTTAAGACCACATCTTTGAATGCAATATTCTTCAGATCTCTTGGGGTTTTTGAAGATGCCCTATCTATGTCTTGTATTTAGATAAGCAAATGTTGCTTGTCTCTTAACAACTTGATTACTGAGTAGCTTAGAGAATATCTGTGATAGACTGTCATAGTAGCTAACAAAGTGACATGCTTACATGACTAGGAGTTTATTTATTTTAACTATCCTAAACAGTTTAAGATGGTTTGTATGAAGAGGCCAGAGCTTCACATTTCATTTTTAAGTATCTCTAGGTATGATACCATTAGGAAGCATTACCTTTAATTTTGTATCAATATACAAAGGTCTATTCAAATGTGGCTAAATATACTCTTAATTTTGTATCAATATACAAAGATCAATGCCTATGTGGCCCAATACAATCTTAATATTGTGTCCACATACAAGGGTCAATACCATTGTGGCCAACTATAATCTTAATTTTGTATGAATATACAAATATCAATACCGACATAGACCAATACAATCTTATTTTTGCACAATAAACAATGGTCAATACCACTTTAGCCAAATATACTACTAATTTTGTATCAATATACAAAGGTATAAGGGCATATTCAATAAATTAGAATAATAATAATAATAATTAGAGACTCCTCTGTTGTGAATTCTCAGTTTAGCTCTGAACATCATTTTGTGATTGGATTATTTGGTTTGTTGGTATTTAACTTCTTGAGTTCTGTATGTATTGTGGATATTAGCCCGCTGTTGGATGTGGGGTTAGTGAAGGTCTTTTCCCAATCTGTGGACATTACTTAATTTCTAAAGTGTGATGCACACTATTATTCTAGATCATGAAAACTCTGTACTGCAGAGCACTCACCCCAAGTATTTAAGATGTTTAGGGCACCTACATGTCTGCCCTAACTCTTCCCTTTGTAAGGCAGTGGTTATATTTAATTTGTGGAGTCAGGAATCCTATATCAATTATGCGGATATGAAGAATTGCTACTGTGTAGATAGTCCCTCTAGACTGGACACAACCATGGCACTCCTGCACTAAATCAGCAGTGACGACCCTTATAAGATGATCAGAATGATTGAGACTGCTCATGGAAGTATCGGAGAGGCTCTCACAGCTCACAAGGCTTTCATCTGATTTTCCTGAGGTGTTCATAAGGCCATTGTTCTTCTGGAGTTGCACAAGAGGTAAAACCCTTGACAAACTTGGAACCCTTCAGTAGGACAGCTGTTCCTAGAGCATCTATGAGTCCTCAGTGATGTCACGTTTTGTGAGTTGTCTATTATGCAGATGGGACCCAGCTGCTGCAGCTAACTTACTTATTACTATAAAAAACCTAAATGAATCCATTGGTTTACTAAGCTGTGTAGGGAGCATCCTTTATTCATCCTGCTTGTCTCTGCCCTCTCTGGGACAAATAGATACTTATTTACATTTCCCCATGAAAAGTTAGGAAAGAACAATACCCAATCCTCGATGGTCCATCATTAATGAAAAGATTATACATTTGGCAACTGACTGAACACTTGATACCTAAACCTACACACATCAAGTAAAACAATGTGAACTCTTGGTAATCACAGAGCCTATCATAGTTCATTATGTGGTGATGGCATTATATTTATTTGCAGGTTCCTCCCATCAATTCCGGCATTCACTGTTCTCATTTCATGCTTCTTAGAATAGAAAGGTTCTGATTATCATGATACACTGCAAAATGCTTTATGTGTGGGAGATGAAAAAAAAAACAGAAATAATTTATTTGTATTATTTAGATAGCTGAATATAAAATAATTTACAATGAACAAAATAGGTTTTAGAAAATGTATATACCTCTGTTCTGATGATAAGTTTGCTAGGTGACATGACAGAAATGCTACAAAATTCTACAAGAGCATTCCTATGGACTATTTCCCATTCTTGAAACTGATGCATAAGAAAATAGGAAAAGGGCTGACAGATAGCTCAGTGGGTAAAGGTCTTGAATTCCGATATCTTAGAACTCATAAGCAAATTGTAGGAGAATCCTGACAGACCCTGAGCCAGGCAGGTTGGCTTATACAACCTCAAACAAGGTAGATGTGGGAATTGATGCTGAAAGTTGAACTATGGCCTCCAGAGACACGCTGTGGCACATATGCACACACACACACACACACACACACACACACACACACACACACACACAGAGAGAGAGAGAGAGAGAGAGAGAGAGAGAGAGAGAGGAAGAGGGGTGGTGAGGGAGAGATGGATTAAAGTGTAAGTGCTCTTGCTGCTCTTGAAGAAGACCCAGGTTTGCTTCCTAGCACCCACATGCCAGCCTACAACCATCTATAACTGCATTTTTTGGAAATATATGACTTATTTTGGCCTGAATGTGGTGCATATTCATACATGCAGACCACTTATATACATAAAATAATAATTAATAAATGTTAAGAAAAGCAAAAATAGAAAAAATGAGAAATATATTTTAATACCAATTTAGATTTTAGAAATCACAAGTCTGCTAGTTTAGTATTGTGAAAATATTCCTCTGAATATTTTAATACATTTTAGTTCTGACAATTTTAATAAAATAAAACTAGCCTAATGTATACAAACATAACTTTCATTAGTAGACCATAACTAATCTTTTCACACTTATAACCTATTGGTGTCCACATCTAGTACAATCCTGAATGCACAGGTTCAATCCATATGTAAAAGAAAATAATGTAAGTTATCACATGATGGTGTAATGCCACTGAATATATACATATAGAAGTGAACAAGATATATTGCCCGAATTGGATGCATGAAGCAAAGGCAAGGCCTAAGATAACACTGAGTGGTATAGATGACCAAGGGAAATAGCACATGAGTAAAGTATCATATTTCTCAGAAAACAACATTCTGGATATATATTTTCCCTAAAATCACAGTCACAGGGCTTTCTGCAAATAGAAGCAGAGTAGTTACTGTTACTGCTACTTTTCTTCTTCTTCTTCTTCTTCTTCTTCTTCTTCTTCTTCTTCTTCTTCTTCTTCTTCTTCTTCTGGTGATTTTAGGCTCTGTCCTTTCCTTACCTCACTTGCTTCTTGTCTCATGTTGGTGTTTATTTATATTCTGCCAACAGCGTTATTTTTGTTTCCCTGCTGAGTTGTTAAAACAAATTAGTCTAATATATTTTCCTACAAGAAGCCAATTTAGTCCTTTTCCACCTAATGGATAAAGATAGAAATGGTTTAATAAATTTAGTTCCAGGTACTTGAATTTTAGCACCTCTCCAATTCACTTCCTGGGGAAGAAGCCCTGTATCCATAGTGAAGTACTTTGAAAGATTCTTCAGATTCTTCAGGGGTGGGCTACTCTTACATCTGATGAGCACAGCCCTTTCCTCTGCATCTCCCTCTACTCTCCCTCTTTCTCTACTTTCTTTTCTTTTATCACTACTTATTCTCCTCTTTTGGTTTCCTCCCTTTCTCTACTGCAGTGGTACTGGTGTGACAGTTAAGATAAATTGTGGACACTATTGACTATAGTAACCTGTAAGCAAAGCTCAGTTCTAGATGCTTTAATTGTAGTCCTACTTATTGCCAAAAAGAGAGTTTCTCAAGATAAAAGCATTTTGAGCAATGGAATGTTTATTACAGGCCCTGGATTCAGGCCCAAGGTATTCTGGGGCCTAAGGAGATCCTCAGCATAGACAACACGTATTGGAGCTGTGAGTCACTGTGGGGTAACTTGCAATAAGGACTCTCCACTGTACTTCATTCTGCTTTTCTCTGTGCTTCTATTACAGTTGAAGGGTTGCTAATTTTAGAAACTCTTGTTTATTGGACCTTAGTGTTAAAAAAATTCACTTTCTTCTGACATGAGTAGAAAGATTCCTGAGCAAGTTATAACAAGGTAGATTTTTTTTGCCCCATTTTTTTTCTAGCATAGTGATCCTCAACCTGTGGATTGCTAACTCCTTGTAGGAAACAAAATGATACTTTGACAAGGGTCAAATATCAGATATCCTCCTTATCATATATTTACATAATATTCATAATAGTGGCAAAATTAGAGATATGAGGTAGCAATGAAAATAATTTTATGATTAGGGAGTCATGACATGAGGAGCTGTATTAAAGTGTTGCAAAACTAGGATGACTCAAGATCACTGTTCTAGAAAAATGATTAGTATCAAATCTTCTACTATATGAACCCTGTGAGTGTTATAAACAGTGTTACCACTGAATCTACACTTGTAACTCCAGTTTTGGGCTTCAATAACTCCTTGGTGGGAGGTATCTGCTTCCATTACTGTATTCAAGTAGAATCTTTGTGGACAGAGAACTCCTACAAATTTCTAAAAAATTAAATTTACCCTCAAAGTATCTATGCACAGTGACAATGACCTCAGTGATCTGTATAAATGACTACCATGTGTCCTTACTGAGCTGACAGAGAAACAGGACACAGAGACCAGCATTTCGGTAACCGAACTGTTGATACCATGAAGTACCAATAGGTAGAAGTGGTTTGGCAGTGTAAATTAAACTGAAAGGATAGTTTTAATACTCGTCACTAATAAAACTTTCCTAACAAAATAAAACTCTCCATTTCATCCTGTTAGTAATGCTTCATGGACTAGTGAACCATTCAATAGACTGGAATTTGAATCAAAGTCAAAAGTCCTGGAGAGATAGTTCTAATGTTTCATGTTTAACTTCTAATACAGGAAACATTTTAGAAGTTTGGTTGCTAACTTTACCATAAATAAATTTGTATTATATTTTCATCATTTTATTGCTTGTGTCTCTAAGACTACATTGATACACATATTATTTTAAATAATTTTACGCATTTTCATATATTACTAATAATTCCTATTGAGGATATGGTCCTACAAGTATTGAAAGTAAGTAATTTAATAAGTGTTATTATTAGATTGTATAATAACAGATTAGAAACCTACCAGAAATTTTCCTCTGCACCATTCTAAGTCATAAATTTTGAAATGTCATTGGTTTGAAGAGAATGATGGCAGTGGCATAGAGACAAGAAAACTTTACACATTGGAAAAACATGAAGCGCTTTTTTGGGGTTCCATTATGAGCAAATAGGTAAAAGGGGTCTCTACTTGCCAGTCATCATGATTCACACCTTCGTCTTTGGATCTTACCTAAATTTCATTACCATTCATCTCTTCCTTCAAAATCTCTCACTTACAAAATCTTATATAGTCATCCCATAAATATTAGATGACCTCTTTAAAAAGGCATCTATTCACTTATAGTCGGATTTTAGCCATATAGTATGGGATAACTATACTACAACCAACGCACCAAAGGGAACAGGAGCATAGACTTTTCTTCCTGTCAATGAGACACTTTGCCCTAGTGGTGCTGCCTTGTAGGCCCCCAGTGTATGAGGAGGCTCTTGGTCCTCATATGATTGCTGAACTGGGGTGGGGGACTGTTATGTAGGGACACTTCACTCCAGAGGAGTGGGATGAAAGGGATGGGGTGTAAGAGGTGGTATGGCAGGGATGGGAAGGGGTGGAAAGAGGACACTGTGATGGAGATGCAACCTGAAGTAATAAATAAATATTAAGAAAACAGACACACACAAAAGCAAGTACAAGATAAGTCGTGACTAAAGGGCACAATTCTATTTTCCTATCTTTTCTTCCAATTATCATAGGCTTGTTCCTGAAAAAATTACTGCTATCAACAGGAGATTAAGAAAGACAGATACATAGTAAAAAACCATGTGCTCTGATACAGAAACATCAGTACCCTGGATACTCACAGTATGTTCATCATTTATATCATGAATGAGGACGGAGGTTAGCTAATCTTGGTAGAGGGTCACTGCAGAGGATCATGTCATAATTGGGGGTGCACAGACCGTTTTCCTAAAAAGCCAGCACTTCATCAACAACCACACTCAGGCAAGGGGAGGATCTTTCCATTCTCTTGAGTTTGAGGAACTGAAATACTTGACACTGGCTGTACTTGTGTTCAAAATACATATTAATACCTGGGGAAAACTGTCTCTCCTGCTCTCAACATTCCTTAGTTACCTGTAGGATTTTGTGTAAGGTTAAGGCTTCGTGGGTTTTCCCTAATCACTTTAGAATGTTTATTGTCATTTTTCTTGTCCTGCTTTGGTTTTGGTAGCCATGTTGGTGAGACTTTATGGATGTCACTTCTGACATTCCTAGGATGCACAGTATCACAGATAATTCCCTTATCCTTTGGTTCGTACAATATTATTGCCCCCTCTTTGGCAATGATACCTGAAGTGTTAAGCATACTGAGCAGTTATCCAATACCAAATAGTCAGCCATGAAAACATACACATGAGTAACCTTGTACAAACTGAACAGGTTGTATTTATATATTTAGAAATATATATGATATACATGGATGTATATAAAATTAATGTAGAAGGGAGTTTATTAATTTGACAGAGAGCAACGAGAGGTATAAGAGAGGATTTGAAAGGAGAAAAGGGAAAGGGGAAATGATATAATTGTATTACAATCTCAAAAAAGTAAAAATAATAGTAAAATACACATTGACACTGGACTACATCTGGTCTCTATGACTGCATTATGTGACTATTGCCTAATTTAGAAATAGCAAGAGAGAAATGATGTGTTAAATAGCCCCTTTTGTGCTATGAATGTAGATAGGGTTTCTGTCTTTTGGATTTTCATTGTTCTATGATATGTTGATTTAATTTACATAGGGCTCAGAGTAGAAGCTACATTTCCTGCTATGTAGATGTGAACTATGAAACCTGGATCTGTTCCATTTCCAGCTCTGAGTGCTTAGGAGTTGAGTTTCTTGTTCAGGTCAGCGATGCTCCATTTTGTTACACTTTTAAAAGTCATGGTGTCAGGACGCTTTCAAAGATTAACCCTGTGCTCAGAATCTGAGCAATTAATTTGTTGCTCTTTGACTGACATGCAGGCCACGGAAGAACAATTTGAATAAAAATGTAAGGGCAAAATTCTGGACCTGCCATTGTCGTTCTTGGTAAAATGATTGATTACATGTTATCACAGGGTCACTACAGGCTAACAGAGAAGTGGTGAATTACTGTAATCAAAAATATACAAGGAACCCTAACTGTACAAAGCAAATAAGTAGCTCTTCCTTTTCAGTTGCATGTATTTTGACTAACCATAAATCATGTAAGAGTGCTTTTCAAAACAAATAAAAAACTGATTTTTTTTCTAAGTCAAAAATATCTATTTGAAAATGAAAGGATCATGATATCAATATGGTAGCAAAAATTTCTATCCTATTTAAATTTTAATGACAGATAATTGCTTGTTTATACACTGGGCACCAATCTTGAAGAGCATTATTATTGTTGCACACTTCCATAACATTACTTAAGATTCAGCAATTAGTAATGCACACATTGAACATTTGCTTTCTCATTATGATAACATATATTGTATCATGTGGAAAATTTGAAAACCCTGTCTCTTAGGGACAGCAACTGTCCTGACATGTTTAAATGGATGTATGCTCAACAGCTCAAATCCCAAGATAACTGATGCAGAGTCTACAGGAGTCCCCCTATCATCATTCAGAAAAGCAGATCAACAACTGACAGCTAAGAAACAAAGAAATGTACATTCTTATTATTCCTCCATATCAAAATTAGTTTATCATTATATAACCCAGCATTTAAACTATTTTTAGAAAGGCAAATAAGAAAACAAATTAAGAGAAACTTCCTATGGGGTTCTCCCAAACAACAGACAGATATTTTGAGTTGCTTTACATGGAAAAAAAATGTAGCTGTTTAGTACTCTCCAAGTAGTCATAGTTACTGTCTTCCTGGAACCTACAGTGTACTCAGAAGCCCTACTAACTCAAATTATGAGAAATAAATTCTCACTCATAAAGAAATGATATGTTAGGTCCTCCACTCCAAAGGAGAAGGATAGGAGGGAGAGGGTGTATGTAGAGGGTGGGATGGTGGGACCAGGAGGGAAAGAGGGAGGGGGCTGTGATTGAGATGTAACTTAAATTAATAAATAAATGTTTAAAAGTAAATGATATGTAGAGTGTGATGATAGAACCAAGATATGAAGTGTGTATCTTCCTACAGAAAAAAAGGTAACTTATTAACTATATAACACATTGTGTCTTTGCAAGATTCCCATAACATTTTGTGTAGTTTAATAAGTACTCTTTGGAGATGAAAGGTAGGTTTAAGTACTTGAGATTATGTTAACTTTCTCCTTACTCTTAATATACTGATTGGATGCTAAAAGAAAAGAAAACAAATACTCAAGATGAAGAAGAAATAAAGAAAAGGAAAAGACAGAATTATACTGACCACAAAGCTAATCAGGTCCCTGACTAGCAACACACATACATAGTCATTAAATTACAATGTATCAATAGAGATGTAGATTTCATTACAGAGATAGTAGATGCACATTTTCCCAAACAAAAATTCACCTTTTTGATAAACACCTCCTTTTTAGTATAGAATATAATCAAATCATAGCAATGTAATTTAAACTATTATATATCAGATAACATAATCAATGGGAATTACAGTCCATAAAATAAAGTCTGCTCAATTCGAATCACAATTTGGGGGCTGTGAGTTTAAGGCACCAATGATTACTGTATAAGAAAATGAAGAGGGTTGAATGAAAAGTGGCAGCTGGGTCTAGTGAAGGGGACTCTAAATAAAGGCTCTACTGTAGCCATTGTGGTAAGATACAATGAAGAGACTGATGATGAGGGAGAGTTAGACAGAAGAAGGTAATGAGAGCAAGACCAGAGAGAGGCAGAGAGCGGCAGAGAAACAACTTACATATGAATGAAGGTAAAATTTAGGAAGCAACCAATCCTAAAATACTTATGACTAAGAGCATAGAGTATGTTCATTTATATTTTCTAATAGTATTCTTGATGGATATTAATTATTCAGTACCTGCGTTTAGCCATGTATCACAGGGACTGTGTAATACTCATCTTTACATTTTCTAGGATTCCAATGAAGAAAAATGTATGGTAACTCTAGAGATGGGTGAAGCAACTCTCAAAAAAGTTAAACATGTTTTCCCAGCGAAAAGAAGAAACAGAGCATCTAGGATTAGAACTGCTGTATGCCTTCACTCTGACACCACAACAGTTCCTCAATAGGAAAATGCTGGTTTCCAAAGAGAAAGCACATGGTGACTGACTCTCTAGAGGCTTACACTGGTTGAAGTAAAGAACTATCACCAGTGTTGAACAGTCACTGAAATATGCATGGAAGATGCTGATGGAGTACTATTTTAAATTTGCTGAAAGGGCTGTGTTATCCCAAGCTGTAGAAAAGGTCAAACAGAGGAGAGGGAAGAGAAAATTGAATAAAATATACTGCCACGTGACTGAACAGTAAGTATGAAAAATACAGATTCTAACAGCCGGGTGTATTAAAACATTTTATTTTTAAATAAGAGAAACTCTGTTCAAGAGTAATAGAATTAGTAGTTTTAAATAAAATATTAGAACTTTCAAAGGTATATCATTGACTTGATAAATATGTGTTACTTTATTTGTCACAACAGCTTTGCTCTTCGAGCTGAGGTACTTCCTTATTCAGCACGCAAATATTTCCATATTCATATTCTATCCTTAGATGTTGCACAACACAATATAATCAGATATTATATCTCATAATTTTAATATTTCTAGTTCTGCACTGATAGTCTCTTAACAATAATCAATTATTTATGACAATAAACATGAAGAACATTCTCTGTTCAGATTGATTCTGTTATGCAAAAAGGAAAGACTTGGCTAATGTGCTACTTAAAGGTAATAAAATCTGAAAGGAAAATATTATTTGTAGTATTAACATCCCCTGTGTGAATGTCATTAAGGCAATCAGCAAGTGGCTGCTTTGTTCTTTCATCTGTTTTCAACTCCTAATGGCTGAATTCACTTATATCAGTGTAAATTTACTATTATCTACTTAAGATATGTCTATTATCCAACTCATGCTATAACTCAACAAGTGTGCCTTATCTATACTTTTTGTTTTTTTTTTTGAAATATAATGGAAGGCATGTGATCTGAAGGTTTAAAGGTGAAGTATTCAAACAGATGGTACTTCCATAATGCCAATCAGTGCAAAAGAGAGATGGAACATCTGTTCATTTAGTACAAGATTGAAAATATTTTATACATTTTATAACAATATATTAAAAATGATTTCAATACTAAAGGAAGTTATATGGGTTTAGAATCGTAATGCTTTGATGACCACAGCTTTGTGTTGGGGAAGTAAAATGAAGATACAAGGAATTTTCAAGCTAAACATAAAAATGCTTAATGAAAATTCCATGTCAGTATAGGGAAGAGATTCATAGCTACTTATCTTCACAATTCCTCCTGTTTGAATGATTTATACTGCTTTGTAAAAGGAAATAGGGAAGCACAGGTACACAGGTGTCTTGTTTCAGGGCCCTGGAATAAGAACTTACAGAATTTTTTTGTATATAACTCTCTGTCCTTACTGTTATCCAGTTGCTTTTTGCAACAAGATTTAGGGAAGACAGAACATTAATACTCTATTACAGTCAAATTGTTATTGACTTCATGTGTGAAGCTGTTGTGTCAGATTGAACTGTCCCATTGATGTGATGTGAGGCTCAGGAGCATCATGAACTCACAAGAAACACAGGAGCTGCTCAGGAAACTTAAGACTCACTGGGCCTCATCCCAGGTTACCAGCAAGCAAAGACTATCTGATGGAAAGGAAATCCCTTCAGCAAACAGCACCTCTATGCGGAAGAGAGCACTACAGTGCCCCAGCTTTTTGTGAATCATTATGAAATGTCTTCTCAAAATACAGGCAACATATATTACTTCTAATCTTAAAGATTCCAAAGCTCTCAAAATGGTATTTGGGGATGTTCATGCTTCTTAGAAGAAATTATGATTTTAATATTCTGAAATCATGATGAAATCATTCAGGATTGTCAGAAGGAAAAATAAATGTGAGTGAAACTATTACCAGTTCATCATGGATCTGTGAACTTGCCTAGCCAAATATACCCCACTGTTTTATTTAGCAAAAGATGTTAACTATCATACCAAAGAGAATTGTTCTTATTTGGACTATATTCAATTAACTATCTTAAACTTCAGGGAAGGAGATAATCCTTCAGTTTCTGGTATTTTAAGGGAAATTGTTATCAACTTCAACAGAAATTAATCATAAGATGGCTCAGTGGTTATGAGCACTGATTGCTCTTCCAAATGACCAGGGTTCAAATCCCAGCACACACATGACAACTCACAGCTGTCTGTAATGGCCAGGCATGGTGGCACATGCCTTTAATCCCAGCACTCACTCGGGTGATCTCTGTGAGGTCAAGGTCACCCTGGTCTACGGAGTGAGTGAGTGAGTTCCAGGACAGCCAGGGGTGTTACATAGGAAAACTCTGTCTCAACCCCCCCATCCCAAAAAGTTATTCACTTACCAATAATCAACATAACAACTTATTTTTAAAGTTAGTGGCTTATTGGTCCCTTTCATAATGAACTAGCAGATAAATAAAAGAAATTCTAGCAGTTTATGGCTTAAAATCAAGAGTGGGTCTAAAATAAATGGTAGAACTAAGCCAGAAATTCTTTTAAAATACATTTCATGTAGGAGTAGCAACAGATCTCTTCAAAATAGCAACAAGTTATTGAACACCAAGAAGGAGAAGGAGCAATTCTGTGCATAGTTTTCAGTTTACCACAGGATTATGTTTCTGAAGAAACATTTCTGACTGAGGAATATTATAACCCAAAGAAGCGTTTAAAACACTCTAATGAACAGAATAACATAGCCACACGATAGCTTGAGATGTGTCTACTGCTCTTCTTATGACTCTCTGACTGATATCTGTGACTTGCTTTCACTAACCAGCATCTTTACAGTTTACTCATCATAATTTTTTTTTTGCAGAAGAAAGGGTAAAATGTAAAGTGTAGCTTCTATTGAAGCTGCATAGATTTTAGATATTATCACAAAATCAAAAAATCCTGTTTAATCATTTCAAGGAAGGGAGTCTTACATCTCACTGGAAGTTCAGAGTTCAGAAGGAAAGTTGGAGATATGTTTTCCTAAGTGCAAGAAAAAATGAATAAAAATGAGATTGTTAAGATGACTCAACAGTTCAGAGTTGTTCTTGTAAAGGACCTGTTTTGGTTTCCAGCACCTATGTGGTGGCTGACAACTATTTGTAACTCCAGCTCCAGGGTGTTCAGTGGCCTCTTCTGATATACTCAGGCACCAAGAGGAAGGCAAAAAGAGTGTTCACACATGCATACAGGTAAAACATAAAGTAAAATAAATAAATGTAATTTTATAAAAATGGTAGCAATAGCAACTTTAAAATCAAAAATGGTACAAGATAGTCATGTGATAGATAGAAATTAAGCTGAAGTATAGTTTAAGCAAGTGATGGTATACACTAAGGCCAAATACTATGTTTGATCTTTGCTTTTTAAGTAGTATTGGAATTATGAAATTGAATATAGTAAAAAATGTTACAAAGTCCTAGCACATTAACTTTATCCACAGAGATAATATCTCAATTACTAAAATTTCTCTAGGAATTATAATAAATTACTCTTCTACAAGGGCCACTTAAGATCACTGGAAAATATAGATATTTATATTAAAATTCATAACAGTAGCAAAATTACAAATGGGAAGCAGCAACAAAAATAATTTTAGGGTTGGGATTCACCACAATGTGCACAGCTGATTAAAGTCATAACATTTGGACGGTTGAAAACCACTGTGATAGATAAAGCGGGGAATTGTTAATTAGAAATAGTCTATAATATAAAAGATTATCAACTCCAACAATAGAAAAAAATAAGAGTGTATTATAAATGATGTAAAAAGAAAGCTTTTTTTCATAGATGTGTAAGAAAATATTAGTGGTGCCATACACATGGACTGGTTTCAGACACAAAACTATAGGCTGAGAGAATAAAATTGTAGGGTTTCTGGTTTATCACTTGTAGTTATAATATGAAGAATAGAAGCACAAAAATGTGGATACACTTGGCAAAAGCAGGTCTGCAAACAGGAGATGCTGCTGTAAAAATGCTCCTTTCTCATCTTTCAAAACAAGAAATAAAAGCCTGGGCAGGCAAGTTCCAGTAACAGTTCTTTCTCTTTCAAAGTTAAGTTTGTTTGTTTTTTAGTTTTCTCTCCCTGGCAATGAGACACTTTTCCCTGGTGGTATTGCCTTGTAGGCCCCCAGTGTATGAGGAGGCTCTTGGCCCTCATATGACTTCTGAACTGGGGCGAGGGACTGTTATGTAGGGACACTCCACTCCAGAGGAGTGGGATGGAAGGGTTAGGGGGTAGGGGGTGGTAGGGTGGGGCTGGGAAGGGGGGAAAGAGGACAATATGATGGAGTTGTAACCTGAAACAACAAATAAAGAAAGAAAAAGAGAAAAAAAAGACAAAGTTAAGTTTTGCTCACACACTGACCTAAAATTTCTTCACGCTTAAGACAGGAATTATACATAAACCAAATTTCTTCTTTAGAACAATAACTTGGAAAGGAGCTACTAACAAAAGTGACCAGAATTCAAAACAAGAACTATTAATATCTCATCAAAGCCACAAACCATGGAGTTCTTTCTTAGATATCAAATAAGCCACCTTTTCAGAAATCATAGCAGAGGCCTGCTCCCCCTTCTCCCTCTCTCGGTAGTCCTTAGTTGCCTGTGGTTATCTGGGTGGGATTGAAGTTTCTTGGTCTTCTTCAATTCCACTTCATTGTATCTCACCTTCCCTTCCACAACGATACCAGAGTCTTAGGGACAATAGTGTTTTGTAGATGTATACAGTGGGACTGGGCTTCATAACTCTGCATTTTGAATGAGTGTGGTTTCCTCTAATGGTCTCTGTCTGTTCCAAAGAGATGGTTCCTTGATGGGGAGAAAGGACTACATTGGCCTCTATGTACAATGCCAAATATTTACAATGAAGGTAGAGATTATGCTGGTTTAGTAAAATGAAGATTGGAACCTCTTCAAGATCCATGAGTCACTAGCTCTGAGTTGGTAGCTAGGTTTCTTGTACCACTAATGATATTTCTCTTGTTGAGCAGATCTTAAGTCCAATTGGTTACTACCTAGGTATGGGTGTCACTACTGAGAAGTTAGGGTTATTATGACATGCTGGTGGTGTTCTCTTTCATAGTTGTCATTACTAGGTAGGATTGTTGGTTTTTGCCTCCTTTGGAAACTTGCATGGCATCTTCTGGTACCATGAAAATTAGTCCTCAGGGAAGAGAGACTCAGTTCATTTCCAGCTCAGGGGCCCCTGAACTGTGTATCTTAAGTGCATGGTGTTGTCAGAAATAGGGTTTTCATCTCATGGAGGTAACCAACTAGAATAATACACTTCATGTTTTTGAAGTCTCTTGAACAGCACTGGCCAATATCTTGGAAAAGAGATTTTCTTGCCTAGTTTTGTAGTTTTTTTTTTTTTTTAATTTAAGATGGTCTTTGGATTTCAGAGTGACCATTATCAGTCTGAATGCAAATTTTTATTCATAGGTATCCATAACATATTAAGTATATTTATACATGGAATTCCATATATTGTAATTCTTTTCTTTCAATTAGATATTTAATAGGTGATTCCTTATGAGTGTTCCAGACACCCTTACTACTATTTTACCCTCCTATTCTCTTACTTTGTACTTATCTACCTCTCCCTCTTTAGTCATAGTTTTCACTTTTTCCCATTTCCCTATACAGATCTATTTGGGGAATAGAATTATGAGCTAGCTTAGATGGGCTAAGAATGCACAATCCAGGCCAAGCCTTGTTAAAATCTATCAGGTGTCTGTGTGATCATTTATAATGGCAGGTTAAGGATGAACAATTGCCTACCAATTAAATATAATATAAATACTAGTAAATAATTAAATTAATTCTTTCTACAAATGGCACCCAACATAATTTAATTAGCCATTTTCAGCCAATAATTTGTTCACCAACACTGGAAATGGCATCTTCTTACTTTCTGGATTTCTGTAGTTACTCAAGGATATGTATATACATCTAAAGACTTGGATATAGGAGCTTCCAAAGAAAGAAAACATGAAATTTGACTTTTAGCACCTGGGTTTCTTCACTCAATATGCTCTTTTCTGTATGTGCTTGTCTGAGTGTGGGTTTGAGCATAAGAATGATGTATACTTTGTTGATCAAAAGATGTTTTTAAAATTGTGATGAAAGCTGAGTTGGATATAGAACTTTAAACTCATGGAGATGGTTAGATAGTAGAATGTTAAAGTCAGGTGCCAAATACGTATGGACTGGACATTGGGATTGTATGCTAAGCCATATAACTCTCATAATTGTGGCCTAATTATTTCTGTTGTTTTGTATTGTATTTATTCTTATAAGAGAAAGAGCCATTTCTTGGACTGAAAGGGGGAGCCATTGAGGGGAAAAAGATATACCTTAAACTTAAAAAAAAAAAAGGAAGGGGATGGGTGGGTTGAGGCAGGAGAGGGTGGGAGGGTGGGACTGGAGGGGGGAGTAGGGAGGGGATTGCGATTGAGATGTAACTTGAAGAAATAAAAAATAAATTAAAAAAAGCATAAAGGCAAAATGCCAAAATTGGTTTCATATGTAAAATAAAACCATTGCATATGTGTGAAAAAAATAAAAAATAAGAAAAAGAGAGCATCTGAAAACTGAAGCCAAAGGTGGTTGAGAGCCAGCTATCTGATCTGGGTGCTAGGAATCAAAAGTGGATTCTCCGCAATTGTGTATGTACTTTTAACTAATGACCTATCTCTTCAGTCCCTGTATTTTTATCACTTCGAAGTCTCACTTCCACAGTGCACTTTAGATAATTCACCAATTGATATGACATATATGTCATACATTTTTACTCTTGTTTCTGACTGTTTTCAATACAAGACAAAAGGGATAACTTCTGTTACATATATTGGGGGACCTCTACATGATATTCTTCACAATATTATCCTATATATTTCATGAAGCTTGGACATATTATGGTTGAAACTTGTTTTGGAAACTTCCCAGGTATTTTTAAACTCATACATAATTATTTTATTTTTATATTATTCTTATTGAAAATATATTTTTCCTATAATATATTCTGATTATAATATCCCCTCTGCTAACTCTTCCCAGATGCTCCCCTCCTCTTCACCTACCCAAAGCCACAGTCTTCCTTTCTCTTTCTCATTAGGAAACATCAGGCATTTGTGGTCCTTATTTGCTTGACATGCTTACTGTACAGCAATCACAGTAAAGTAGGTATTTTTTTCCTATCACTTCATTATGTTTACTCTTTTAACAGTTCTGACCTTGAATTATTTATTTTTTGTTCAGTTTGAACAAAATTTTTTCTATAAAGTAAACACTTCACTCTTTTAAATATAGTTCACATTTGCTAGTGAGACAATATTCAATTTGAAACACCTGCTTGTTGGTCGCAACCAGCAGCTTCACATTCACAGCTCATCATGCCTTAAATACTCCTGCTTTGGGAAGGTGCCAGACACATGCCTTTTTCAGAAATAAGATTTCACCCCGATTGTCTATTATAAAACTGTAATTCAAGGAGGTTACTAAACTATTCAGAACAGACACTTAGGAATGTGCTTATCTGATATGAAGACATGCATCAGATGAAGACACACCCTCCTCACTTCTAATACAAATGTAAATAATTAAATCTTTAAAGTCTATCATGTGAAAGAAATTCCCCTGAACAGTCATCAAGTCTCAGTTCAGGTGAATATAAAATGATGCAGCTTAGCAAAGCGGTGCATATGGTGAAGAACAGAAAGATGACAAGTCGTCAATATAAGCCGTTTATCCAGGGCTGTCTGCCTTCAGTCATGCCATTGTGTCACAGGGCAGCAAAGTGGGACACAACACAAGAGGCATGGATATTAATAGTGTGATTAAATGAATGCATGCATTATGAAAAAACATGCTTTCTTCCCACATTTCTTTTTTTGGTATTGAAAATACACATTTTTAAGGCACAAAAAGATATAAAATTAACAACAAAAAATGAAAGTACACTCTGTATTTTATGTCCACATATCCACACTTGGAGATGCTATTAGTAATATTCTTCCATATATTCACTGGGCTGTGTGTATATCATTTTTTCTTAGTATAAATAAAAACCAACAGATGCTCTTAGGTAAACACTGCTTATTTTCTCAGTTATTTCCCTATGCCTAGTGATGCAGTCAATTCTGTCAAGCAAACTCTGGTTCAAGTGGTAAAGCACCTCATCATATGGTTCTATCAAAAATGCTTTAGTAAGCCTTCCTGCATCTAATGACATTGTGGTAGTTCTATGTTTGTGTATATAATCCAAACCATCTTAAAATAAACTTGTAGGTTCATATGTTCACATTTCTCAAATATGTTATATTGGGCACAGTAAAATGTCTTCTAAGACCTCAACTTCAACCTTAGAGGCAGCTAAGAAATGCTGGGAGAAAAATAAGCCATGAATTTGAAAAAAAGCAAGAGGAAGTATATAAGTTATGACAGGGTTTGGAGAGAAGAGAGAGAAGGGACAAGTGATGTAATTTTATCATAGTCTCAAAAAAAAACTAAAGTATTCTGAAATACCTGGATCTTTTTGGTATACACATTTAAAACTTTATAAGATGGTATTAACTTTTAAATTAACAATAAAGACATTTGTCCTCATTCCAGTGCTTATTTTTGCAGTCATTATAATCACATAGAGAATTTTAATATATGCCCACTAGACAAAAGTTCATTGCAAAGATGAACAAAAATGACAAGTCTGTAATGATCTTTAAAAAGTTCAGCAAGACTTAACTCGACCACTCCTATTTAATTTGTCATTATAGAGATGAAAAATATTTTCAACATTTACACCGAAGCACAGAGCCCATAAGGAGACAAATCACATTGATTCACTGAAGGTCACATATTTGCCTGTCTATTGAGAATTATCTCTTCTGGCCTTAACACTCCAATGAAACTCCAAGTTCACAGTGACCTTCTGGTCATGAAATTCAGCCATTCTTTCACCATCCAGATAAAATGCATACTTGCCTTGCCTCCCACCAGCCCTCAGCTTCTATTATGTTGTATTAGTAGGTTTTCTCCTGCCATTCCGATTGTCCCTTTTCCCCTAGTGCCTGTTCATAAAATCCTAACTTCTTATTTATCTATTTATTTATTTATTCATTCATTCATTTATTTATTTATTCATTCATTCATTCATTCATTCATTTATTTATTTATTTATTTATTTATTTGTTTGTTTGTTTGTTTACTTATTTATTTATTACTTCAGGTTACATCTCCATTATTGTGTCCTCTTTCCACCCTCCCAGTCCCACCCTCCCACTCCTCTGGAGTGGAGTGTCCCTACATATCAGTCCCCTGCCCCAGTTCAATAGTCATATGAAGGCCAAGAGCCTCCTCATACACTGGGAGCCTACAAGGCAGCACCACTAGGGCAAAGTGTCTCATTGACTTTCCAGCACTCTTTTCAACCCATATCTCTAATGACAACTTGAAGTTTGTTTCCAACCTGTCATTAAATTTATGTGCTGGTGATGCAAATCGGTATCCCTATCCATGTTATCTCCCTAGATCTGGAACTGTAATGTGTGTTTGAGCTTTTCATACCCACTGTCTCCCTACTGAACTCATTAACTGTCTTTCTCTGTACTTAACTGGTCTCTATCCACCAAACCTGTTGCTCATAGGTTCCAAAATTTTCTTTCTTTAAACAATGTGTATTTGGTTTTGTTGTATGTGCATTACTTTTTTGTCTGATGTACATCTGTAGACTATAAGTTTGTCTCGTATCAGAAGGAAATCAGATCCCATAGAACTGGAGTCACAGATGTGAGTCACATTGTTGGTGCTGGGAACGGAATTCAGGTGGTCTACAAGAATGACAAGTGCCTTAACTGCTACACAGCTTCCTCTGCCCCAGAATAATCTTTTTTTAAATATGTTCTTACTAATGGCTTCTAAGGATTTTCTGTTTCCCTTAAAGAAAAACAACATGTGATTAAATAAGATTACAAAAACCTGTAATATTCTGACTCACATAACAATAACTAAATAAATGTTAATGGATCAATGCATTCAGTGGATTAAAATGTCCCAACCTCCTATGCTTCATTTTTGACTGAGATGCCTTCTTTTCTGGGATCCACATAAAAACCAGTTACATATTTTATGTGACTGACAATAGGGATCATTAATACAGTGGTTACTAAACTGTATTTTAATAGTTGGTTGTCAAGACATTTATTCCTCAATATACCAAGTCTGTAAAGAGTTTATTTTATCTCTTTCACAACACAAATCAGAAATGGGGTTTTAGTAATTAGTTGTAGGTTAATAATATAACAAATAGGTTAAAACTTAGCAGCTTTCAACAATGCAGCTGCAGGTGGTTTTCTCTTGATTCAATCACCTTACATCTACAGTAGTACCTTTCTAAGCTCTACAATGAATGTTCTCACTGAGTGTGTTCATGATGTTGATGACTCTATGCCAATTTTATTTATTTAATGCATGATGGAAATATCAAAAAGCTTGTCACAGAAGCATTTTGCTAATAACTTAACTTTTATTTTTTAATGCTGTGGGTGACTTTTGGAAAGACAATGTACCACAGTTGTTGATTCCAATTGATCATGAGCTAGGCTGACACTTGAGTTCATTGTCCCTAAGGAAAGTTCAACCAATTACTATGGTCCAATATGGAAATGGATGCACAGAAAATAAACTCTGGGAAAGTGTTCCTTGATGAACTATTCAAAGACACAGATCCTTGTTCTATTTGGTACACTAAAAAAACAACTTTATAAAAATCAACAAGTCCATTCACTTCACATTTCTGTCAATAAACATAGACTTCCAGAACAGAGTCAATTATTTCTTCTCTTTAGGAAATGACTCAAAAAAAAAAAAAAAAGACACAGGGAATTGCACTGCTGTGCCTTTCTGAGATTAAATCCAAAGAAAAATGCTGTTGCACATTATACCCACTGAAATCTTCTCATTGTAATCAAGACTATCAAATGTCATGGGGGATCTGTTCAAAGAACTTGGAGGAAAGGTCAAATATGTATGTCACAAAACTGTGACACAATTTAGTTTCTGTGAAATTTCAGAGTTAGAGAAAATCAGCATATTTCATGAAAGCTTTCAAAATATTTTGTACATGAATTATGAAATATACTTATTGTTGAATTGCTACTACTGATATTTCTCTCTCGTGTTTCCTCAAATATTATTTTGAGATGCTAATGATCAGAAGTGTCATACACATATAAAAACCTTTTTCAGATAATTAAGACAAAAGATGACTGGGATGTCATTTCATCTGCCCTTGTATAATTGTACCTCACATAACATGTTACCTATTCTACCAAAACATGAATTATGTATTTGTCCCCATGATCTACATCTTGATTGACAGTAGTTGGAAGGCTTGATAAGGACTGTTTCCATGATCACACACTTTTTTCTTTAAGCTTATTTAAGTTTTTCTTCATGTTTCCTTTGCTATTGTGTCCCTTCCCTACACATCCTCACCCAAGATTTATCATTCTAAATACACATCAAAATCTTGTTTGTGGTAAATATGTAAATTCTACCAGTCTCATGTCAATTTTTATCTTTATTGGTTTCCCCCTGTATTGTCAACAAAATTGTCCAGATCCCTACTTGTATGTTTCTAGCGATAGAAGTGAGTCATATATTTTAATATTTATTTCTCAGTATTTTAATAGTTCTTTTTGTGTACTTATGAAAAAGTTACTCTTCAACCTTGCACTGCTAGACATTAGGAATTCTCTTTTCTTATTTCGAGTCATCCCTTACTCATTCTTAGATTTAGAGTGCAACCTACCTCTATATTCTGGTAATCTCTAATCTTATTTGTTCTAACATTTTACAACACAGTCCTGGAAGATATGGAAGCCATTTCTATCCAGATTCAACTAGGAAAAAAAGGAGGAGGAAAAGAAGTAAAAGGAGGAAGATAAAAATATGGAAGAAGAAGAAGAAGAAGAAGAAGAAGAAGAAGAAGAAGAAGAAAGGGGACAGGATAGAATATGTCCTACAATATCTCATCTTCTTTCCAGCACACAGAAAGTATTAGCACCAAATAGCAAGCTCTCACTGAATGTTTGATGAATGAATTAAACTTGAATAAGCACTCTCAACTTAACTACTGCTACTTTCCCTCACGGGAGATGGAAGATTCAATACTAATTAAAAGAAATCTTCTGAGCATCCAAATACATCATGATAAACTTACCTAGGTGGACAAGAAAGTAGTGATTTTCATATGCACACCATTCTGAAGACATGAAAAGATGACTGATTTAGGAATATGGGATGCTATTTAAGAGATACTCATCTCTATCATATGGCTTTTTTCTTGTGACACTAAAACAAATAATCCAATTTTAGTAGGACTGAAGTAGCAATCATATTATGTCCAGCACAGAAGATGTGTGATTCTTATCCCCATAGCAACATCTGTATTGCATTTGCTAATCACTTTAAATTAACCTTGATAGGAAAAAAGTAAGTGTCATTGGGGTAATGCTGCTGTTTTGGCAGTAGAGATGAGTACAGTTAACTCTGTAATAAAGCCCCATGTGGAGAGCCACAACCCTAAGATGGCTCCTGGCTTAATGCCAGAAAGCTCAAGCTTAGCTGTAAACAAGCCTTACTTGGTAGCAGCTGCCTAGCCCGGGGTGCTTCCTCCTTTTGTGAGCCTATCTTGGATCACCAGGTGGCATGATCTGATTGGGTTTGAGTAGGCATATAAGGGCTTGGAGGAGGAGGAGAAAGAGACACAAACAGAGAAGCAGAGACACAAGCAGAGACACAAGCAGAGAAGCGGATGTACAAGGTTCCTGAATAAACTGCTTGAAGAAGAATCGTGGTTGTGTCTTTCCTGCTGGTCAGGGGGACGCGACAGCCCCATTCTAAAATTAGGGTGGGAATAGGATTCTGTTAGCAAATTTTCTTAATATACATTATTTAATCCATAGTAGCAATGCTAGCAAGTGGGTAGAGTTACAACAGATAATGAGCAGCCTTATTGATTAGTGTCCCTCATTAATGCAGCACAGTTCAAGGAAAAGAAGTTGTTTGGAGTGATTTGTCATTTGAAAACATGATGTAATGAAAACTTTATACATTTTAACATTGATTCAGCGTTCCCTTTTTGTACAGGGCCATTTTCATAGTTAGTGGATCACTAGCATTACTCACCCCCCACAAAATTCCATGCATTAAAAAACAAAACAAAAACAAAATTGTGCATTGTAATTAATGCAGTGTTAGAGAAGTGGAGATTTGTAGTAAATTATTATGCTTTCTTTATTGGTCCAATGATTTAAGGTAGGTTTTAGGTAAGGGATAGTGGTGCAAACCTGTCAGCCTAGAATTTAGGAGACTGAAGCAGAGAAATCTAGCATTCACGGCCAACCTGGTCTACATGGACCTTGGACGGCAATCCAAGCAAAATGGGAAGACCTTGAAATAATTAAATAAACAAAAATATAGTGCTTTATATGTAATAAAATTTTTGTGGAAGTTAATGATGATAAAAAATAAATAAATTTGCATTCTGATTTTACAGAAAGGTCTAAGATTAAAAATAATTAATTTTAGCCTATGCTAACTAGAAAATTTCCCATTAAATGTTATCTTCATTTAAAATAAGCTAGAAATAAAAAATGAAGAAATAAATATATACAAATTGAAATGTCATGACTAAATCAAAAAGATAATCTCAGATTTTTGAAAATTAACCTGAATACTCTCTGCATTCCACTCTGATAATTCCCTAGGGTAATTAAGTAATAAGATTATGTTCCTGAGTTGGATCCCTTCAACATGAGTTAGTGAATTCTCCCAAATGTGAACTGAAGCATCACATGGACCAAGGGATTGGAACTTGATAGGATGTTACAGCCTTTGCAGTAGCTCAGACTTGGCCTAGTTGGTACAGACAGCAGAGTCGCCTAGGCAGCCTGTGCAACTTTGTGCAAATTAAAATCAAGTGATAGACTTGATTTCACCACCTGTTCTGTCAAGCACAAAGATGACTGTGATATGACTCCAACTGGTGACATTCCTGTTCCTGATAAAACAAATTACTACAGTGTTAGTCTTAAGTTGACTATTTTATAGTTTTGGATATGAGAATTCCAAAATGCTTCAAAGTCGTCTAAAATTAAGTTCTGAATGGGCTGGATGCCTTCTAGCTGCTATAGAGGGATAATCTATTTCATTATCTTCTTCAGATTTTATAAATCTCCTGTGATCTTTGATTTGTGACTGGATTCTTTCATTTTCTATGCCAACAATCAGGGAAGGACCCTTTTCAACACTGCATTGTAATTTCCACTTCTCTTTCTTTATTCTGTCTGTTTCAGTCCTTATCATATAACTTTCTGATTATAATGTACCAACTTATACAAGTTCCCTAACACTTCAGTTAATTAGCAACTAACTCTCATATACAACCTTTGTTTCATTTGTCCATACAGCTCAATGTATTCATAAGTTTCAAAGACTATTTCATAATCCTTATGGTGATTAACACATGTGGAATTGACAAAACTCACGGACTAAGACATAATTTATTAAATCTTTTGTTTAGCTTAGTAACAGGAGGCATGAAAATAATTTTTATTATACTAAATCAAATTTGTAGAATTATATTGAATCAAATTTTATATTGTCCACAAATCTTTACTTATAAATGTTGATTCCAATGAGTCATTGGTCTGCTTCAAGGCCTCCATCTTCTGCCACACTGGATCCTTACCGGGATTCCTCTTGATTATCCTTTTGCTACTGTATGTCATGGAGATCCCGCAGCCTTGGGTAAAAGGGTATGGGACACACTGTGACTCACTACAGCTTTCATGATGAGATGTTTCCTATTTTTTTTGCTTTGTTTTCTTTATTTTTTACTTGTGTTTTTTTATTTTCATTTTAAGGGGGGGTTGCAAGGGTAAAGTGCAGATACAAAAGGTCGGCGAGATGAGTGGGATTGGGGTACATGATGTGAAACTCACAAAGAATCAATAAAAATAAAAAACAAATATTATATTAATATTAATGATTATCCAATAACTTTAGATTTTGTTCAAAATTATATTAAGATTTGTGCTAGTTGTAGCATTAAAGATAGGCTACTCTTGAAAATACAGTATTTGGTAATTTATTATGAGAATTCTTAATGCAATCAGTGGGTCATAACATTTACTGTCTTCCCAATAAAATTACATGTGAGAATTAAGCTATGGTCACTTAATTCAGTGAGCTAAGTCCAGATCAATAAAAACGAAGACTTTCTTCTTTCCAGTTTTTAAATTGCTTAAATCACTTTTATAACATGGGAAGGCGTTAGCTTTATAATAATTTGGATCTGACATAATCCAAAAGATTTAATATACATTCTATATAATTATTTGCATAGATATAATTAATGTCAGTGGTGGAATTATTTATTTCAAAGAAAGGTGTTGTACTAAAACTACAGATTTTCATGAAATATAATAGGATAAGTCAGAAAATACCAAACATACTAAAGAAAAAGCCTTACTTTAACCTTAAATAATTTTGAAACCATTTTGCATTATAAATTTCAATTTATGAAGGTACAAAGATAATTTGTAGACATATATTTCACTATAGCAAAATTAAGGCTGTAACAGAACACAATTAGAATATAAAAAGTTAACAATGTTAGGATCATAATGGAAGAGCTATCAAAGACAGCACACATAATTCTTAAGACTCAGGGAAAATGATTTCAGTTTTACTAGCAATTACTCATAAGTTTTTATCTTAGGAAAACTACAGTTTCAGAGAAAATGTATATCATTTTGTCAGAAACTTGAAAAAACTCTTCAATATAAAACTTTTAGGCTATGTCTCAACTGATACATTATTATGAAATTTTTAATAATTACAGCCATCTTGAACTTGCATTTGTCCTATATAGATAAGAATAAACCTTAAATTTTATTTTGCTTTTTAATGAACTACTCAGACTTCAGAAAGCAATATACTGCTGAATGTTTTTTAAAGTTACATGCTCTAAAACAAACCAAATACAAATTTTGTTTTTCTGTCATCAAATTCTGTGATGGCAACACTGAACTGAAGATATGAATTATAGATCAGTTAATATTATTGTTTGACATGGCATAGATTCAAAAACACCATATCTCTGACCTTTTTATCTTTATAGTTTTAGGCCTTAATATTGCTGTCCATTCAGTGTTCAAATGTGACAGTGGCCATCATCACTTCTCCAGGAATTCAAATAAGTGAACTAAGGTTTCTGAGGGTGGTTTGAACTAGAAGTGAAGAAAACTGCTAGTGTCAATGTAAGAATGGAAGCAAATCATTTCTATTTACGAAGCCATTGTCAACTGGATTATCGTATGGACCATCACAGAGCTGCAACATTTGGTTAATTCTACAACTGCCGTATTGCGACTCCACAGCTGAGATCCACAGTCACAGTTAACTGAACAGTTTTCTTGATATGGCACAGAGGGGAAATCGTAAAGCTGAGGTTTGAATCTCAAAAATTCAATTCCAGTGTCCATGTCTTTTATGATACTGGGTTAACAACAATAATAAGCGAAACAGCATCATTCTACAAATATGACTGCTGTAAACTACATAAAGTCATTTATGCTTCTTAGATTTGTAAGAGACAGTGGAAGAACATTCTGGCATTATAAAATAGAAAAACAAAATGACTAAGTGGAAAAATTAAATAGCTGTCAATTAAATATAGTAATAAAAGTCTCTTTAAATAGAAAAAATAAGATCAAGAAATAGACAAATTATAACCTTTGGCTTTCAAAATAAATGTAGAGTTCCTCTTTCAAAATTGGAAGAGATTAAATGTTGATAAACTAACCTAAAGAGAAAGAAGCTTTTTTTTTTTTTTAAAGTTCATTGGTATTATAGCCTTACCAGTATACTCTGCTGGACCTGACGAGAAGACCTGGAGGATGAACTGCCTTTTTCTAAGTAAAGAAGCATTGAGAGGATGCAGACGACCAGCTAACTCAGAAACTCAAGCCTTGTCTTACCTAGTATGTGGCATCACCTTGGCAGATGTGAGACAACGTAGTAGGGGATCCTTCAAATATTGCTGCATGCTAAGAAAGCTGCTGTATTTTCTTTTTAAAGCAGTAGTCAGAGTACTAAAGGTACTACGGTAATTCTATGTATTGTGCTCTAAGGTAATTCAAGCATTTTCCTTCAAATCCAGACCAGAAAGTCGTCGATGACTGTATAAATGTGTGAATACCATATACATGCAAGAACACCCAAAGGACAGAGGACAATGTCAGATCCCAAGGAACTGTAGTTACAGGTAATAGGGATTTGCTATCTAGTTGTTTAGAACAAAACTTGGATATTTGGCAAGAACAATAAGCAATCTTAACCAGTGAGCCTTACTCCCAGCCCTGAACACACTTCTCTTTCTTCCTTATTTGCTTAGCTTAGCTCAGAGGGTATACTCAGCACAGACACTGGTACAGTACAGAGGCTGAAACAACAACAAATAAATATGCATTGTCCTCAGCAAATCAATAGTGATTATGGTTTGTGTAAGGGGGAGAACTGGCAGGGAAAATAAAACTGGCCCGGGAAATCAGAAGATTGGAAAATGTTCATCACTTAAATACATCATAAATATACAAATGTTTCTCAAAGATCCCCAGTAGAAATGAATTTAAAGAGGGTTAGAGCTTCAGCTCTTGAAGCCAGGAAATTTCTGATAAAATATAGTTACCTATAACAAGGTAACAATGTCGCACCATTAGCCCTTAAGCAAATGATAACCAAGCTACATTCCATAGACCTTGAGAGGTTAGGTAAAGAGGAGTCTGGGGGATACATGACTCTCCCTAGGAGGGGATAATAGAATAGATTTTATCCATGTACATTTTGAGTCAATACTTTGTTGACAGCCCTGGCCAATGCAATAAGGAAAGAAAATGATGACAGATTTAATGGCCACAAAAATATGTTAGGCTCTTTTTTTGCCACTGTTGTGGTCTATATAACAAATGAAAATAACTGTCTTGGGGCTGGGTAGCCTCACTTGAGTTGTTGTGCAGTGAGTTTCCATAGACACTAAACATTATAGGCTAATTCTATAGGTTACTTGTAGGGTTTTAAGAAGTATCTTAAGTAACTATTAATGAAGATATCACATATTTGAGTCATAAAACTTGGGCACACCAAGCTTTTTTCACCTGGAAACTTCATCCTTACTTTCTAGCACTGGCTTTAAAAATACTGAGAGGAGTTAGTTACGCATGTTACTGGAAGGTAAAAGGAATCAGCCCAGTTACTTATCTCTCAAAACTAGAAGCTAAAACAATGATTGCTCTGACAAGACATGTCCACTGGTGCAATAGTGGTGCAAGCATCACGGGAGTAATTAATCATTTTCTGGTTAAATTTAAGTTCTTCACAAACATGAAACCCATAGCTGGTACCACTATTCAGGCCAATAATCTATAATGAAGTGTTATGGACCTAAGGGAAAACTTCCCCCTACTCTTATTCACTTAAATGGGCATAGTACTAAACCAACTCCTGATGACATGTTATTATA
The DNA here is from genome assembly GCA_907164525.1 of Lophiomys imhausi. Lineage (NCBI taxonomy): Eukaryota > Metazoa > Chordata > Mammalia > Rodentia > Muridae > Lophiomys > Lophiomys imhausi. The sequence continues at coordinate 13,731,463 of CAJQZJ010032173.1, read as the reverse complement.
ACCACAGGTTAATTCTTTTTTTTTCCATTCTCATTTGTTTTCTTTTTTTGTTTGTTTGTATCTATCTATCTATTTATTTATTTATTTATTATTTCTTCAAGTTACATCACAATCACAAAATTCATGAGCAAGAATGCCAAACCTAAACCATACAAAAATCCCTGAGTGAAAAGGAGGAGAGTGAAACACAAAGTTCCATCCCTTACCTAAAACCTATTGGTAATTCTTCTCTACTGTGATTGGAAATGTTTTATTTTGTTTTGTTTTTAAGTGTTGCCCTTGAAAAGTATACCATATAGTAGTGGCAGACTACATAGCCAAGAATATAAGGACAGAATAAACTGGACTTAGTGGGTAAAAATACAGAAAAAAATAAGGCACAGAGTTGCACGTGTTGGGAAAGGGAGGTGAAGCAGGAAGGAGTTGGGGGAGGAGTGAACATGACTTCACTAGGATTGAGTAGTTAGCTAGGTTTCAGAAGACCATGATTTTGTTCTTATTGAGCTGATCCTCAGTCCTGCTTATGGTTCCTTATGCATGGGTAACAGTGTAACTTTGTGGCTTTTTGGGTAAATAATACAATTAAAGCCTATGCTCCAACCTGGGAATGGTATTGAAAAGGGAAATGCTATATGAGAGATCCTGACTGTAATGCAAGGTTAGCTGCTCCCCAGCAGGCCCCTGAAGCTGCATACAGCTCTCTTTAGATGTGTCCAATTTTGCATGATGCCTTTCATTAGAGTTGGACATTTGCTGGAATGGCTTACACCAAATGTTCCTCTTTTCTCACCTGGAAACAAGATTCTCTTTACTTCTGGATGACTGGCCTGATTACTGAAAGTTCGTGAGGAAATGCTCTTGGTTAAATTTTAATGCTATGAGCTTTCTAACTGGCATAAGGCAACAGAAAAGCTTCCATAAAGAAAGATGAGAATAGAGTAGGTAAATCCTGTTCCTGTCTGACCTCCTAGACAGTCTTTATATTTAGACTGTTTTCATCTACTATTTCTAGTGAAATTCCTTTATCTCCCATTCTTTGAACAATGAATAAAACCAGATAATTCTTTTCTTCTCTCTCAAAAGTTTAAATAGCTAAACTTTTAGAAAATGTACTTCCTCGGTAAGATAACTATCACAACTCAAATAGTTTCCTGTGGGGGATATAATTCTGTGAAAATGTCCCTTGATTTGTTTAGTGTTGAGTTACACAGACTTCCTTCCAGAAACATGTCTATTTCTATGCCTCTTGGCATCCTACCTCTTTTAATGTGGATTTTAAGGGTACACATTAGTATCCACATTGTAAATCTGATAAAGTGTGCTGGCACTAAATTAAATGACAAGTTATGAGGTAAAACAAAGCCATAGCTTTCTTTGGGAATTTTCCTGAGACCATATGTGCTTCCCATCATGGAGCCCAACTTTTAGCACTTGAATCTGGAGTCCAGAAAAATGCAGACGTCACCTTTCATCAAAGAAGCATTATTATTTGTAGGAGAAAGTGATAGTTACAGAAAGCTTCAAGTCAAAATGAGGGCAGAACTGTACATCAGTCCAAGATGATAGTTATACAACGCAACTTCTATTCCTAACTAAGGTCATGGAACACCTCAGCAGAGGGGCAGGAAGACTGTAAGAACCAGAGTATCCAAGGGTCTGCTTGAGATTGTGCCTCATAGCTATGTATGACAGGGAAACTACAGCAGTGAAATCTTTACAACATGACTTCCTAGCCTAAACAACTCCAACAAGAGTTGACATCCCAGGGAAGGAGGAGGGAATCTCACAGAAACCCATCTCTAAATGAAGAGCTACAGGGAACTAAAAACTACTGAGAGAGGAAGAATTAGTGTTCTTGAGAAATGAGTCTCTGATTGGTTATCCAGTAACAAGTGGTCATCCATAGAATTGTATATATGTAGGCAACATTTAGAGAATCAGAAGGTTGTGCTCCTTGTAATCTTTTATATGTATATGTAACAATAATAGTTAAGGAAGAGGAGGTCACTTGGATTTGGGAGGGAGGGAGGTAGGGGTTCATGGGAGAGGGAGGAAGTGCTATAATTACATTTTAATTAAATAAAAACATTCAAAAAAAAAAAAAAAACAAACTGAAGCCACAGTAATTACCCCAGCAGATAAGTAACTACTGAAAAATGATATGAACTAATACCATATGTCTGCCTTAAAGTTCTAAGTAAAATCCTAAGGAGGAGTAATATTAAAGTGACTAATATTACTTATTCAGGAAAAACACTCATTAATCACAATTTTAAATACTTGGAAGTATAATGATAAGAATTGGTGTGCAGGGGGAAGATAAAAAGCAGAATACATTTTGCTTACATATAGTTGAACTTGAAGCTAATATTTTTCTACATGAACAGATTTACATCTTTGAGATACTGTTAAAGGGTTTATGTACTAGTGGAATGAGTTTCATGTGTGACACCCTTGGAGATGTTTTTACTTTGCACATGTATATGTGATATTGTTCTATGTTGTAATATATTAGATGTTAAAATATAAACAAGATGTATGCTTGTTATTCCTACAGCCATGTACCCATTAATCCTTAAATAAATATAAAACATAAAAACAAATCATAATTCATTCTAAGGTCAAATTTTCAAAGATTGATATTATTCCAAGTGCTACAAATATACAGAATAGAGAAATTATCATCACATAAATGTCAAAGTTGAGAAGCATCATCTTATATCTACATTGTCTGTCATTCTTGCCATTGATCCCCGTGTTCCAAGTTGGCATTTCTCACACCCATGTCTAAATTTTGTGGCATCTGTATGAATTAAAGAGATTTATGCCTCAAAAAAGTTATTTTATGTGAAGGCATGCATAAAATTCAAAGGATGGAAATTCATTATTTAATACTTTCCCTTCTAATCAAATCCTCTTTTAAGAGACTTTGAGTAGTCCTTCAAGACAGCATTTAATATAATGCAAGATGAAAGTGACTGGATATCTTCCAGATAAATAGAAATGAATTATTTTCTCTCAATTCATATCTAAAAAGTGCCAATAGCTTCTTAGTTTCTAATGTGTTTGTTGTATTGCTTCAAATATTTCTTTATTCTGAACAGCATATGTAAAAAATACCCTACTGTTGTCAGAGTTCATGATGGTACTGAAGTCAGTATAATAATATTTTAGATAATATTTAGGCTTCATTTCTCTGAATTATAGTTGCAATTTTTTCTATCTCAGTATTCTGAGAACACATAAAGACACCTTTCCTTAAAATATTCATCTTTTTAAATGAAAGACATGCTGCTTTTCCACATGTCAATCCTATCACAAAATGTAGTTGCCTAATTTGAGATTAACAAAATCACCTGTCACAATTGAGAGAAAATCTGAAGACACAAGGTGATGGTGGCACTTTTTGCTTAAAAGACAAATTATCTACATTGATAGTGAGAAGTTAATACAGTATCCAAAGAGACTTTAATGGAAGTTTCTTGCAATTTTGATCATATCAATGAACATTATAAGACATGGATGATCACAACATTTAAGACAAAAATCTTGTTTCTCACTGATCAGAGTCTGGGCAATGTAGTTGGGCAAGTTTAAAAATCATGCTTTTGTGGTGATCAGCTCCACATTTTTAAGGCTGCTGGCAACACCTGATGTAACTAAGCTGGAAGAATCGCATTGAATGTTTTGTGAGCATCTTATTTCAATGTTTCAACCCAAAGAGATATTAGAATTCAGCAATAGGGTTTGAGTCTGAGAAACTGATTTCAGAAGTAAAGGAAATATTTGGAAAACCGAAAATTAGGAACTGCAAATAAACACATGTTAAGTTTAAGTAAGTCCAGAGCAGCCAGGATGCACTGATGGAGGAAACATTTTCCTTACTCTGTAAGAAAGAAGCTTCTACCAACAGAGGATAGGTCTGCCCACCACCTTCCCAGATACCTGGTGATGAGCAAAACATTTCTCTGAACTTTGTTTTCTCCATGAGGACACTTGATAAAACTTTCATGTAAATGAGAAAATAAAATATTTTAATAAGGACATAGACATAGTACTTAATACAGAAACTAATGTACACAGGTCTCAAAGTTTAAAGCATATTTAAAAGTTAGAAAATTATTTTTTATCAGCAATAGCATCAAGGGCTATCACTCATTACCCACTAGACTTCATTAAATTACACAGGAAATGGAATAGAAATGTATTTAGTACAAAACCTGAAATACCCCATAGAAACCAGAAATTCTGAAGGATAAAGTTAAACACGATAAAGCTTTACCTTTGCTTAAGACATATGTTTCACATCAGACTTAATAATATTATAGTTTCAGTTCACTGAAAATTATCTTCAGAGAAATATTTCTAAATGATTTTAATTATTTTTTAAGAATGCTATACAATTTATTTTGAGCATATTCACTCCCTACACTCCCCTAGATCTTTTCTGATAACCCCGCCCCCAAATGGATGTACTCCTTTATTTTAAATTTTATAATTCATTGACTGAATTTGTTCTGCTCATGTACCTGCGAATGTACATACAGGTGTAATACAAAAGGGAGACAACAATGGTATTTGGTGTGCATATGTGACATTAAATGTAGCATAGAGGAAATATGAATGAAAGTGTCTATTATAGACATGAAGGTCCTATGAATAGAGAAGCTGACCAGAATATACACAATCTATATCACTAGTACATGCTAGTGAGTATATGAAAGTGGAGGAAAGATATATCCATACATCATACCACTAGGGTAACCACAATGTTTCCGTGTATGCGGTGATATTTCCAGGAGGAGAAAATTGATATGAGAAATATCTTGGGTTTACTTAAATTAATCAGAACTATGTATTCTTTTAAAAATGTCTTTGATACTTTCAATTGTAGAAATAACTTTTCTTTCAATTAATATTTTAAATGAAGGCCTGATTGACTAATTTTACTTATGGACACTGAAGTCTCTTTAGTTAAATATAACATTGAGGAACTTGAGTATTTATTTCCATTTTTTTATAATAGGAACGAGGGAATTATATTTAGCAGTGTATCTTCTCTATAAAATGAAGATCTGCCACTCAAAGATCAAAAACTACTTAGTGGATTAGATAATTATTATATGACTATTACAAATTTATTGCATGTAGCTACCCATACCCTCAATATAGACTGCACAGAGACACAGAGGCTTATCACATTTTCTGGCTTGGCCACTGAAGCAGTTGTTTTCATTGGTGGGGGGGGGTTCATTTCCAAGTTTCTTTTTTTTTAAATCGTTAAAAAAATATTTATTACTTCAGGTTACATCTCCATTACAGTGCCCTCTTTCCCCTCCTCCCAGTCCCGCCCTCCCACGTTCTACCCCATATCCCTTCCATTCCACTCCTCTGGAGTGGAGTGTCCCTACATAACAGTCCCCTACCCCAGTTCAGCAGTCATATGAGGGCCAAGACATTCATAAAATGAATTTCCTTCTTATTTATCGGCATCTATTTCTGCAGAACTTTCCCCTTGGAACTTAAGTCTGTAGCTGAGCAAGATGTTTGTTGTGTTTTCATTTATTTCTTTTTTAAACAGAATTTTAAGAAAATCTTTTTTTTTGCATTCTAACTGAATTTTATTTTATTTTTTCCTTTATTTTTTATTTCTTCAAGTTACATCTCAATAGCAGTCCCCTCCCTATTCCCCCTCCATTCCCACCCTCCCACCCTCAACCACCCATCCTCTTCCCTATTTTTTTTTCTTTTAAGTTTAAGGTATATCTTATTTCCCCCTACAGTTTCCCCTTTCAGTCCAACAAATGGCTCTTTCTCTTATAATAATAAATACAATACAGTACAACAGAGGTAATTAGGTCACAGTTATGAGGGTTATATGGCTTAACGTACATTCCCAATGTCCAGTCCATATGTATTTGTTACCTGACTTTAACATTTTACTATCTAACCATCTCCATGAGTTTAAAGTTCTATATCTGACTCAACATTCATACTAACTTGCAAAACAATTTTAAAAGTATCTTCTTAGATCTATAACACTCTCTTGACCCCTAAACAACTCAAAATTTAATAATGAGACTTTAGCTATCTGTTCTTCAACCACCTCAGAGACCTGAGAGGGATAAATATATCTGATTTTATAGGAAGTACAGGGCCTGCAGCTTCCAAAACTAAGAAATGACATACCAGTGGCTGCCTGGACAGTTCCCACTTTCTCTCCATACATTACAGCATCGATCTTCAGTCATTTGGCCCCGTTTCTCTGACAGATATTGATTGTGTAGAAGGGGATATGAAGGACTTACCTACCCGGTCTTGGCAGAGCTAGGCTGTCGACTTACCTGCTTCCAGGTTTTGTGCTTTTTGGACAGCATTCTGTCTACAGTTGGAGCAAGGGGCTTTTCCTATCAAGAGATAGGCTTGCGACTAATTCAATCATCTCCCACTGGAGATTCTTTGATGCTCATCTTCTACTTGGAGGAGAATATGGGGTGCTGTCAGGAGTTGATATGTCTTGATATGAAAAAAACTAAAGTTACGAAAACGTCTGAATGCCATATTCTGCAGATCTCTTGAGGTTTTTGAAGAGACCCTATCTATCTCTTATATTAGGGTAAGGAGATGTTGCTTGTCTCTTAGCAGGTTTATTTCTGATTAGCTTAGAAAGTAACTATAATAGGCTGTCATAGTACCTAACAGAATGACCGGCTTGCATAACCATTAGTTTGCATTTCTTAATTATCCTACACAGTTTATGACAATTAGTAGTAAAAGGCCGAAACATCCCATTTCATTTTTTTTTTCTTTACCTCCTAACCCTTCCATTCCATTTCTCTGGGGTGGGGTGTCCTTATATAACAGTCCCTCATCTCAGTTGAGAAGTCGTATGAGGGCCAAGAACCTCTTCATTCATTGGGGGCCTACGAAGCAGTACCATCAGTGAAAAGTGTTTCGTTGCCCGGGAGAGGGAACTACTAAACAAACAAACCAATAAGCAGACAATAGATAAAAAGACTAAAAAATATATATAACTAATATATAAAAAATAAATAAAAAATAAAAATTAAAAATAAGAAGTCTATGTCCAAGTTCCCTTTGGTGTGTTAGTTGTAGTATTGATACCTTCTACTACATAGCTAAAATCCTACTATAAGTGAATAGATGCCATATGCTTCCTTCTGAGTCTGGGTTAGTTCACTCAGGATGAGCTTCTCTAGTTCCATCCATTTGGCTGCAAATTGCATAATTTCATTGTTCCTGATAGCTGAATAGTATTCCATTGTGTAGATGTACCACAATTTTTTAACCCACTCTTTGGCTGAGGGACATCTGGGTTGTTTCCAGTTTCTAGCTATTACAAATAAGGCTGCTATAAACATAGATGAGGAAACTTCCTTATGATTCCGTGAAGAGGCATTTGGTTGTATACCCAGAAGTGGTATGACTGGGTCCTGAGGCAGAGCTATTCCAAGTTTTCTAAGATATCGCCAGACTGACCTCCATAGTGGTTGCACAAGGAGTTTCTTTTCTGATCTAATCTGTGTGGTGTTCTGTAAGCCTCTTCGATTTTTACTGGCATCTGTTTCTTTAGGTTTGGGAAGTTTTCTTCTATGATTTTGTTGAAGATATTTCCTGGACCATGGAGTCGGGAGTCTTCTCTTTCCTCTATCCCTATAATTCTTAGGTTCCATCTTTTCATTGAATCCTTGATTTCTTGGATGTTGTGGGTGAGAGATTTTTTAACTTTCTCATTTTCTTTGGATGTTGTACTGATTTCTTACATCGAATCTTCCAAGCTTGAGATCCTATCTTCCATCTCTTGCATCCTATTTTTCATACTCACATCCGTAGTTCCTGTTCTCTTCTCTTGATTCTCCATTTCCTGTTTTAACTCTGACTGTGTTTTATTTATTGTTTCCATTTCTATTTTCATGTTTTGAATGGTATTGTTTGTTTTGTACATTTCCTTCTCCAGTTTGCTTGTTTTTGCCTGGAGTTCTTTCATTGCTTTGTCCTTTACCTGTTCAAGCTGGGTCACCTTGGCTTGGAGCTCTTTAATGGTGTTATTCGTTGTTTTGACTTGTAAAATTGTGGCTTCTTTGAATTCCTTCATAGTTTTAAGTTCTTCTTGAAGGGACTCTATCACTTTCCATACTGTAGAATTGTCATCGTTTTCATGTGTTTCAGTTGTGATGAGGTAGTTCGGGCTGGATGGAATAGCATTGCTTTCTTTTGTTGGAGACATTTCGCTCTGTTTTTTTTTTTTTTTTTTTGTCTGGGGCCTCTGGCCATGTGGAATTTTTTTTTTTGCTGTCTTCTGGACTTGGGTCCAAAGGGGGCGCTGTGGTGTAGGAATTGAGTTGCCTTACTCCACCCCTATAATATGAGTCATTCAGCCCCACCTCCCTGGTGGAGACCTAACTAATCCTGGTGGCGGAGCTGTGTACAAATAAGCTCTGGTTCCCCACTGGAAGGGCCCCTACTAGTACAAAAGTCCGATATACGACAGTTTCAAATATCTTGCAGTTTGCCCAGGGTTGGTTCCTGTAGTGGGTAAATCTGCAGTTCAGCTCTAGTAGCCTTGCTGCTCCCGCAGCTTGAAAACTGGCCAGTGATGTCACAGACTGCGATCTGTGGTCTGAAGGTACTTTGCAGCGGAGTTCAGCTCATTTCCAAGGGTCGCAACCTTTCGCCAGATAATTGGATAGTCTGTGTGAGACCTGGGAGTGCCCAGCAGGGTGGGGTCTCTCCTGTTGGGGGAGGGGTTATCACGATTCCAGTGTCCAGAGGCTTCATAGTGTGGCTGAGAGTGTGATGGGGCGTCCTGCCCAGGGATCTTCCATGGTCCCTGTGTAGCTGGGTGAGATTTAGAAGGGGTCGTGCCCTTTGTACAGCATCCTGCAACACTTGCTGCCTTGTGACTGTTGACCCCGAAATCAAAATACGTCCACGCCGGCCAACGCCATCTTGGATCTCTCTTTAAGAAAATCTTAATGAACAACATCCATGTTTTCCCATCAAAGGTAGAGGCAGGGGATGCAATTATACCAGTTCAGACTAGCATACATCAAGAGCAAGGAGGTTATTGCTTTAAATGAACTGCCAATAGATCTTTTTTCCCCCTTCTCAACTCCATCAAACTAATTCAAATCAGGCTTTAAAGGCAACCATGACCACACTGAAATAATACCTCTTGTCAAGGTCAAGAGTGACCTTGCCATTGGAAGTTCAATATCTGGTTCTCAGTTCTTCTCTTTCTCATCTTTAAAGTATGTATTTTTTTCCACTTAACTTTCTGTATGCCATGCTTTCCTGCTTTGTATCTGCATCTAAGCACAGCATTACAATCTTTCCAGATGTTTCCTCTAAGTTCTCTAACCTGAAAAATCTTGGAGTGCCAAGGCCACACTTATTTCTCTTGGTGATCACATGTGGCCTATGGTTTTGCATACCATCTATATACTAATCAATAATACAGATACCTTTGCAGCCAAACCTCTTTCCTGATTTCCAGGTTTTGTAGATTTGTATGCTTTCAATTTTTCTTTTCAAATTGAATGACAGAGTTCTTGTGTATGCGATGATATTTCCAGTAAAATAAAATTTATATGAGGAATATCTTGGGATTACCACTCTTAACAGAGTTCTTAATTTAACATGTCCCAAATTGATGTCTTTATGCTTTGCCTCCTGTTTTTACGTCTTCCACCTGAAGTCGATTTACACAGTCCAACAAATGTCATATTATGTTACTCTTCTGTTCAAAGTGATTCTTTTTAAACCCCTAAAACAACCCCAAAACTCTGAAGTTTTGGATTGATATTTAATAACATGTAGTGAGCTGGGTTTGAATCAGAAGAGGTAGTGATGTGAAAAGAATGGATTTAGGGCCTACTCACTAGAAAGGAAAACATATCCGGCATTGAAACACTAGGTATCTACCCAGGGCTAGTTAGGTCATGGATCTTAGAAGAGAACTTCTGTGTTACTTACTAAACTTAACAGCATTTTTAAAACTTACACTTTTATCCACAGATAGGTGTAGCTCTTACCCTTCATTGAAAACCTTTGCTTAGCAACAGACAGAGACCATTACAGGAAACAACAAATGGTCAAAATGTAGAGAACAAATGATTATGTGATGTCTGGATGCAGTTGATTGATTCAAAAACAACTTCTTTATGGAATGTTCAAGATACATTGGGGAATAAAGGCCACAATGATTCCAGGATGAATCAGTCTTAGGAAGCTGCTGTGAGACAGTGTCTTTTAGAAACAGGGCCAGTTCACCCATGATACCTTAAAAATATGGCTACCTAAACAAGACCTGAATAAATACAAGACCACCAATGGACATGATAACATGGAAGGGGGATATCTCATAAGGTTCCATCCACAGAAAAAGAACTATAGGCCACTAAGAAATGCAGCAAGTGGTTTACATTGTCTTTCCCAGAGATGAGGACCCTAACTGGATATTTAGTACCAAATTGTCAGTCCTGAAGTCATATACATTCAAATATATATGAACATAGAAGTTTGCATTTATATAATATTTGCAATTATATAATATGTAATATATTATATAATGTGTATTTTGCATATGTTATAAAAAAGGATTCTAAAAGTCATGAATTTAAGAGAGAGTGAAGGAGCATGAATATGGTTAGAGAGAAAGGTAAGGAGGAAAATGGTGCAGTTATATTTTAATTAAAAATAAAAATAATGAGAGTGAATTAAGAATTCTTTAAGATGCAATGAAATAGATGCCTTCAGATATGCACTGAGCATTGCTAGTAACCCATATGCATATTTAAATTTTTTTCTGGGATGGGGAGGAGATCAAGACATGGTTCCTCTGTGTAGCCCTGATTGTTCTGGAACTCACTCTATAGATTAGGCTGGCCCAAAATTAGAGATTTTCCTATCTCTTCCTCCCATGTACTGGGAGTAAGGCATATGCTACCACTTTCTGGCTAAAATAATTTGTAATTTGATTCATTTATAAACTAAAATGAGGAAGATAATCAATAAGATAATTTTCATTCCTGATTTGCTTTTAAAATTTTTTTTTCGTGGTAGGCTTTATAATATATTCTGTGATCTCATTTAATAGATACATATTTGTAGTTATAATTATTCAAATTGTTGTGTGTGTGACTTTTTAAGGTTTTTGTTCCTTATTGAGGTAATCACTCATCAAAGAAGAAATTAACATATTTTTCATTAAATTTCTCAAAGTAATAATGAGAAAATTTTAAATCCATATGCACAAAAAGATTAAGTTTTTCAGTAAAAGTAATATCTTCTAGGTGTTGTTATTTTATAACTGAACTAAGGGTGTGTATCATAATGACTCTTTAATTTATAGGGTGAAAATGAGATAGTTTCATAGGATCCACGAAATTGAGAAAAACACCAATTGCAAGACATACCTCCTCAGAAGCCAAAGAAATGATGACACATTCTGTTAACTTCCCATTACATATTCATAACATTACCTTTCAATCCAGCATCATGAAGAATTCTTGGGGGACATTAGTCATGTAACCCCGATAGAACATGTTCATTGCTGTGATAGTTGTGTTTGTGTTTTGTATTGAGTTTTAACAACTCAGCAGAATTAAATATTTCTTATACTAGCCCTAGCTGGAAAAGACAATAAACCTGTGAGGAAAACAACAAACTGAGCATTGAATAAGCTTATCATAAAGTTTAAAACAGTATAAATAATTTTAGTGAGGACAAAGTTAATGGCTAATTCTGATGCTCACCAAAATGAATTTTGAAAAATAAAATTAATAAAAAACAACTCCATTATATTTTATCAGCAAACCTGCAAACACTAACCTTGTCCAATATCTATATGACATGATTGATGCTAATAGAAGATAACGTGTCTTGTAAATAAACCAAAATATAGCATGCCAGTCAGGAAAGAGAAGCTTAAAGGGCTGTTAATCACATGCCTAGGCAAAAGAGGAGAACACCAAGGGTCATGATCATTCATTATGGCTTGGAAGAAATGCAAGAGAATGGCAAGTCTCCTTAATGTAATTCTTTCCAACTCCAGTTTCCTGAAAATTGCATGGTCTCCTTCATGTATGGATCATAGTTTGGAGTGTGTGTGTGTGTGTGTGTGTGTGTGTGTGTGTGTGTGTGTGTGTG
>CAJQZJ010032173.1:13666450-13716880 GCA_907164525.1 Lophiomys imhausi | reverse complement strand
TCTCTCTCTCTCTCTCTCTCTCTCTCTCTCTCTCTCTCTCTCTCTCAACTAAGCTGGCCTCGAAATCAGAGTGCCACTTGTCATTGCCTCCTGAGTGCTGGGATGAAAGTCCTGCACCACCACCTCCTGGCATAGTTCATCTATTAAAATTAAATTCTATTACCAAGACTTCAATCATGGACATTTTGTTCAGCTTGGCATTAGTGGAAAATACAGAGCTGTATATGTTAGAAAACGTGTTATGTGGGGTACTCTTTATCTGGCACCGTATATTTAGGGCTAGTGATATGGTTATTGTTCCAAAGAACCACAGGCTAAATGTTACTTTTTTCCTGATTTTCCTGAGCTACATCTCTGTTATGCAGACATCCTTGCCCTCACATTGAGCAAGCACAAAAACCTGCACATACGTATAGCAGATTCAGAAACAGAGCACCTGCACTTTGATACCAGGCAGAGTCAGTTATGCCAGAGTGCCCCTCTTGGTGGTGAACAATCCATCTCTGATTACATTTCTTTGCAGTTTGCTTGCGCCCCCCGCCCCCTTAGTAAGGGTCATCATTATAATCACCACTCGCCTGTTTTCAGCATTTTCCATGATGTCTAGTGTTTTCTAGTGATTGGCAGTATATCTCAATAGAGCTATGTATGCCTCTAAGAGACAGTTTCTCAGCAAGATCACTAGTGTATAACTTAAGAGTGGGTTTGATGTTAAGGAAACACAATGTAAGAGAACTGGTGCTATAAACTAGTTACTCGTGGATTGGTTTAAATCAGACAGGGACATTAAATCAGACAAAGTAGAATTTATTTAGGTTGAGAACACCACAGTAGTAAAAATGCACCCTATTTTAGCATATCTTAGTTCAGATTTCTAGAAAGTTATTACTGTTTTCCAGTTCAAGTTTTTCTGGGGTTGTATTGGAACAGGCTTTCAAAAAGAATAAAACAGCAAAACAAACAATTAAAAATATTAAAATATAAATAATATCATGAATGGAGAGAGGGAAGTAGGGAGGGAGGATGCAGTCTCGATTTTAAACTTTGATCTAACATCCATTTTTTTTTGGCTTAGTCTGTAGTGTGTAACTATTGGGATGTTAGGCATGGGACCTAGTGTAAAGTCTTCTTAGGTAAATGAAGTACGGCCTTGCAGTATAGTGTAGGAATATGGTCTCTTTCTCTTCCTCTACTTCCTTCCCTTGCCACCAGGTGAGTAGCTTTGCTCCAGTGTGTTCTCCTGCCAGGATGTGTTCTCTTATCATAGCAGGAAGAACAGGACATCAAGGAGATACACTGAACCGAAGAGTGGAAAAGCACAGTTGTGTGTGAATCAGAGAAGAGAGGATGTTAAATATGGCCATGGACATGGCAGGTGGCTGTTAGTTCAATGTACCTTATGTCAACCATTGAATTCCTCTAGCAATAGTCTTCCAGCTTTCTAAAGTAAATCTTTTCTTGAAAGGCCTTCCCAAAAGAAATAGCAAAGGTAGTAAATTTTAAACATACTCATGCTCATGTATAATGGAAAGAAAAAAAGAGATAAAAATCATTGATAAAATGGCAACAGTGACTTATAAGCTTGGGATTAATGTTACAAGCAATTGGTAGACTCCAAAATCCACTCTAGAACTTAAAATTTTAGTTAGTGTTTTTCTTTGAATAAACATTCTCTATATATACATAGAATGGAAGAGTGAGAGACATGCATTATAGCATTCATATGTTATTTTTCTCTTGGGATTCTGGAGTGACTGTATAAATCTAGAATTTCTCTTTCTGAGTTGGTCTTATCTGAAGAATAAACTATTCAAACATTAACAGGTGCTCCTAAGGACTTGACTAGGTCTAGAATAGTGAAATATATTTTTCAAGGTGTAATTACACATAACCAAAACAAAAATGGGAGTAATATGATTAGACAGTGTTTATTTGATGTCCTCTGTCTCATTTCCGTTCCCTATGGCAATTGAAAGACAAAGATAAATAATGCTGTTAGAGTTCAATATTTCATTTATACTCATATAAAATAGAGCAAGAGCCACACCTCATTGGCTACGGCAAAATGTATATTCAACAGAACCTTTATTCAATATGGCCCAATCATAAAATATTCGCCTAAACTCAGTGTCTTTTGAGTTGTTCATACAAAAGTAATTATCTACTTTTTATCCCCACATTTCAAAACACTGCATACTGATCCAAGGATTTGGTACACTTTTCTGAACCAAAAAAAAAAACAAAAAAAAACCAAAAAAAACCCAAAAACAAAAACCAAAAAACAAATGATTCATTGATTGTATTTTCAAACTTGAAATTCACTTTTGCAAAAAATGTACTTTATTGATACTACTTCAGTCTTCTTTTTGTTAAGCCCTGTTTTATTGAGTGAATGAACAGACACAAAGAGGGATAGACAGGCAGGCCCATGAGCCAACAGTTGGAGTTCAGAAATAAGCAATGGTGTGAATAACACCCAAAACATAGGGTAATTACAATGAAAACTTCACTTGGCTCTGAAGGCACACAATGAGTTTTAGAGAATAGATTTACTTCCATAATTACCCTATGTTGTACTTGAGCCAATACTGAAATCATTTTACAGTCCCCAAGCACATACCAACTGTTGGAATGAGTAGGAACCCATAAACCTAGAAGGTATGAAGAGAAGATTGCTTTTTGCAAATAATAAACAATATAAAATGTCATTCTTTGATATTTTTTTCCTTCAGGGAAACAAAACTATTCAATTTATTTGGTACAGAAATAATTAAAACTGAGGAGAAAATATTCTGGAGTTTATTTTACTGAATTCATCTCCGATTAAAACAAACAAACAAACAAACAAACAAACTAAATCTCAAGCCACAGTCAGGTGGAAATATAGCTAAAGTAAGAGATAATTAAATCTCTGCATGGCTTACTTAGATCACTTTTCCTAGTGTATAAATAGAAGTAGTAAAAAATAATCTGTATCATACTTATGGGTCTCGATAAAACAACATGCACTTAAAATGGAGGTTGGTGCTAAATGAGAAATGCAGTTAAAGCAAGGGAAATGTAAACACACATGAAGCTGCTGTTTCCCCTGTATTTCTAGTGTTGTCTTCATGATCATCAGTAAAATGCCACTAGTTAACACGGGAAACAACAAAGGCATTGTTTCACCACTTAAGAGACCGAGACTCACGGAATTATAGACCTATACCATAGCAAGTACAGAATCAGCAAGTAAAGGTTTCAAATTTACTTTCAGATATATCTGTGTTCACAGCTCTGCTTCCCATGTCCTCCCCATCTCCTACCCTGTGATGTTCTGTGCTGGCCATGCCAACGTTGGCAGCAATGACTGGCAGGTCTACCCCACTGAATGGGACTTCTGGTGGAATGAGTACCTAGGCAAAACAATTAATGGTCAGCTTTTTCTTCTTAGCATGTCTCTGGACAAAATATGGGCTAAGAAATCAACTTTAAGGAAAGAAAAGACAGTAGCAGTGTTTCTCTGTTGTTAAACTGAGAGTTCAGTTAATCAAAGAAGTAGGGAATTCTAGAACTGAAAGTTTACGTATGTCCTCTCAATCTAGGGTTTTCTGTTTGTTCTCTCTCTCTCTCTCTCTCTCTCTCTCTGTGTGTGTGTGTGTGTGTGTGTGTGTGTGTGTGTGTGTGTGTGTGTCTCGCTCACTCCCTTCTTCCTCCCTCTCTCTTTCTTTTTAGAAGGTAAAGATAGGTTAGTTTCCTGAAATGTATAGTAGTTTGGGATTTGCTTGTTTATTTGGTATTATTTGACTAGTGTGAATTTTGTGTGTAAAAAAGCAAAAATAAAAAATTTTGGACCTTGCACTCCCACCAGCAATGGAGGAGGGTACCCCTTTCTCCACACCCTCGCCAGCATGTGCTGTCATTTGAGCTTTTGATCTTAGCCATTCTGACAGGTGTGAGATGGAATCTCAGAGTCATCTTGAGTTGCATTTCTCTGATGGTTAAGATGTTGAGCATTTCTTCAAGTGTCTCTCAGCATTTAGGGATTCCTCCTTTGTGAATTCTCTGTTTAGCTCTGTCACCCATTTTTTGATTGGATTATTTGGTTTCTTGGCATTTAATTTCTTGAGTTCTTTGTAAATTTTGGATATTAGCCCTCTGTCAGAGGTCGTTGAAGATCTTTTCCCAATCTGTAGGTTGCAATTTTGTTTGAATGACAGTGTCTTTTGCCTTACAGAAGCTTTTCAGTTTCATGAGGTCCCATTTATTGATGGTTGGTCTTAGAGCCTGAGCTGTTGATTTTCTGTTCAAGAAGTTGTCACCAGTGCCGATGAGTTCGAGGGTTTTCCCCACTTTCTCTTCTAATAGTCTTAGTGTGTCAGGCCTTATGATAAGGTCTTGATCCACTTGTACAACCACTATGAAAATCAGTCTGGCAATATCTTAGAAAATGTGGAATAGCTCTACCTCAAGACCCAGCAATACCACTTCTGGGTATACATACAAATGAATCCTTACCAAACCGCAAGGACATTTCCTCATCTATGTTCATAGCAGCCTTATTTGTAATAGCTAGAAATTGGAAATAGCCCAGATGTCCCTCAACCTAGGAATGGATAAAAAAAACAAAAAACAAAAAAAAACCCAAAAACTGTGGTACATCTACACAATGGAATACTACTCAGCCATCAGAAACAATGAAATCATGCCATTTGAAGCCAAATATATGGAATTAGAGAAGCTCATCCTGAGTGAGCTAACCCAGACTCAGAAGGATGCACATGGCATCTATTCACTTAAAATCAGATTTTAGTCATATTGTACAGGATAACTGTACTACACCTCAAATGCACCAAAGGGAACAGGAACATAGACTTTGTTACCTGTCAATGAGACACTTTGCCCTGGTGGTGCTGCCTTGTAGGCCCCCTATGTATGAGGAGGCTTTTGGCCCTCATATGACTGCTAAACTGGGATGGGGGGACTGATATGTAGGGGTACTCCACTCCAGAGGAGTGGTTTGGAAGGGTAGGGGTTAGAGGGTGGGAGGACATGACTGGGAAGGGTGGAAAGAGGGTACTTTGATGGAGATGTAACCTGAAGTAATAAATAAACATTAAACAACTTTGCACCTAAGGTACCCACAATGTACTGCATCTGAATCATTCTGCATATCACTCTTGACCTGAGTTTTCTCCAAAGTAAAATTTGTAATTAGACTACATGACTTTTATAGATTCCCAGTTAGGATATCCAGTCAAAGCAAACATTGAGATTTACATGATAGTTTCTTTATTCTATATACCTTTGCTCATCATAGAGACATAAATCCTCATGTGCCTCTGAGCAGAGAAAGCGTCTATTGAGGCTTCATTAGAGCACATATGTACTTTTAAAAGGTAGGACTATTTCCATCCTCCCTTAGACAGCAAATGTAGGAATGGGCTGTAGCTGTACTGTAATTTTTAAGGAATGAACATCTCCTGTTTTAATTGGTGCTTGCCTAACATGAGTGCTAGTGCTTTGGACTGACCTTCTAATATGGAGGCTGGCTTCTTCATTCACCCTCTCTATCCAAGGAGCATTGGTTTTGTCAAGTGCACTGATGCTTAAAATGCTTGGGGAAAGTTAGGGCCAATCAAATGACAGGTTTTTAGCCCCAAACCATCAACTTGAAAGCAAAACTATGGAGACTTAGATAGGAATATATTTCTTGCAATTTGTTTTCCTCTCTCTTCCTGTCTTACAGTTTATTTTTTCATGTGTTATAAATTATGTAAGAAGACAAATGCTGTTTTGTCTTAATATTTATTTATTTACTCCTTTTTTATTATATAAGATAAATTTATGTTTTTTTTGTTTTGGTTTGGTTTGGTTTTTCGAGATAGGGTTTCTCCCTGTAGCTCTAGCTGTCCTGGACTCACTTTGTAGACCAGGCTGGCCTTGAACTCACAGAGATCCACCTGCCTCTGCCTCCCAAATGCTGGGATTAAAGGCGTGTGCCACCACGCCTGGCCCAAATTTATGGATTTTTAACTCAAAGATAACACAGAGACATAAATGCATTTGTTTGTTTGTTTTAACATCTAAATAAGATGTAAACATCTGTCACATCCATGAGGGATGGGTTTAAAACTAGAGCATTTAAGGTTTCCAAACATCATATGATCTCAAGAAAGATTGTACTGCTCAATTTGTCTTGTAGTTAAATACTTGGATAATTGTAATTTCTGGTCAATAACTTGGGAGTAAAAGTATATGTCACTTTGGAAGCCCTGAACCAACCAGGAGGTATACTGTTGTTGCATTTCCCATAGAATTCTTCTTTGGAAATGTAGGAATCATTAGTGTTATAGATGGAATGTGATTGCTCATAGGCTAATGTGTTTTAACAGTGCTAGGAGAAATGCTTTGGAAAGTTGTATAACTTTCAGGAGATAGAATATCACTAGAGGAAGGGGCTCACTAGGATCAGCTTGAATTCCTATAACCCAGCCTCATTTCCTAACTGCTCTTTTTTCTGGTTTCTGATGCATTACGACCATCTACCTCACATCTACGCTGCCCCCTGTTAAGGCTTATTGCCACTGCCTTGGTGTCTAACACTTTAAAAATGGTCATTTCTTTATCCATCTCCTCTCCCTTAATGACTCCCTTGTTTATCTTGGATCCATCCTATATCTCTCAGACTTTAATCCTGTCTGTCCAATATTTTTTTCTTGTTGGGGCATTTGGTCACAATGCAGAGAAAAGTATTTAAGTCAGTAAATATAGCCTGTGTTAGACAAAATGGCAAAGTCTCTGTTTCCTGACTACTGGGTTAGCCTTCTGGGCCTCACACGCACTGCTGTCCTAGATAATCTATTTGGTTTGTTATTGAGTTTTTCATTGAAGAAGCCTATCTAATGATATCTGATTCATAAATTTTCACACCAAGGTAGCTTTACTAAATATACATATGAACACAAGTTCGTCATGAGTAATAACAAAGAACATAAAGAAAACAGGAACTACTTCCTGAACTTTCTAAAATTACACTCATTAATTTTATATAACTGTACTTTAAAACAATAAGTTAATTTTAAAGAAAATGCAAAACTTGAATTTGGTCTTTTCCTTTCCCACACATAATACCAATTACAAATGTCAGCAATTACATGTCACTTCCAGTAGAGTAAAATGCCAGATTGTCATGAACCCCTTAGATATTAGCCTGCTTTAGGCCTTGATCTTCTATTTCCTTCAGATATGACATTGTTGATACTTTTGCATTTCAAATGTGTTTTATAGAATATTCCAAGATAAGAGATAATAGAACTCAAATTGAAGGGTAGTGTAGATGAAGTAGATGAGCTATTACAAGTTAGACGTCCTGGGGAGACCATCCTAGCAGCAAGCAATGATGCTACTCAGTAATACACTTGCCAAATTAAGAACACTGGATCTGAGTTACAGGTCCAGCACAGATGGTTTAAAAAGCAATCTCAATATTCTTCTTGTTATGTTTTACTGTAGTTTTCTCAACCATAGAAATTCATTTTCTTACAAATATTGAAAGAGGGAAAGAAGAGAAAGTGCAGAATAAAACATGGAGTTTTTTTTGTTTTGTTTTGTTTTAGTGTAAATTTTTATGTTTATTTATTGCCTCAGGTTACATCTCCATCACAGTGCACTCTTTCCACTCCTCTCAGTCCCTCCCTCCCACCCTCTACCCCCATCACTTCCATCCCACTCCTCTGGAGTGGAGTGCCCCTACATATCAGTCCCCAACCCCAATTCAGCAGTCATATAAGGGTCAAGAGCTTCCTCATACACTGGGGGACTACAAGGCAGCATCACTAGGGCAAAGTGTCTCATTGACAGGTAACAAAGTCTATGTTCATGTTCCCTTTGGTGCATTGGTTGTAGTATAGTTATCCTGTATTTTATGGCTAAAGTCCACTTATAAGTGAATAGATGCCATGTGGATCCTTCTGAGTCTGGGTTAGCTCACTCAGGATGAGCTTCTCTATTCCATCCATTTGGCTTCAAATGGCATGATTTCATTGTTTCTGATGGCTGAGTAGTATTCCATTGTGTAGATGTACCATAGTTTTTTTTTTAATCCGTTTCTCAATTGAGGAACATTTGGGTTGTTTCTAGTTTCTAGCTATTACAAATAAGGCTGCTATGAACATAAATGATTAAATATTTTTGTGACTTGGTGAGGAATCATTTGGATGTATACCCAGAAATAGTATGGCTGGGTCTTGAGGTAGAGCTATTCCAAGTTTTCTAAGATATCACCAGACTGATTTCCATAAAGTGGTTGTACAAGCTTTTACTCCCACCAGCAATGGAGGAGTGTTCCCCTTTCTCCACACTGTCATTCGAACAAAACAGCAACCTACAGATTGGGAAAAGATCTTCACCAACCCCATATCTGACAGAGGGCTAATGTCCAAAATTTACTAAGAACTCAACAAATTAAATGCCTAGAAACCAAATAATCCAATAAAAGAAATGGGGAACAGAGCTAAACAGAGAATTCACAAAGGAGGAATCACTAATGGCTGACAGACACTTGAAGAAATGCTCAGGATCCTTAATCGTCAGAGAAATGCAACTCAAGATGACTCTGAGATTCCATCTCATACCTATAAGAATGGCTAAGATCAAAAACTCAGATGACAACACATGCTGGTGAGGTGGTGGAGAAAACATGAAGATTTTAAAGTAAGAGCAAAACCCAAGAACATAGTCAATAAAAACATTAGTTTAAAAAGTCTTATATAATGACATATTGCTGCTACAAATTTCCAATAATGAGAAGCTAAGAATACTATAACAATGCAGCCGGGTCATATTTTGTATTTCATATGAATAATTCTATCACTGTGAAAGCTTCCTGAACCTGTGTGAAGTTCCAAAGAAGTTATATTATCTGCCTCTGAGTAGATCCATGCCTGGTATAATGACAACAGAGTCAGGAAGTATGTCTAAAGAAAGAGATGACAGTGTGCATTCTACGAGATGGAGGACAGATTTCTTACAGCTCTCTTTGCTCCTTGAATCCTGATTTCTCTTCCATAACACAAAGTCTACATTTACTGGCCAAAATTCAGAGCACAGAATATCCATTCCTCACTTCACGTAAATTGCAGAAAATACAATTCTGATACCAACGTATAGAATCCTGTTAAAGTTACACACATATTCTAGGAGGGTATCCAAACAAATGAAGACCAAGCAGGCACCTAAATATAGCTTTTTAGTTCCTGCTGTTTTCTTGTAGCTTCATAAATTCTTGACCTTTCACTTTCTTTAATGCACTGTAGCTCTCAGCACCACATGTCACCGAACAACATAAACCTGTTAGTGAAGCTGTAAGGAAAAAGAATATAAGTGTAATTGAGAAAGTAAGCATGTTCCTTTCAAAACAGCTTAGAGTTTCTCACTGCAAGTGACAGTTGGAACAAATTACGTTCCTTGCTGGAAAAAAAAAGGAGTAAAAGTTTGACACATTGGGCTTTCCATTCCATTTTTATAACTTTATAAAATAAAAACCATTAAGGACAGTATTTTTTCCTCCATGCACTGTATTCCCAACAAGTTATATGGGGATAGAAACAGAATAGATGCAAGCTATGTAGTTTTACACGTCTTAATAAGGAACAAAGGAAATCTTGGAGTTTATGTGTGTGCATATACATAACTACAAAAGAAGTGTCTACAGAATTTGTGGTGAAATTCAGAAGTATTTGAATCATTTTAACACTCAACAAAGAAATTAAGTTGTAGGTACTAGAAAAAAAATCAGGATGAAATATTCTCAAAATCAAGCTTTATTTTGAAGCAGTTAGCATTCCATTTCAATCTGTGCATGTGACAGTTTGGAAAAAAAGGCATATCTGATGCAACTTAGAGTGAAATACTATGCGTACAGTGAAAACAATTCCAAAACATGGAAACAATACAATGAATTTAATTTTCCATTTCTTCTGAAAGCTTTGATAGCAAAGATTGCTGCTGCACAATGACAAGTTTCAGAGGGGAAACTGAGAAGGTGTGGAGATAACTACTAAATTTAAAATTGTCTTTAGAGAGAGTGTAATTAGGCACAAATGAAAGAAACCACTTATTTAAACAACCCAACAGAGAAAGAGCTGATTTCACAGAACACAGATTAGCTATTCAATGTGTTTACTATGCTAGAACAGAAGGTCAAGGAGAGAGGAGAAGACTAGCAAACAGCCAATTCTGTAGGGAATTAGTCATAAACCCTCATGAACAGAGAGGGAAAAAAATGAGCTAAATTTTGTTGCTTACTTCATTATTTTCTAGGGGAAAAAATCCAAAGCCACCTCCTAATCTTGTTTATCGCACAGTCAAATCTAATGTATCTGTCCATTAGTACTAGTTGCTGCTAAAATGCACTAAGAAAAAGAGAACACAGGAAGGTTGGTAATGGATATTCAGATATCAGTCCATCTATCCTCTAGGTTTTCAAAGTAAGAAGTCAAAATAAATAGAAAATTCCTTCCATGGAAAATACTGTCCACAAGACATTCTGATAGCTGGAAAAACTCAGTTGAAAGTGAGATTTCAAGGACAAATTATGTATAAAAGCAACATCCCTAAATCATCAGAACACTTTCTTCTGGTAGAAGTGAAAACATTATTCTTGCTACTTGCCGTATTTTCAAATCTAAAAGCATGAGAAAATTAAGAAACTCTTGCCTCTGAGACACACATTCTGCATTTTGTAAGCTAAAACAAACTTTTCTGTGATCCTTTAAAGGCTATTTAATTATACAAATATCTTCACTCAAAAAATAAAGGTACAGAAAATACATAGGACTTAAAAAGAATAAAATTGAATTCAACAACAAATATACAGAAGGTTTTGATGACAAATTTTAGAGAGATTATAGTATTTGAGCATAATAGTTTGTAAATGAAAGATTATGAAAGTTAAATTATAAAATCAGTCATATATTCTTCTTAATGAGCTATTAGACACATAATTTCTATCTTACAAATAAAGAACAATACAAATATGTTGTCAATGTTCTCACAAATAATTAATGTTAGGTTGAAATTTGAACCTATTCCTAAAATGTGCTACTATATTTAGTTAAATGAACTGGTAGATATTCAAAGTTTTCTAGGAGATCTTGACTAACGTAAATGAATGAGGAGGACCTTGTATTCATTTAGATAGGGCTTTACTTTGACAAACTGAAATTCATATTGTACTTAGGATTATGCCAAAATTGTGGCTCTTTATTGTCTCTATATAGTAACATGGCTTCTGTCTCAGATGCCATCCTAAATCCTAGGCAAATGAAACACACACACCACTCATCTAGGATGGGATCTCAAAAGTTACAATATACAGTTCATTGTCATTTTCTCTGTAGTGTTGTGTGTTGTTGAAAATATTCATGTGCCCAAGACACTGAATTATTGAAAAGAAAGATCAGAATTGTCTTTATCTAGGAAGATACTATGGGAGCCATTGCTTACAAGGCTGTACTAGAGATCCAGACATACATTGCTATAGGGTGCATAGCAAAGAGTGCTAAATCATTATATACTATGGCTAAGGGCGGCTTTGAGTTTATCCTCCAGACTTTCGTGTTCCAGAAGCTGTATTTCCGGGGGGATCATAGAAGAGTTAGAGAGGTCTTCAGCAAATGTGGTGTCCTTCAGGCTATGATATCACTGGGAGCAGTTCTGGTAGCATTACTTACAACAATTCTTGTAGAATCGGAGTAGATCTTAAATTATATATTACTATACATTTAGATTTCCAAAAATAGATGCCTTATTGTGTAAAGAGCAGGATCCTTTTCTAGGTTTCTATGTTGTAATAAGGGTCTATGAGGAAGCCGGTTTACAATCTGGTGCACTGTATGTTTGGACGTGTCCACTACTATAATTGTGAACTCAGTAAACCTCTTTGTTTCATAAGTCACAGGTATTTTGTTACAGCAAATGAAAATAGACTAAGAAACAAAGTAACAGCTTCTTCCTTTGTAAAATAAAGCTGGAAATAGTTTCTGCCCCACAAAGTTAATGATAAAAAGATGCAAAGCACCTAAAGTTGTGCATGGCACTGAATGTTTCTTATATGATAGTTGCTACCATTACCTTTAACTTCAGTTTCTAAAGAATCTACTCTTTTGAATAAAATGGTAATCAGAAAGAAAACTCTTTTTGTTCTGGGCAGGTATTCAATTTAAAATTTTCTCACTGGTAGAAAAAGTCTCTTCCTTGAAATTGAGTCATATGCTTACTTCATTGACAAATGCTCAATTATAAAGTACTTGTGAGTATTATTATATGAGTTCACATTAGGTAATTATATAACATACTGAGAGCTGTTCACTCAGATCAAGCCTTTAATGTCACAAAATCTAATTCAGTCTTATTAATAAAGCCCTAATTACATTATATATGTTTAGTTTTTTTCAAAACATTACTGTATTCATGGAACTTGAAACAGGATTATATTTTTATTTAGCAATTCTCTGTTGTATTATGAAGTATTTATGCCTGTTTAAATTATTCCTTGTACAGACATTTTTATTTATATTGATTGACAATAATTGTGTTAATTTATTAATCACTAAAAGTCATGTAAACATGAAATCCAAAATGTATCTCAAAACAAACAATTTGTATTATTAAAACATTTGGTATAGTTGATATTCCTATTTATCTGATGTAATGTTTGAGTTTAGAATACATATTCATTAATTAATATAGGAAATATTCTACTAAGGATAATCTAATTTATTATTTTAGTTTTATTTTAAGTAACCAGCAAAGTAATATGCTGAACTTGTGATTCCTTCAGCAATCACTGATCATGGCTCCCCAAAGAGGATGGATATTCCATAATTCAATTTTCTGTACAATTTTCTGGTGCTTGCCAAGCCTCCTAGGTTAGTTACCCAGAGGAACCAAGGTATCTTCCAGGTTCTACTTCCCCAGAATTGGAGTTTACAAGAGTGTACCACCACACTGTTTTTTTTTTTTTTTCATGGATTCTTGGTATTGAACTTAGGACCTTATAACTTGATGGCAAGTGTTTTTCAACTGAACTATCTCCCCATCCCACAGAGGTGACTTGTTACATAAAAACTTAAATATTCTTCTCATTAAATGAGGATTAGAGCTAATGTAAAAAGAAAGAATTATTCAATGCTATAATACAAATATGAGATGATAACAGTGGGGTAGAAAAAATGAACTTGATTAGAGAAACCTTTGAGTTCATGTTTAAAAGATCAGTAGACCAGCTCTTAGCTAACAGAAAATAGGAGAAATAATACAAACATCCAGAGGCCAAAACACATAGATAATATTGAATAATAACATGTAATAATGTTGGTACCTCTACCTTAGACTACTATCCTATATCAAGAAAATTAAATTTATATCGCTTGCATATTGAAACATAGAAAAGAAATAGGTCACTTAGGCAAAGGCAAATGTGACTGGCAAAGGTCTACTGAGTCACTCGAGATTGTAGAGTATTTTAATCTAGCAACATGGCTACTCTGATCACATCCAAAGACCTTCTAGGTCTGTGTGATCTGACTGGAATGCAGAGATGCCCTAAATACACACTTTCAATCCCAAACAATGTAGGTAAAGTTAGTTTGTGGAAGGAAGAAGCCATGTTTGAAAGTGATATCTAATTGAAGGGCAGACAAGTGACAGATCAGAGAAAGATTTGACAAAATGAGTCATACATAAGTCAAACTCTCAGGAGAACAGGGAGGAAAGAGGAAACTTAAGAGAACCTAGATCCAGATTCTTTCATTGGTGCTTCAATCTCTGTGAGCCCCGATGCACCTCACCTTGTTGTCTCTGTTGGTCTTATTGTGGAGATCTTGTCCCCTCCAGGACTTTCTCTACTTCCCCAATTCTTCCACCAGACACCTCACCCTCCACCTGTGTTTGGCAGTGAATCTCGGCCTCTGAGTCTCTACTGCATGGAGGTTCTCAGACAACAGTTATGCTACATTCCTGTCTGTAGGCATGACGGAATATCATTAATAATGATTGAGATTGGCTCTCCTCCTTGGGGTAGGTCTTAGGTTGGGTCCATCATTGGTTGGTTACCCCCCCACATTTCTTGTATATCTTTATCCATGTACTTCTTGCATACAGGGTAACTTTTGGTGGGTGGGTTTGTGATTCCCCTCCCTCTCCTAGAAGCCCTATCAATCTAGAAGGAGGTCTTCAGCAGCTTCATTCACAATAATCAGACACTGGAAAGAACCCAGATGGGCCTCAACCAAAGAATGCATAAAGAAAATAAATGCAACTCAAGAAGACTTTGAGATTCCATCTCACACCTGTCAGAATGGCTAAGATCAAAGACTCAAATGACAGCACATGCTGGTGAGGGTGTGGAGAAAGGGGAACCCTTCTCTATTGCTGGTGGGAGTGCAGGCTTGTGCAACCACTATGGAGGTCAGTCTGGTGATATCTTAGAAAACTTGGAATAGCTCTGCCTTGGGACCCAGCCATACCACTTCTGGGTATACATCCACATGATTCCTCACCAAATCACAAGGAAGTTTCCTCATCTATGTTCATAGCAGCCTTATTTGTAGTAGCTAGAAACTGGAAACAACCTAGATGTCCCTCAACCGAAGAATGGATTAAAAAACTGTGGTACATCTACACAATGGAATACTACTCAGCCATCATAATCAATGGAATCATGCAATTTTCAGTCAAATGGATGAAACTAGAGAAGCTCATCCTGAGTTAGCTAACCCAGACTCAGAAGGATGCACATGGCATCTATTCACTTATAATCGGATTTTAGCCATAGAGTACAGGATAACTATACTACAACCAATGCACCAAAGGGAACATGAACATAGATTTTGTTTCCCCTCAATGAGACACTTTTCCCTAGTGGTGCTTCCTTGTAGGCCCCCAGTGTATGAGGAGGCTCTTGGCCCTCATATGACTGCTGAACTGGGGCGGGGGTGGGGACTGTTATGTAGGGACACTCCACTCCAGAGGAGTGGGATGGATGGGATAGGGGGTAGAGGGTGAGAGGGTGGGATGTGGAGGGGTGGTAAGAGGACACTGTGATGGAGATGTAACCTGAAGTAATAAATAAAGATTAAAAATAAAATAAAATAAATTGTAAAAAAAAATTAAAGTACATTTACACAATAGAATACTACTCAGTTATTAAAAACAAGGACATTATGAATTTTTCAGGAAAATGGATGGAGCAAGTAAAGATCATACTGAGTGAAGTAACCCAGATCCAGAAAGATACACATGGTATGTATCACTCATAAACAGATAGTAGCCACATAGTACAGGATAACTGTACTACAATCCATAGACCAAAGAAGCTAAGAAATTAAAAGACATCCCAGAAGAGGAAATAGAATAGACATCGGAAGTGGATGAAATGAAGGAACAGGGTATGAGATGGAGAGAGGAGGGAAGAATGGTGAATCAACTGTGGGAAGAGTTGGGGGCAGGAGATGAGAAAGATAGGAAACCAAGGAGAGGCCTGCTGGAGACCAGCAACAGGGTAGGACCTTGGTAGCAAATGAGAGTGTCTCTAGTTGAGCATTATTTTTAATTTTTAAGTTTTTTGTTGTTTCGTGGTTTTTCCTGTTTTCTCTCTATTTATTTACTTAGTTACTTACTTACTTACTTATTTATTTTTGGAAGACCTGGTAGTATAGAAAAAATATGGTTAATAGTTATTCCATGAAATAAAACTAAATAAAAATATTTTTAAAGTCTTAGAAATTTTTTAAAAGTTTTTCTTTTCTTTATATGTAAATATTTTGTTTTGTTCAAACTATTATGATATAATTTTGGAACAATATCTCTCATTCTATTTGTATATTCAATGTCATTTCCAAAATTCAGATGCTTAGCTTTTGGATGGAACACTTACATCTATCATGGTAAATATGTTTACTACAATAAGCACAAACTATTCCTAATCAATAGCGAATTGTGTATTTATACTTCTCAGAAAAAAAGACATAGTGCACATATTTCCACAAATTTGTCCAGGTGGAACATGACTGGGTGCCACAACAGATGAGTGGCATATCTAGAGGCACAGCTTGTAGACACTGGGTGAAACAAGACCTTCAAACTGTAAGCAGCCATATTCTACCTCACAGTGCTATTTAAGCTAGTAAGGGAAAAGAAAGTCAACTTGAGCTCTGTACCATGACTCAGATCTGTCTCTGTATTATCCTTAAGAAGGCTGATTTATTCAATATTTCGCCCTAGTACAACATAAATAATGCCATGAGTATTTGAAAATTATCACTACATAATTCATACATTTAAACCCTAGTATTCATTATGTATATGCCCAGTATTTATTTGGAATAATTTTAAAGAATATGAGGGTATATTTAAAAGTGTTCTTGATGGGAAATGAGTCATTTTGAAGAGGAATATTCAAATTTATTTCATAATAGATCTTACTTCAATTCTCTTCTAGATACTATGAAAATAACATTGTCCATTAAAGGTATAGTATGTCAAATTGCTTACACTCCTCAGAGTCATTTCTCCTTTTAAAAATTATAGTGTAAAATGCTAGGCTTATACATGGTACAAATAAGCCACTTTAAACATACCCCAGCCTTATAGCTCAATATATATATATAAAATCAGAGGTAAGATAGTTACCTATCTCTTCCCTTCAAATGTAAAATATTCAAAAACTATCTCATGCATATTTCAGAGATTTTGGCATTTTAATCAAACTATAGCCATTCATTGAAAAGAAAGAATAAGGAAAAGAAAGAAAGAAAGGCATGCCTAGCAGTAAGGATGTATGAAATAAAACTTATGGAAACCTACAAGATATACAATATACCTGCTGTTGTAGTAGTTTTATAAGCATATATTATATTATGCTATATATAACATATATTATTATTATTAGATATGGGCATATAATGTGCCACCCAAAAGCCATAGAGTATTAAGTAAAAAGCTTAACATCAGGTGTGGAATACATGTGGAGTTGCTGGTTGGACTAGGATTGGTGTACCTGGGGAGTTACAAAATAATACAGGCCATTATCATATCTCTTGTTTGCTCACCAGACTTGAACTGTAAAAACCTATCACTGAAGATACTATACACTTTGATCATAAAACTTGGAAAAATTAAAATGGGATTGACCTGGATGTTTCCTCCTTGTTGATGTTTCGTCATGTTGGATATGGCTATAAAACATTTGAGTTATAGCAATGGGCAATCTTGAAAGATATCCCTGCTATTGCAGTAGTAGCATGGATGTTATGGGAGTAATCAATCACTTTCTAATTTGATGCAAGGCCAGCTTAAGAGGACAGAACTCTTCACTGGTACTGATAACCTGACCAAGAATCCATGGCTTAGGAGGTCATAGATCCTAATATTATTATTTTGCAAAAAAGACATAGTGTTATACTGATCTAAATATTTATCTGTATACCCATAGACTAACACTGCTCTCAAACCTCATCAGATATGTTTTTTTTTCACAGCAAAAAGATGCCATTACAAAGACACAAAACTAGTCAAAGTTTATGGAAAAAGTAACTCAAAAGTGCTCAGCCGAAATGGCATATCTGCATCACATACACTTCTCTCACAGCTGAGATGTCATGGGGTTGAGAATTTATAGGAGCCAGAAATCAGGGATAATTCCTGTAAAATAATGTCTTTTGTAGATGAGAGGGTCACTGCCCTTATTACTACAACTTAATATGGCTGGTATAAAAAGATATGTATAAATTCAATAAAACTGGTAGTGGTGGTGATACATATTTACAATGTCTTCTTTCAGGAGGTGGTAGCAGAAGGATTATGACTATACATATAAAATTCCAAAATATAAAATACACTATATTATTGTTATAGAATAAAAATATGCCAAAAGAGGCAGAGGAGGAGGCATAACATAGAGAGGGAGACGGGAGTCTGAGAGGAGTTTACAGATAACTCTCCTCATATTTTAGAATATAATATTTTAGAATAAAAGTGAATACCTGTATAAAAATGTGAGGGTGGCTATAATTCATCTACAAACTGCATAACATTTCAATAAGAATCTAGAGTTTTAAAACTTAAAAATGCTTCTAAACATCCTTGAAGCATAACTGATTTATGAGTGCTGTTCTCTTCTCAGGTTTATTACCCTCCTGGTTCCCTTAGTATCTTCATAGAACTCTGAATTATAGTTTCTTCACATTTCAATGATGTCTAAATTCCCTTCTCCCATTCCCAAGATTCAAAAACTCAGATGTATGCTGGAAGTCTCAGTGTAGGTAGCTAACACACCTTCAAGATTAAACTTATGCTCTAAACTAAAATATTGACTCCCTGGACTCTCTCCAAGTTTCCATCATGTCACTAAATGGCCAAGTCTCAAGCAAAGGGACTTTTAGCTTGATTTTACATTTATAACTTTTACTCAATATAAAGTGTATTTTGCCTACCTTCCAAATATATTTTGAATCTACCCAGTTGTCTCTGGCTGTAGTGTTATAGTGGCACCTCGGCGAATTGTGGGATTACAGCACACTTCATGCTTGCCTTCCAGCTTTTACTATTATAAATCTTGCCCTAAATGGTCCATGAATTGTATCAGAGTGAACATTTAACTAGCTAAACTAGGGCACACAATCATGCACTTGATGAAAACGCATCATTCATCATTGCTTTTACAATAATCCACAAAACTTTTTTGTGGTAAAATAATCTCTCTTATTTCAGATACTACATCCTGAAAGTTGGCATTATAATTATGCAACACCACTGCCAGAGTAAAGATCTTACAGGACCAGACAGCCCTTTGCCCTTACTGTGTTTATATTTCTCTCTCCTTGGTTCATTCTAGTTTACCTGTAGTAGATATTATGTAGTAATTCATCAAACATGGTCGCAAGCTCTCACCACAGCACCTTTCCTCTACATGATTCTGTCACTTTCTTGGAAAAATCTACCTCTAGATATCCTCAATGCTCATTCTTTGACCTTTTTTGTGTATGTGTAGGATATGTGATCTGTTCAGTCAATCCCCTGATACTTTACTTAAACCAACATCCCTTGACCCTATACTAATGTCTAGTCTGTGTGTCAAATTTTTAGTCTGTGATTAAAATCACTATGTGTGTTGCCAAGTGGAATTTTCTTAGAGATTACAAACATTCAATCAACAGATACTGAGCAGATTATACTCCATAATGTGGTTGAGACTTATCTAATCAGTTGGAATCCTTAAGAGATTTTGGGCTGTCCAAAGTGAAGGAATTTTTTTGGGACTCAATACTTAAAACTCAACTTCTGTCAGAACTTCTGTCAGTCTGATGACCTTCTTGGAAGACTTGTCAACTCTAACCATGCATATCTAACCTGTGACCCCATCAAGGAGTTACTGCTCATTCCACACTCAACCCCTGGGATTTTCACTCACTATGCTGCTTTAGATTTGGACTATCATATCTTAGATATTTTATAAAATGGAATTATAAAACATTCTTCATTTTGTACCTTACTTTTTTCTCTTATTGTGATGATTCTAAGCCTTTTTTTCCTGCATTGTAACAT
This sequence comes from Lophiomys imhausi, assembly GCA_907164525.1. Taxonomy (NCBI): domain Eukaryota; kingdom Metazoa; phylum Chordata; class Mammalia; order Rodentia; family Muridae; genus Lophiomys; species Lophiomys imhausi. The sequence goes on along the minus strand of CAJQZJ010032173.1, from coordinate 13,697,293 downwards.
GCTAAGAAGTATGCCACCACAAAATATGCCATTCTGGTTTAAATATGTGATTTTGTCTCTAAGTTTTATAGTCAGGTGTTTATATCTTAAAGGTTATTTCAGGAAGAAAAAAATGAAATGGGAAAGACCAAGAAAGCATCCTAAAGCTTGTTCTGCTTCATGAACTTAGAATTTGAAAGTCTCCCAGGAAACAAAATGTGGAAGGCAACCACCATGATTGACCCCAACAGTCAAAAGATTGGTACACACATGAAAATATAGAGAGAGCCATAAGAGCATGTGTCTTTGTACTAACATTACCCAAACCTTCAAGTCTTTATTTCATTTTCTATTTAAATTTTAGATCTTTTCTAATGCATTCAGATACTCTAATTCTACTTTTATAATTTATTTAAAAATTCCAAATTCTCTGATATACATATAATAATTAAATTAAACTATGAAGGTATAACCATACAACCTTAATATTGATTAAATCATTTAAAATAAAAGTTTAAGAATTTATGTTATTTTGTGATATCTCAAACACAAAACTCATTTGATGGCATTCTCAATCTCAGGCTTCTTCATTTCAGTAGGAAAAGTTGGATAATGTTTAGACACACAAATTAGTTAAATAAAGACACTATATTTATTCTAAGAAAAAGCCACATATGGTAAGTAGTTGTAGACAAATCACACAGGAAGATAAATTAGGTAGAAAAAGTAAGATAATATGGAATTTGATAACAAAACTCAAAAATGAAAAATAATCAGAATGATCGGATCATCATTCACATTCTGATTTCCATTTGTCAAAAGATTTTATTCTTTATTTAGTTTTTGAGACAGGCTTTAACTGTGTGGTGCAGAGTGTGAAAAAAAAAAAAAACATGTCTTTTTCCTCTACAGTGCTGACGTTAAATACATGTACCACCACACACACATCCAGATATATTCAAAGCAGAGGAACATAGCTTTCCATTTTATAATAAGTGCTAGCCATTAGCCTGTGCAATTGGAGCTCATTTTAGAAATGAATATAGCTTTGTTTAAAATTTCATTCAAAACCACCAGTTCCTAGTCTGTCATAATCAGAGACACTTATCCTGAAGCAGGTACATTATGTAGACACTATACCAAGTGTTCTAAACATCAGATTTACTCATTTCAACATGGAAAAATAAAGATAAGTGGGATCTGAACAAAAATAGGTAACAGATAATCTCTCTAGACCACAGAACAAAAAAAAAACATAATTTCTCTTATACAGTTCATTTTTTAACTCTTTAATTGTCTCATTTTATTCAAATGAGTCTAATTTTTAAAAAGGAAATACTTAACACATTTTTTTTTGTCTGTTATCAAAGACATTGAAAATGCTAAGGCTGTTCACCTCAGTAAACCCATCCTGTAGAGCTAATGTCCTTGTGGCAATAATGGTGTATCTGTCAACATATTGAGCAAACAAGAAGTGCTTTATGATTGTATAAGCCATTTATGTGAGGTGGGATGGTTACATGAGCATTTTATACCTTGGAGTAGAAGTCTGTGGCTAAAGATGTCAGAGATTGAAAGAACATAGACATAGTCATCCTGACCTCAGGGCAACTGTGTCTGTGCTCAGTGGTAGGCAGTGAGAAGTCTCTTGTCTGGGCACAGTTCTAGTCATCAGTCAACATGAAAATAGGGACAGAGTGATTTTACAAGTCCAAGGAATGGGATTTGTTAATACCCTTTGATGAGGTCGGAAGACAGTTATGAGCCTCAGATGAAATAGCAGACCACAAGGACACCTTCATTTCTACCTTGTACATGGTCTGTATCCTGCCACTCATTCTGTGGAGTAATATGTGTCTGAGATAGAGGCCAGCAGTGAACATTGGATGCTTCTCCCTCAATCACTGTTTACAACACTCTGGGACTCTTCATAACACTGTCTCCTGCAACTAACCAATTTAGATAGTCTAACTGCCACTAAGCCTCTCGGACCTTCCTATTGTCTTCCCAGCACTAGCTTACAGGTGCATATATTATACCTTGGATTCGAGTGACCCTGTGCAGGTTCTCATACTTGCATAGCAAGCCCTTTACTGACTGAGCATCTGGAGAGTCCTACAAGTCAGAGTTTTAAAGTGCTAAATTAGAGTCAATTCAGAGTCAAGCAACAGAAAACTGATTGTAGAAACTTTCATGTTTTTTTCACCAGACAGGATATAAAGAGGCCTCTATTGATCCTTTATATTTACCATCCTCTCATCCCTGCTGTTTAGTACACGGAGTCTGTTCTTGCTTACAATAGCAGAGTGTTACAAATGTGATGAGATGTAATTCCTCTAATTATCATGCAATATATATATATATATATATATCTGTGTCATAACAGAGTGTAGCTAGTTTTCTTTAATGGCTTTGAAGTAATAAGATGGGATGTCATGATGTGGCCTATAAAGGTGGAGGGGAGGACTTGCAGCTTCCATAAACAGTTATCGAGTAAGCAAGGACTTAAATTCTAAGGACTTAAGTTCCATCCATTTGGCTGCAAATTGCATGATTTCCTTGTTTCTTATAGCTGAGTAGTATTCCATTGTGTAAATGTACCACATTTTTTAAATCCATTTGTCAAACTAGAAAAGCTCATCCTGAGTAAGCTAACCCAGACTCAGAAAGATGCACATGCCATCTATTCACTTATAATTGGATTTTAGCCATATAGTACAGGATAACTATTCTACAACCAACAGACCGAAAGGAACAGGAACATAGACTTTGTTACCTGTGAGTGGGACACTTTGCCCTACTGGTGCTGCCATGTAGGCCCCCAGTACATGAGGAAGCTCTTAGACCTCATATGACTGCTGAACTGGGGGGAGGGCTGATATGTAGGGACACCCCACTCTGGAGGAGTGGGATAGGAGGGAGAGAGGGGAGAAAGTAGGGAGGGTGGGACAGGAGGGGTTGAAAGTGGACATGGTAATGGAGATGTAACTTGAAGTAATAAAGAAACATTTAAAAAAAGTAAGTATGACATCTGCTTCCATTTAGAAGGCTACTTCATGGTCATTCAGGTTAGTTTAAATGTTTAAATAAAAGTCCTCTATCTCTCTCTCTCAATTGAACAGAATGACATAGTAAATGATTAAATATCTCTTATTGGGAAATATTTCCTTTTTATATATTATAGAACCTATGTAATGATATTAAACTGTGTGCCTTTTGTTTCTATCTTATTTTCATATTTGCTTTTCAAGATTATAGATTATAATCTTGAAATGTTCCTACCAAGAAAGTAAGTGATAGATAAGTCAGAAAGTAGAGACTGTGTTTTTCAGATTTGAATGTCATAGAATGTTGCCCATGTAAAGCATTTGGGGAATTTAGAGTAGACTAGTTAATCAGGAACACATCAAGAAAGCACATTATTTGAAGAGACTATAAAATCTTACTGCACTGTCTCTTGGATTATTCATAATATTGTCAGGAAAAAAAGCAAGCAAGCAAGCAAACAAACAAGCCACTCAGAAGGCTACGCTATATGTGGAGATAGGTAGATGGACAGTAAGGAAAGCAACAAACATTCTTTCATAGGATGTGTGCACTTGGGAGGTGTGAGACCCCAGAGTTTAATGCAAGATGTCAGCTAGTGACTTCCTGGGAGCTGTGGAAAGATCTGCATGCCCTAGCATGCTCCTTGGTAGAAGAATGTTTGTGTCATTTTAACTGCCAGGAAGTATCAGACTGGAGTTCAGTTCTGAAAGACTCAGAAAAAACATGTATTGGGATAAAAGAGTTTCATTCGGAATTACATGCATAGCAATCCCTCTCATTCAGGTTTATGCTCTGTTAGGATCATAGTACAAGAGAAAGGTAGGACATATCAAAGTCATTAAAAAATACATACATAATAGTTATCAGAGAAATGTCCTGTGCTAGGTACTGAAAACATTGGAGTTAAGTTTCTTGAGGGAGGAGGAAGGGGATTGTGATTGAGATGTAACTTGAAGAAATGAATAAATGTTGAAAATACTTCTTGTCCTCTTGAAATTCTCTTTTGTTTGTTCATCTTTCTGTGTGTGTATGTAAGTAAGTGTGTGTGTATGTAAGTAAGTGTGTGTGTGTGTGTGTGTGTGTGTGTGTGCAGGGTGCATATGTGTACTTGTGTGTGTACATGTGCATGTGAACATGTATATATGTCCACTTGTGTGCTAACAAATACAGTGCAAATATATAATATGTTAGTTGGTTCTAGTGCTAAGAAATGAGAAACAGTGAAGTGACAGCAATGGGAATTACCTTGCCTAGGAACTTTAGACTCAATGCCTCCTTAATTCGGTTGGACAGATTTCTAAGGGATATTTTAAACTGTGATCACACAGAACATGGAGCACTGTTTTTCTGTGTGACCCTCTATTGCTTTGCTTACATTTAATGTTCTTTATTCTAAAGTTAGTGACATTGTTAAAATGCAAGCTTTCAGTTTTTACTATGTGCGACCCCCAAGACTATATCATTCTTACAGTGACCAAAATCTGTCTCTTCCTCTAACAGAAATTTCTCAGACTACTATTATTGTTTCTTTTCTTTGTTCATTTGCCCATTTTGATAGATGCATTTATTAATACATAGTCTGTATGTTGGGCAAGCAATTGGATGCATGTAGAAACCAATGGGCAGTCTCAGGTGTTGTCTTTCAGTTGTCATTCACCCCATTTTGAGGAAGAGCATCTCATTGAACTGAAGTAAGCTAGGCTGGATGGCTAGCAGCACTGAGATTATAAATACAGTCTTATCTAGAGCTGGACCCTACCTGCTTCAACAGCAACTTACTTGGTTCAGTGCACCTACACCCATAAAGCTGATGGGGACAACTAATTTCTCCCTTTACAGGACAGAATGTATTCCTGATACAATAAACATGGTCAAATCCATAGTTAGGAAATCATAGGCCCTAGGAGAGAACCCATAAATGTTGCATTTCTAAATGGTAATATTATCAATAGACATGTATTCCATTTATTTGTTTACAACCATAGGTTTAATTTCTCTCATTCTCACACTCAGAGAACCTCCCTTTTGCAATACAAAGTAAGAATAAGTGGTCAGCCTGGGATGGTAGATATATTTAACCCTCCCGCTCAAGGTTTACTGAACATCAAGGATAACAGAGTATAAAAAGAATAAAAGAGAGGGAGAGTGGGGACAAATATTTTGAAATGCTGTCTTCTGGCTAGATATTGCTATAGCGTACATGAACTCAAATAAGCTCTGGTTACTTATACAAGACCTGCAGAAGACCAAACCAGTTCAAAATTCTAGGCTGAATGGAAAGCAGATCTCAAGACCATGATCTTATCTGAGTAGTATTGGCAATGGCTGGCAGCTAGGAAAGGAAGAGTAACTTTTGTTTCAAGTTGAGGCCACTGATGAGCTTTCCATCCATAAGCAAAAAACATATACCTATGCACATATTGGCAGTACAAGCTCAACTCAATAGATTAAAAAAATACATAATTTGAAAAGGAGGACAAGAAATTTTAAGGGAGTTATGATTTGTGATCAGGATTCTAAGAGAAGTTGGAGGTAGTGAGTGAGGAATGGATTTAAACAAAGAAGAGTGAACACATGTATGAAACTTTCAAAGGCTAATATAAAGGAACCACAACAAGAAAAATATCATCTCTTTCTCTTTCCTCATAGTTGGAATGTCATTTTAATTTTCTTCTCCTCTACTGTGTCCTTCTGGGTTTTTTCAGTTGTGGACTTCATAATCTCTTAAAATTATCAGTTATCACTATTTTACTTTCTCAACTGGAATTCTTCAAAATTTCTAGGAATTTCCAAGGATTCTTCCTTGGGTCTCAGGCTTTTTATAAGCACTATCTTGCCAAGGATTGTTAGTTTATTATGTATTTAGATTAATGAATTATAATCTGAATAAAACTTCTAAAGCATTAAACTTAATAATGTCCCATGAGTTTTCTTGTTATATAAAAAGCTGAAATCCTTTAATTACTATCTTATATCTATTATTATTTGAACAAATTAAACTATGAGATATGGACCTTATTCTAAATAAATTCCATATCTGCTGGTCAAAAGATAAATACTCCATTGTCAAATGTGACATAAAATGGCATGAAAGAGTAATATCAAACATTTTGTTTCTAAGAATAATAAATAGTAGTTATCTCCTTGAGATTCAGAAAACTAACAAGAAAATAAAACATACTTTAGAATTTGCACTCACACATTTGTTATGATTTTTCTAATATTTGAGAAGGATTTAACTGATCCTTACCAAATGTCATCATAAGACATTTCAAAGATATATGACTTTTCATTATCACATAACCAGAGATTTTCTGAGTAAACATTTTTTTGAAAGATATTTGTTAGAAAATCTGTGCACAAACCTCAAAGGTCTAACTCCCTTTATTTAACCAGGTTCCTCATTCCACCCAAGGCTCCAATGCAATTCAGAATTGTCATAACTCAATGAATGTCAACAAATTACTTTTATTTTTCAAACTTACCATACTTTTGTTTTACATTGTGAATCCTAGAACAATAGGAAACTAAGTATTATTAAGTCAATAAGAAGAATGTCTTGAGAGGTGAGCCACTGGGTCAGAGAGCGTGATCTGCAAACATGAACACCACAATTAAAATTCCCAGCATACACATCCCAAGCATGTATATACTGGGCATGGTTGCTGGTATTTGCAATCCCATCATTGGGCGATCAAAAAGACCAAACTCAAAAGCTTTCTACACAACCACGTTAGCTGAAACCGTGTTCTGGTCACCTATAGATTCTTATTGTACAGTAATATCCTGTACTGGCTTTCCTATGCATGTACAAGGATGGACACACTCACATTTGCATACATGCAAAATACACAGTCATCACAAATAGATAGCATATATCATATACATGCATGTCACCATAACAACAAATAAGGCAAACATATATATATATATATATATATATATATATATATATCTGGAGAGAGAAAAAGAAACAGACAGAGAGATAGAGAGAGATGAAGCTTGAGTTCTGAAGTTTTTCCATTTCAGAACTAGCATAATCTCTTCCCTTTCAAAGCATTTTATATAAACTTCAAGATCTGCAGCTTTTGCTCAGAAAAATCAGGTGACTCCCGTTTTTCAAACCAGATTCAACAGACCCTCAAAAGTAGTCAAAACACACACACACACACACACACACACACACACACACACACACACACAAACGGGAAAGGAAAGTGAAAGAGGGATTTTTTTTATCACATTCTGTGGATGACATTATTGGTACCCAATTTCATTTCAATTTAGTTACAGTAAGTACATGATTACAAAATAGTATATAAAAACTGAAACTAGTAGATAGTTGAAAATCTGTAGCCCCGGCAGGAGATGGGAAAGAGAGAAAATGTCCCTAGTCAATAAGATGAGTGATAATCAATATTATAACATTCTCCTCACATATAAATACTTTTTCTTTTATCCATTACAACACTTTCAGTAAGTTAGATAAAAATGTTTTCTTGAATCAACCAGATAATTCAGAAGATAAACTTAATAGAAATTCCGATGACCTGTGTGTTCAAACCCCAGGAATCCTGTTATAAAGAGAGAATGAAATTCCACAAGTTGTTTTCACATGCATGTATACACACACACACACACACACACACACACAAAGGCACACACCACACAGGCACACACATGGTGGGAGCAGACACAGAGACAGAAGAAGAAAAAGAAAGAGAAATAGACAGACACACACTAAAAATGTCTAATATTTTAAAACATATTTGTAGTTAGTTTAAGATATAGATAATATTGAACATTTGAAATAGTAAATTTTACCCTAGCTGAGCTGCCAAGTCAGGCCCCAGAGCAAGAGGAAGCTCTTAGCCTTCATGTGACTAATGGACTGAGTGAGGGGGCTGATATGTGGGACCCCTCATCTGAAGAGAAAGATATAAAGAAGGGGGGGCAGAATTAGGGAGGGTGGGATCAGGAGGGGAGAAGGAAGGAGGCTGTGATGGAGATGTAACTTGAACTAATAAATGTTAAAAAAGAAAACAAAAGAAATAGTAAGCTAGAATAAACAATGAAACACAGACTGTCCACTTTAACTGTAGATGTTATGGAAAATACAACTGTTTTTAAAGTCTTAGAAAATTAAATCTATAACTTTTAGAAACTCAAAACTCACTAGTTTCAGCTTCTAATAGGATAACAGGGGTTACTGACTTAAACCATTAAGCATCTCTTTTCATTGTGCATTTTATACTGGGTTAACTGAATACTCCCTAGTTTTCTCTGAGCTCAGCAAGGTACAATATTAACAAAATTGACAAAATGGTCCTATCACTCAGTACAAACTTCAGTAAAGAGTTTTTGTTCAAGGAATTACATTAGCTCACATAAATATGCAATCCAAACTTTGGCCTTCTGAGAGATATAATATCTGCATATGGTAGTTTCATATCCAACTTCCATATATACTGGTACAAATACTATCTATAAGAAGGTAGAATGAATCAAACATGTTGTGTGGAATTCTCAATGAATAATTAAAAACATAAAGAGAAAGTGTAATGGAAACTTACTAATGATAATGATTGTCATGTTACTACTAACAAAAAAAATTAAAAATGAAAAGTATTACATAAAGTTCAATAAAATACTTTTGTATCTTGAAGCTTGTTATTACTAAAACCATTGTCAGTTTATTTGGTTAAAAAGAATCATAATGTTATTGCTCTCATTAATTTAGCTTTTGTCAATAAAAAATGCCAATGAATGCTATCAGGCATAGAAAGAGCATAGCTTAAGAAGAAAAGATTCTGTCTCCTTAAAAAAAATTACTGTTTTGAATATGACTGTTTGTATAAGAAAATAATTGATTTCAGGATGTTGGAAACAGAATGATTCCTAAAAATATCATGCCAAGCAATATCAAGCTTGTGTGACACTTTATCTCAAAGCTATCCAGCTCACCTGCTTTTGAAAATTGCCTGAAATTGCAGATGAACATATTAACGATCATGTAATTTAAGGATAAAGTGGTCACCGTGCCCAAGGCAATGCACTGATTAAAGCAGGTGCAATGGAAGATAACACATAGGGTTCATAATTTCTTGGATAGGAGATAAGTGATGGGCTTTAATGTGTTGATGAATCAATCCAGCATATTGAGTCAAATTAGACAGTGAGCTGGAACTGTCCATATGTGACACAGCTTGCCATGGAGACAATCAGAGTGACATTTCTTAACCTATGTCTATAGAGATAAGATACGTGCCACCAAATTAGTTAGTTACCTAACCTTTTGGAAAATCTAGGACTGTGATCAGTAAAAGAAAATTGCACTAAAATGGGCAATTGCAGTCTAATTGTAGGGGATAAACTTTCTTTTTAATTCTAAATTGAAACTCTTTGTAGAAGTGATGACTTAGAAGGCACTAATGGTCATTTGCATAAAATAATGTACCTGAGCCACATACATGATCATGATGACTGCCCTGGGTAGCCGTGATAAACTGTAGCATTCATAGAAGCAATAGGCCTCAGAGGGTCATTGTAAGATTTTAATAATTAGTGATATCAATCATTTTGTGGGCTTTCCTGAAATGGAAATATGTATTTTTTCCATCACCAAAAGCATTTATTGTAGTTTGTAAAGTTGATAGGAAATAAAGGCTAATTAAAATAAATAATTAGTCTGTGATGGCAACAAATTAGGTCTTACATAGGAAACCTGGATGTAAAATGGTTATTTTAAAAATATTCTGAACAAATCTTACATAGACTTTGATAGTTGTTAAATAAATATCTTTGGAATATATCTAGTAAAAATTCCTTTCTTGGTTTCCTATATTAGCAGATGTCCTTAAGCCTTTCAAATAAATTTGATTCATGCAACCACTTTCAACTGAGATAACTGCTATGTTACAGTTATGTTCGTCTTTTTTACATCTGGACACAGGTTTAGATGAAGTGACGCCAGTATTTGCAGGTCTTCCATCATTCTGTGCTTCTTATACACAGGACCTGTTGTCTTGACTTTACATCCTCAGGCATTTAGATAGCTACCTATACAGTGAAACTAAAGTATATTTGCTCCAAAAAAGAAAATATTTGTACTTTGCCTAGTTGAAGAAAAAAATGGCTTCTTAGAGACAAATTCTTGGAATGATGGCACCCACATATTTCTTTTCCTCTGCACTCTCTAATCTGTCATATTTCTGTGGAAAACAATGCTGTAGACTATCAGTCTCCCACAATTGTTCTCAAATACCAACTAACATCAGAACCAACTGACAGGAGGATTTTACTCAAGCTAGACTCCACACACATGTTTTCTGTTCAGAACTAGGCAATAATATAAAAACTTAAATTTCTATGAATCTCCAGAGTTTGTTCATGCACCTTGGGGCTACTTTTTCATATCCCACTAACATCTCCTTCCATTCACGTGTAGTGGTGTAGTGTGCTCACGCATTCATTAACTGGTTCATTTATGGTAAGTTACATTAACAAATAGAGAGTTCTATCACTGAGCTATTATAGCAATATACTTTAAATGGGAGCAGAGCTCACTAGATCTACCCGTTCCACTATCTCCGTGTCTTCCTGTTGATCTAACCTCCCACAGTGTTTCCTTTTTTTGTAGCCCTGTACTTCCTGAAGAAATTTTCAAAATCATTTCTCCATACAATTCCTTATTGCTTTGTCTTTTTTCTTATGCAATTATAATTTCCATTACTCAGTGTGGATGATATAATTTATGTGGAATAGAGAAAGCAATCTACTTAAACTAATACATACTAATGTTGAGACCTTATTTGAGTGTAACATTTTATAAAAGATGCTTTGAGTCAACATCAATTTAAAAACCCATGACAACATGAAATGAATTCTGTCCGGGGGTTGAAGTGTTGTTCTTAGCTCATTCTTGTCTCTTAATGCTGAGTGCCTCTTTCCAGCACTTCAGGTGACTCATCTAGCTGTAGAATAATGGACAGAATTAGTTGACTTGGATCTAGTTGAATGATTTAATTACTTTGTAGAACCTCTATAGAATTTATGTTTTAAATATGTATCTACTAAACACATAATTGAAAATTTACAGGCTTTCTGATAATCACATCTGTTTTATTTGGGAGTGTTCCAACAGAACATATGCATTTTTATAAGATGAAAATATTTTCTTGCTGTAGACTGAATATGAATGCCTGTATCGGTATTATATTAATAGACTCAAATTCTAATCTTCAAGATATTAGTATCAGAAATACTTTGGGAATTATTAGAACATCTGATAAGTGATTGGGACCAAAGAGACCCTGGAGATCTGTCTTGTCCCTCCATTATGAAAAGAGGATATGAGCCCTATGTGTTGAGTCAGAAATTACTATTTATTACATGTTTAATCTGCTTGTAGTTTGATCGATGAAACCTAAATTTCGAGAAATGGGAGCAATAAATCTCTCCTGTTTGTAAGCTAATCAACTCATAGCAATATTGAGAATAGCTCCAGTGTTCTAAGACATTATAAAGGAAGAGTGAGTTTCTGGGATTTATTAGAGTATTCCCTTAGGAGGCCTGTAGCTGAGAAACAGAAAAGCAAGAAAATCTCCAACTCACACAATTTGCCTTGAATTCACCAATGCTGACTGTATAAGATACCACAATCCAAAGAACACTTTCCCAAAGGATGCTACCCTCTGGACTAATAATACAAGAAGGAAACACTTATCTAGGAGAACAATGAAGAAAGGAAGCTGCATGAATAATAAATTAAATGGGTACTAGAAAAAAAATCCAAAATGGTTTTGAGTGATCACAGATACAGTCTACAAGGGTTCATATTTTTTAATCTTTTTCTGCAGGCTCTCTGTGTATCTTCCTGCTCATAATTTTTATTCCTCAACTAATGTCCTTTTTTTTTTCTTTTTAGAACAGCTTTTCTTAATTTTGTCTCTTGTTTTCTCTATGGGATTTATAAAAATATTTTCTTCTCTCTCCACTTAATAAAAATTAATCTATTCATGGATTTCCAAATTTATTCACTCTTTTCATGGTTTCAAGAAATATTTATGCATTGCACATCTAGTTAGTTTGGAGCAAGCACAGATACACACACACACACACACACACACACACACACACACACATTTGCACTCCAAAAACTAAGACTACAGGTGCCTCAAAGTCTTCCTTTTATTATTTAGAAAAAGGTATGCTTATAATATTTTGAGCTCTGAAACTTGCATTCTACTATTTTTTAATGAAATCTCCCTTTTTTATTTTGCTTTTTTTCTGCATTGTAATAAAAGTTTTTATTTTCTACTAGCTACATATATTACTCTCTAAATGTTTGGTTTCAGCACTAGCACCTCTGGCAATTTCTTTTACAAGTGGTTTCATCAGTATTAACCAGAAATACTGTAAATAGAGGCAGCCATGCAGGCAGTATGTGAAAAGGCTTTCATGGTAAAATTGCACAAAATGTATGTAGTCCATTTACATCCTACCATTGAAGCTTATAAAGCAGGATTGGAAAGGCAGAATTTTTACATATCCATAGGCAGAGGTCAGAAGGAACTTTCAAAGGGAACTTGAAGCTTAGGCAAAAATCCAAATGCATAAAAGCACAGTCATTTCAAAACTAGTAAAAATGAACGGTTACTCGGTACACCAGATGGCTATATTTCATGAACCATTTGTAACATTATAGAATTCCAAGAATCAACTAAAATTCAATTTCATGAATATCATTGAAGAATTTTTACTGCTTTTGTATATGGTATTTTTTAAGAGATTTTTTTTCTTCTCATGGTTTTAAATAGTTGGTTAAGTTAGGAGAGGATTCCTGATGCCTCCAAAGATAAGTGATGTCCAGGTCATTGTAACACCCGGAGATCCCTTCTCCATTCTATTAAGACACTATGCTCTTGAAGTTACTGTATTTCTGGTTTGAGGAAACTTTCTAAAGTACAAGAAGTTGTAAACTTTATTTATGTTGAAGCATAATTTTTAAACACATTTAAACAATTCATATCTACTCCTAAATGATGTCTGCCAAGAGTGCACAGCTGCTCATCTGAGTAGGGAAATGTACTCAGGGAGAGGCTAATAAGCCTTCGGATGGAGAAGTGACATTCACTATGAGTACAAAATTGGTAAATGATAACGTACTTTGTATTTGTAAATTCTCTTTTCAATTTCTGTCAAATGAGATGAAAAGGAGAATAAAGAAGTTTGAGAAATAGCTTCTTATCCCAGTCATGACATTCTTTGGCATGAAGACAAAAGAATCGGCAAGAACATGTATGTTTGATTAAAATAAGTACATGCAGCGAGTGAGGATGGAGAGAATCAAGACATAGGGTCTGTGGAGCATGTGGACAATAACAATAATTGAGAGCTTGCAGCTTCAAAAGGAAATTAAGTGATCGGATCTCACTCCAAATGAAGGAAGGCTACATACAATGTTAATGTGGCATTGGACAAATTAGCTTATCAAACATGCTAAAGGTATTGTGATGCTCTATCACCTAACAACAGAAATATGAACTTGGCCATTTACAATATAGTTTGTTTTCTATGTATTATTTAAATAGTTATTGTAAAACTTTATGTCAGTCACTTTTAAGTCATTGTCACTGCCATATTCTAATCTACTTGGCACTGTTTTACAAACTACTTAAAGAGTAATAGACTGTTCCTTGATCACAAAGCCTTACACTATCTCTGGCTTAGTTATTTGGAATGAACAATGTTTAGATCTCTTAGTAATTTCTCTAGTCAGATGTCAAAGTATCTGAAGTGCTACCTGTCACTCATTTAAAAAGGAATGCCATTGGGTAGGTTGATGGCTGCTTATATAGCTTTGTAATTATATCATGTTGGAGGTGGAGAGAGGAGGGCCAAGAATTTAGGTTATTCCAGGCCCCATGGACAACATAAGACCTGTGTCAAACAACAACAACAACAACATACTACAGTGGCATTTACTATGGTTTGTGATATAAGATTAATACTAAAAACATTAATTTCAATGGAAAACTAACTTCTGTCTGAGAGATCTGTGCATAAATATTATATAGGTGATTTTCCAGACAATATATGATGGAGTGATCTGCTACATATTGTAAATGCTAATTAATCTGTTCCTAGAAGCCTGTTTGCTGTGTCAGGCCATAAGTGCTAACCATTGTCTCTGATTGGTTGAATAAATGCTGCAACCTGGATTGGGCAGAGAGAAAAGTAGCCAGGGAAAAGGTTGGCAAGCTTAGGCAGCAGAGAGGATGATGGGAAGAAGAAGCCAAGAAGAGGAGGAAGGAGGTAGACATAATGGGGTAAATGGAAGAAGATCATTTCAGGTGACCTGGAACATTGTCACAGCATGGAGAATAACAGCCCAAGGGGACATATGTATATATCAGGGTCCAGTTTGGGGAATAGAATTACAAGCTAGAGTAGATGGGCCAAGATTGCACAATCCAGTCCAAGGCTTGTTAAAATCCATCAAGTGTCTGAGTGATTGTTTATTGTGGCAGTTTAAGGATTAACACCACCGGCCGATTAATGTCAATATAAATATTGGCAAATAATTTAAATACCTTATTTTACACACTATGTGGAAGGGGATCTAATCACAGAAGAGAAATTGTTGCATGACAAAGGTCATATTTCTAATAAGCCATAAGGTCCAAACATGAGCCTAGTGCTGCGTGACTACATCCTTAGTTTAATATAATTTGGGATGCCACACCACACAGTGACAGTGTGTGCCATTCATCTGCATTAGCACTGACACATATTCCCTGGAGTTGGGTGCCTCCTGAACTGTATGAAACCATTTTTTAAAAGGGAATATGTGTCAGTTCATGATAAAAATCTCCTTTGGTACACATGCCATGGGGAGCTTTGCTCTTTGATACAGCAGGCCATTTCTAAACTTTATTTTCAGGTCTTCCTGTTTGTTTTATGTTCATAAGGAAGCAGACCTCTGAAGCCCAGGCTTCCAAACTCATGACAACTGAGCCTGAGCTGAAAAGGCAAGGAATATAGCAAAAAAAAAAAAAAATTAAATTCTGTCTTTCAACTAAAAGCACTTAAATACTCGGTTAATCCACTGTGACATCTGCAGTGGAGCAGTCTTTATCTTTCCCTAAACTCTGTATATTGATTATGTAATCACTCTTCCCATCTTATGAGTCTTTTCTTTTTGTCAGTTATCAGTCAAATATACATAATTTGTACAATTTGTTATGCAGGATGCGCCTCCAGTGAAGTAAAGATGTGGATGATGACCATACTAAAGTAATTAAGATCTAGATAAGGGATTTAAAAAGAAAAAAAAATATCTATACAAATCTGGTCAGGTATTTTAGCTAGTAAGTACAGGTGCTATCTAACTCATTCTTGAAACTCAGCTTATATCATTCTACAGTCCCAATGACAGTTCTAACATTTCTTAGACGACTCATTTGAAAGAATATAAACATTTTAAAGTATTTAATGTGATTAAAGATTTAACATCACACACTATTTTATTTAAAATGAAATTTAAAGCAACATTTTTTGAAATTAGTTTTTAAAAATTGTTTTGTTCTTTAGAATTTTATACAGTATGTTTTGGTCATACTCAGATCTTTGCCTCACTCCTGTAAGATTCATTCTGCTTTCCTATTCACCCAAGACTGTGTCCTCTTTTTTCATCCATTATATCCTACCTGTGCTGTCCAGTCTTTGAAATGTAGGCTTCCACAGGATTGCTGTGGACATACCAAGGGGGATGTTCTTAACAAGAAAATAAGTCCAACTCTCCCTTTTTTAGGAGTAACCCTGAAAGCTCCTGGGCTAGAAATGGGACTCCATGTCCACTTCCCCACTCCATAGTTAGATTTGGTCTGTTTCAACTTGAGTGGGACTTGTGAATGTTCTCACAATCTCTGTGAGTGCATATGTGCTCCTGGACATGGATGTACATGTATCCTGAGGACAGTTTCCTTGTACTCATCTACTGCCCTCTGGTTCTTCCAGCTTTCCTACCTGTTTTCCACAATGATCTCTGAGCTTCAAGGGGATGATACGCAATATAGATGTCATGTTTAGGATTGAGTGTAACAATTGAGTGTAACTGTCTTATTCTGTACACCTTAACTACTTGTGAATCTGTGATAATCATCATATACTACAAATAGAAGCTTCTTGAATTAGGGTTGAGATATTCACGAATATTTGTGTGTAATGAAAAACCATTAGGAGATAGTTTAATAGTATGATCATTTAACAGAATAATTCTAATAGGTTATCCCCTTGGACCTAAAACAATGGTATTTAGAAAATAGTGTTTGGAAAGCAAAAATAGTTCACATGGAAGTGAAGTCATTAAGAACCTGAAATAATTGTATTCAATGAACTCTTTCAATGACTCAAAGAAGCCTTGCTTATGCTCAACTGGAACATTCAGATAACAACGCAAGACATGAAGAACTTGGGAAAGGCAAGATGGAATTTCAGAGACATAATTTGAGGAGCTAGAGAAATATGATGGACACATAGGATATGCCTGTCGTTGAGATTTCTATAACTTTGCTTTCCCACAGCAAAGTCTCAAAATCTCCTACATGGCTCTCTCTTTTCTTTATTTCTTCACAGGTGAGAACATGAAAGCCTGAGCATTTGGAATGTCTACGAGTCAGTTGGAGTTTATGAGAAGTGCTGATGTTTGTTTCATTAGAATAACTTGCCTCCATTTTAAAAATTCTTCAGCAATACCCATCATGAAATCTCATGAAGTTCCTTTGGAAGTTAGGTCATGTGCAATCTGAATTTTGGGATATATAAACATCACTGATAAACTTTTTAAGTTTTTTTTTAACATTCTTAAAATGTTAAAAAAACTCATTTTGGCTTTAATATGTATACCTATTTATTAAATAACTATAGGACATCTGAAAGTAATAGGTAATAGTCTGCTATGGCAAAAAAAAATGTTTATCACTTAGTATCTGTTAAGTGCTCAGAATGTCGATAAATACTAGCTATTGGAATCTTCATGGTTGCAAAGGATAGAACACAGCTAATGAAAAATGGTAGTGATGTCAAAGGAAAGTGCCTATGTGATATTATTGTCCACATAAATGGTACAAAGTTAACAGAAAGTGTTTAGGATCCACTACTAAATGGATAAACATGACAGGTTAATCCATAAATCCTGAAAAGAGAAGTATGAGACAGAAAAGACAGACATAGTCTGTCAGAAAACAGAAAATGTTTTCAGAGTGGGAAAGATCTGTTCTTCAAAAATGTTGTTGAGTAAAAAGATTGCTTGTTTCCAACAAGGAAGAGTGTGTCTAAAAGCTGACAGAAAAATTCTAAGGAAAATGAAGAGAAAGAAGCTAAGCAATTGTGAAGATCTAGACAAAGTAGAGCCTTACTGCATACAAAGCTAGATGCAGAAGCAGCGCAGCAGTTCAGTGTGATTGGGTTGGAGACTTGTGAGGCCTCCATTCTTCATGTTTACCATAGGTGCCACAGTGATTTCTGAAACACCAACTGTTTGAAGGACTAAATCAAGTCATTCTAATAGTAGCTCTAGTGTAGAACTTGACATACTGAGGGGGGTTTTGCAACTGATTGGTAGTTTTTCCTGCAAAAGTCTATCTTTCACAGAGCTCATCATTCCCCTGAGTTAAACTCGTGTTTGAAGCATACCTTTTGATAAAGATTTTTAAGACATGATTTTTAAATATATTAGCAAAAAGTGTTCACAGATTTATTAAACAGAGCTTGTATAAACTCTTCTATGAACCTCTGTTATCAGCAATAACTTTCTTACAAGTTGTTTATCTAGTATTAGTTAAAAGTAAAAGAAACAAGGGATTTTTATTCCCAGAAAATCCAATATATTCATTAGATGTCCTTCCTTCTTATAATGACACTAACTAAGCGAACATGTGGCTTTCAGGGTCACTGTGGCAGGGAACAGAGGATAAAGCGTACAATAGTCATTAGTCTGTCTCTGCAAAATAGAACACGTACAATGATGGTCACATGGTTCTGACCTTATTGAAAAGAAGGATTGGGGAAAAAGAGGGGTACATATACTATGAACTCTAACTATTGCTGCAACATTCCTAGAATGTGCTCTTAATGATTTGACACAATTCTGAACTGGTGAGGAAAAAAAGGTCTGAAAGAGACAATAACTTAAACATTATATTAGCCTATCTTCACTTCAACTTGCTCTAACACTCTTTTATAAACATGAAGTTTTTTCAAGCAATAATTATATTTATTCATCAGATGATATAATTGAAGTATAATAATGGCTAAATCATTAAATAACTTAACAGAAAAAACTAAGAGAACACTGTAAATTTATTTTAGGCCATATAAGAGTTTGATTAAGAAAAGTAAAGTTACCATGAAGGTTTATGATAGATGAATAATGCCAATTTTTATTGATATATATATATATATGTATATATATATATATATCATAAGATGATCATATTAAATATGCTTCCCATTTGGTTCTATTTATTTTTCATGAATGAATACTGTTTTTCATATATAATAAAATCAGTTCATACTGATTAAACCTTTTATCTTTTAAAATGCTATCAGTATATCTGCTTTATAAATAGAAAAATTACATTAATAATGGCTAATATTACAGTGAATTTTATTTTATTCTGAAAATGTATATTATAGTGAATTTAGTAGTTGATGAAAGAGGGGAAAAGGTCCTAGTGTATCTGAATATTAGCTGTGACACAGGGTCTCAATACTCTCAATGTACAATATTGTAGTTTTCAATATGACCCACATATCTGAGAAAACATACAGATATGGAACAAGAGTCAGACAGAGCATTTTACTTGGACATGAAGCATTTCCAAAAGTAGTTTTACACAAAACTCATCACAATGTACATTAATAGGACCATTTGTCATGAACTAGATATGAATGAGGTGAACTTGCTATGAAACAGTATCCTTTTTTAATCTTTAAAATCGGTTTCCATATAACCAACAAAGAACCTCATTGTCTATGATTCTTATACTGAATCTTAGTGTGTGTGATATTCCTGAAAAGACTTCCTATCTGACAGAGGAAACATTATATTTTGAAAGTGGAACAGTGTAGAGAGCTGCGATGTGCCGCGCCCTAAAGATGGCGCCGGTTTCCGCCTCCCACCAGCCCGACGGTGAGCGCTCTCGGTGATAAACAAGTTCATATTTGGCAAAGACCGCTGATCTGGCTTGCTTCCGCATACGTGGGCCTCTAAGATAGCACTACGTGGCTTTATTGATTGGCTGTTCATTTAGTATTTAGCCTGTGGGTTGGGTCTGCCCAGGCATTCAGAATTCGGAATTTGGAAGACTGTTTTTCAAGGGACCTGAATAAACTGCTGGAGAAGAGCTTTTGTGAGTTGCGTCATCCTTGCTGGTCGAGGGGGACGCGACAAGTGGTGGCCCGTATGGGGACCCAGAAAAGACTCAGAACTCCTGCAGTCAGGGGCAGTGCTGGTAAGTTCCTGGGATAAATCAGGACAATAAAGTTTCATGGAGATAGCGAACACAAAGTAAAGATTCGCGGATAATAGCGAACATATGGTAAAGATTCGCGGAGATAGTGAACACAAAGTAAAGATTCGCGGATAATAGCAAACATACGGTAAAGATTCGCAGAGATAGCGAACAAAAGGTACAGTTTCGTGGGGAAATTGCGAACCGAAAGTAAGTTTTTAACATGGGATTGTCTGAGTCACACCCAATTTTTCTGGCTCTTCAGGAGCTACTTTTAGCTAGGAATTTGAAGATTAAGAAGTCTACCCTAGAAAGATTTTTGAATGAATGTGATTCCGTGGCTCCATGGTTTGCGGTGTCCGGGAATCTTACGGTATCCTGCTGGGACAAATTAGGCAGGAACTTGGATTTTGCTTGGGAGCAAAGGACTCTGAAGCATGGAGTAAGACCGATTTGGAAAATGGTGAGGAGTTGTTTAGAAGATCAGAGATGTTGTAATGCAATCAAAGAGGGAGAATCAGCCTTGGAACTGCTGCAAGGCGAAAGATCTGATCAGGTAGACAGTGAAAAGGAAAGTAACAAAGGCGAAAGATTTGAGCAGGCAGACAGTGAAAAGGGAGGCAAAAAGAAAGTTCCTCTCTATCCCGATCTTACAGATTTTAGAGATTTTAGAGATTTTGAGGACTCAGAGAGCATGGATTCTGAAGGAGAGCTACATGCTCTAATAGAACAGTTGGAGAGGACTGTTATTAGAAAAAAGGAAAAGAAAAGGGTAAAAGAGAAGGACACGCAGGCGGCAGTCGGTGTGGGTGGAGCTGTTGCTACAGCGCATTCAGCCACGCTGGCGGCGGCTGGTGTAAGTAAAGCTGTTGCCGCGGCGCCTTCAACTCCTCCTCCATATCCAGAAGCCACTCAGATAGATCAGCCTGTTCAGTCACTGAAAGTAGGGAGATCTTTCTGCCCGGGGATGTGGACACAAGTAAGAACAGAATAGAACATTATCCCACTGCACTTGCTGCTTTAGCCTTGAATGGTATCCAACAATGCTTGCAGTCTTTTGGAGTTGCTCCTGCCAGTATAATAGTGCCTTATTCCAGTTATCAAATTAAGATTTTGTGTGGCACTGTAGATGACTGGGCAATATTGCAATGTAGCTTTGAAGGAGTGATTGATAACCATTATCCTAAACATCCATTGCTATCATTTTTTAAGGAGCACCAGTGATATTCCCTAAGGTTACTTCAGCAGTACCACTTCAAGGGTCACCAAATGTGTTTACTGATGGCTTAAAGACAGGCTGCAGAGCCTATTTGATAGAAAGACAAGAGCCCGTGTTATGTCAATTTCAACCGGGCTCCCCCCAAATAGTAGAGTTGAAAATAGTAATTGAGGTGTTTAAAAGATGTCAATTTGCATTCAATTTGATTTCAGATTCAGTTTATGTGGTCAATGCAGTGAAAGTATTAGAATTAGCAGGTCCTATTAAGAATAGTAGTACTGTATGTGCCTTATTACAAGAGTTACAAGTTTTAATCTGGCAGAGAAAAAAGGTGTTTTTATATTCAACATATCAGAGCACATAAAGGATTACCTGGACCATTAAGTGAGGGTAATGATAAAGTTGATCAATGGACCAGGATGGAATGCATTTTTTGGAGCTCATTCCTGGACCAAGCCAGACAGTTTCACCAATTATTTCATGTAAATGCAAAAACTCTACAGCAGAAATTCCATTTGTCTAGAGCAGATGCTAGACAAGTAGTTTTGGACTGTCCTCAGTGTGTGATTCATCATCATCCTCCCAGTGTGGGAGTGAACCCTAGAGGGTTGATGCCACTCAAAATCTGGCAAATGGACGTTACCCACATTTCAGAATTTGGAACCTTAAAATATATTCATGTATCTGTGGATACCTGCTCAGGTATCATACATGCTACACCTATGAGTGGAGAAAAGGCTTGCAATGTCATAGGACATTGCTTAGAAGCCTGGGCTGCATGGGGAAAACCACAGCAGCTGAAAACGGATAATGGACCAGCCTATACGGCACAGTCCTTTGTCTCCTTCTGTAATCAGATGGAGGTACAGCTTAATCACGGATTACCATACAATCCTCAAGGACAAGGAATTGTGGAGCGTGCTCATCGCACCTTGAAAGAATGCTTGCAAAAACAAAAAGGGGGAATAGGCCAAGGCCGTACCCCCAAGGAGAGAATGTCTTTTGCCTTATTTACTTTAAATTTTTTCAATTTGGATGCTCAAGGCCGCTCAGCAGCAGACAGACATCAGGATTCCCATGGTTCACCTAAAAGCATGGTGAAGCGGAAGGACATTCTGACAGGCTCTTGGCGGGGGCCTGACCCCGTGCTAACATGGGCGAGAGGGTCTGTTTGTGTTTTTCCTCAGGATCAACAAGATCCAGTGTGGGTGCCTGAACGCCTTGTGAGGAAGATTCGTCATGAAGACCTTCCTAAGGATCCTGGTGATAGTAGCAGTGAGTATGTCAGGAATGACCGAGCTGAGATGGGGGATCCTGTCGATATTCCCAAAGCCGATGCCGGTCAGACATGATGCAACTGTGTTTCCACGCTTATTTAGCAGTAATAGAAGCCTAGGCTTACCCTACCTTCCCTTTGATGATCAGAGAAGCCCTATAGAGGGTAATAGAAATGTCAGCTTGAAGGGTAGTTTGTGCTTTTTAATGAGCTTCAATAGGTCAGATGATACAAAATGCATTAAATTGTCTCAGCAGTCAGCAGATTTTTTACCACAACTGAGGTTTGGGGGTAGGAGTGGTGGTTTGTTTTCGGGCAATTGTTCTCGCCTTGAAGGATGGTGGCCCACACGAGTCTCTGACCGGGACCCCCACAGACAGCCACGCTGGGCACCTTTTTGTAGAGGATCCACAGGAGAGGAAGGACCTTTTCCCTGGACTGGATGTCAGGAGCGCAGAGCAGTTTGGGTTCAACAAGATTATTTTTCCTTTAGCCCCATGATTAGTAATATAGTGAATAAGTCTTGTACAGGAATGCTTGATATATCTACTAGGGATCCTCAGCAGACTGCCACCAATCCTTTTGATTTGTGGCTTTTGTGTGGAGTAAATGGAAGTTGCATGGACTTGGGACCTGTCATTATGCTTGGGGGAGGCATTTATCAAAGAGGTAATTTTTCCCTAGGGTCCGCTACCAAATTGGATTTTTCTAGCGGTAGTGGCTCTGGTACTTGGAATTCTTTGTTTCATTCTTACCGCAACAAGAACTTTTCAGCTTCGCCAGTATGTCTCTGGCCTCCTTTTCTGTGGATTGTAAGTAATGGGAGTGCATCCTTGGGTGAAGAAAAGTTAGTATGCACTCCGGGCACATGTTTTTATGCCCTATGCTGGAATGCCACAGCCTTTCCTGTGGCTGTGGTGACTAGAATGCCTCGATATGTACCAGTTCCTGTAGAGGCCCCTAATACCATGATGCTATTCAGGTTTAAAAGAGATTTTGGCATCACTGCAGCTATTGTTACTGCTATCACTATTGCTGCTGTGGGAGCTACTGCCTCAGCTATTGCCTTGTCTAGTTCTATACAGACTGCCAATGCCCTGAATAACATCTCAGCCACTGTGGCACAGGCATTGGATACTCAGACCTCTATGAATTCTCATCTCAAAGGAGGTCTTATGATAGTTAATCAACGCATAGATTTAATACAAGAACAGATTGATTCTCTTTGGCAACTAGCACAATTGGGGTGTGAGTGGAAAATGCAAGGTTTGTGTGTTACTTCCATGCAGTATCAAAATTTTACAAAGGCTGCTAATCTGTCTAGACAATTGTCAAAGTTCCTCTTACAGGATTGGTCAGCTGAATTTGAAAATTTGATGAGAGAGCTGAGAGCGACAATTGTCCACATCAATTCCACTCGGGTGGATCTGAGCCTGGCTACTGGCTTGACTTCCTGGATACAGACGGCTATGAATCATCTTAAGGAGTAGGCGGGCGTAGACTCTTTGGCGATACTGATGATACTAGCCTCTCTGGTTTGCCTATGGTGCATCTACAAGATGAGAGCCACACAAAAGCGTAATGCAGCCATGATTATACAGGCCCTTGTTGCCATTGAGGCGGGCCAGTCCCCTCAGGCATGGCTCGCTGTCGTGAAGTAAATCTTCACTAAGCATAGTCCCTGCCCACTGAGGTATTCGTTCCATGGATATTAAGGTCTGGCAAGTCAATGACGGAGTAGACGGGTAAGTCTCAGCCACCCGAGTGGGGAGGCTGACCCAGAGATGGGTAAGAGTTTGAGCACTGCCCTCCTACAGGCTCAGGCCCACCGTGAGATCCCCAGATAGAGGGATTACGAAGCCTTTCCAGGGACTTTTTATCTACTTTAGAAAAAATAAAAAAGGGGGAACTGTAGAGAGCTGCGATGTGCCGCGCCCTAAAGATGGCGCCGGTTTCCGCCTCTCACCAGCCCGACGGTGAGCGCTCTCGGTGATAAACAAGTTCATATTTGGCAAAGACCGCTGATCTGGCTTGCTTCCGCATACGTGGGCCTCTAAGATAGCACTACGTGGCTTTACTTGATTGGCTGTTCATTTAGTATTTAGCCTGTGGGTTGGGTCTGCCCAGGCATTCGGAATTCGGAATTCGGAAGACTGTTTTTCAAGGGACCTGAATAAACTGCTGGAGAAGAGCTTTTGTGAGTTGCATCATCCTTGCTGGTCAAGGGGGACGCGACAGAACAGGTTATTTGCAATAAAGCTAATGTAATCATTACCAATACTTAAATTAATAATCCATTTTTGATAGAAGGAAATGATAGAAATGATTCATCCCAGGTATTAGTTCTTCATCCAGGCAAGATATGAATAAATACCATGAATTCTGGGTCAGAATATTATTTTCTCTAAGGCCAAAATTAAAATGCCTGGAATCACATGTAGGTGTAGAGTTTGCATCTGACACTCAACAGCTTGTGCATGTATCATTATGTATACTGGTGTCCCTGGGAGGTCTGTTGGTTTTTCTGGGGGAGTGAATCTGAAGGAGAAGAGTGGTGGAGGGACTGGAAGGTGTGGAGGGAGGTGAAGCTGAGGTTGGGATGTATTATGTGAGAGAAGAATAAATAAAACAAATATTTTTTGAAAAGTCTTTGTTCCTATAAAATCTAGCCATTTACCAAATGTTTGTTACTGATATAGGCTGAAGAGCATAATTGAAAGCAAGTGGAAAATGCAAGTTTTGAAGGTGTTTTTATTTATTTATTTTACTGTCCAATGAAATGTTTCTGTTTATACTACTTGGTCAGCCAGACGAACACAACTGAAATCATTCCAGTCTCCCTTTGTGGAAGAATGAAGTTCAAAATACTTGAAGATTGAAAGTGATGGTACCAGGGAAACAAAAATTGAATTATATTACAAAAATCTCCCCTGCCCCCACCCTGCTGTGTGTGTGTGTGTAGGAAAGTTTTCTTTGTTTCCAGTCTTTCAAATGAACTTACTCATTTCTACCACTGAAACCATAAAGGCTTTTAAGGCCAAATCTTCTTTTGAGAGTAATCTGATGGAGAGATGAGCCCTTGGGATGTAGAAAGAAACTAAGCAGGCATTTTCCAATGACACTAGGAAAGGTTCCTAGAGATACATTGGTTCTTTGGAGTACAGCTGGAAGAAACAAAGAAAATCAGCTCTGTGGTGTGTCAGTGCTTGGGAACCCATCAGCTGCTATTGTTCTTTCCTTTTAAAATGCCAAGGACAAAAGAACCAGGGATGAGTTTAGGCTGCTTACATATCTTGAGTGAAGAGGTATTGCCCCTCTAATGCCTTTTAGATCCCACTCATTGTTCTTTAGTCACAGTATTATTGACATCAAAAAGCTGGATGGAAGACTGATTAATAAATAGTATTTAATTAATAAATAAATCATTATCTGTGAGATGCACCAGATAGTAAAATGTATTTAAGATAAGAGAATGCCTCCCTTTGGATTTTGTGATTATTTATATAACACCCATTCTTTTCTTTTCTTCTCTACCTCATCTGAACTTCTGCTCATTTCTTTGCTCATGTGTTTTTTTTTTTTTTTTAGGTTAAAACATATATTCCCAATGTCTAGTGCATACATGAAAATTATAGGTTATAACATATATTCCCAATGTCTAGTGCATACATATTTGGCAACTGATATTAATATTCTGTTGTCTATCTATCTCAATGAGTTTAAAGTTCTATACCTAACTCAGTTTCTATCCCAACTTGCATTACCAACTTAAAAACATCTTCTTAGACCTATAAACATCGTTTTTAATTCTTAAGCAACTTAAAATTTAACTGTGAGACTATATTTAGTCTTCAACCACATCAGAGACCTGAGAAGGATAAATTTACCTGAATAAACAGGAAGTGCAGAGCCAGCAGCTTCCAAAACTAAGAAATGACAGACAACTGGCTGCCTGGACAGCTCCCCAATTTCTCTCAATACATTGGAGCATCTATCTTTTTGGAGCCTTTTGTCCCAGTTTCTCTAAAAGACATTAATTGTAAAGCAGGAATTATGAAGGACTTGCCTACCCTATCTTGGCAGAGCTAGGCTGTCGACTTACCTGCTTCCAAATTTTGTCCTTTTCAGACAGCATTCTGTCTACAGTTGAAGCAAAGACTTTCTCTTGTCTGGGACAAGCTTGCCACTAATGCAGCCATCTCCAAATGGAGATTCTTTGATGTTCATCATCTACATAGAGTATGATTTTGTCTTTTTAATTGCCATCCTTACTCTGGCCAAATACCACTTTTTGAAGAGACTATTCTTTCCACATTGACTCATCATACCATTGTTCAAAACTGATTAATCCTATTTGTGTGGGTTTACTTCTGTATTTTTCTTTTTTTTATAAGTACTTTATTTTTTTTTCAAGTTACATCTCAGTCTCAAACCCTTCCCTATCCCCCTTCTTGTCCCACCCTTCCACCCTGTTCCCCCCCCCAACAGCTTCTCTTTTCATTCCAACAAATGGTTCTTTCTCTTATAACAGTAAATTCTATACAAAACAGCAGAATTAAATATGCCACATTTGTGAGAGTTAAATGGCCCGGTATACCTTCCCAATATCCAGTTCATACATATTTTGCCCCTGACTTTAACCTTCTACCTTCTAACCATCTCCATGAGTTTAAAGTTCTATAACTGACTTAGCTTTCATACTAACTTGCATCACTATTATAACCATCTTCTTAGATCTATAACACCCTCTTGATTCCTAAACAACTCAAAATTTTGCTATGAGACTCAAGCTGTCTATTCTTCAACCACCTCAGAGAGCTGAGAAGGATAAATATATCTGATTGTATAGGAAGTGCAGGGCCTGCAGCTTCCAATACTAAGAAATGACAAACCAGTGACTACCTGGACAGTTCCCATTTTCTCTCCATACATTCCAGCATCAGTCTTCAGCCTTTTGGTCCTGTTTCTTTGACAGACATTTATTGTAGAGCAGGGATTGTGAAGGACTAACCTACCCTGTCTTGGCAGAGCTAGGCTGTCGACTTCCCTGCTACCAAGTTTTGTCCTTTTTGGACAGCAGTCTGTCTGCAGTTGAAGCAAGGAGTTTTTACATGCCAAGAGATAGGCTTGCCACTAATTCAACCATCTCACACTGGAGATTCTTCGATGCTTTTCTTCTACTTGGAGTAGAATAGGGGGTGCTGTCAGGAGCTGATATGTCACGATATAAAAAAAAAAAATCTTAATTTAAGACCACATCTTTGAATGCCATATTCTGCAGATCCCTTGGGGTTTTTGAAGATGCCCTATCTATCTCTTGTATTTAGATAAGCAAATGATGGAGTCATTTTAAGAGAGCGACGTCCCATACCTACAGGGTGGGGAGGGTGTTTCTCCGCCCCCCCTTTTTTCGGTTATTTGAAGGATAACTGAAAACTCTGTTATTTAGGGGAAGAGATTACAAGTTGTTAAATGGTCCTGTTTAATGGGTTTTGGAGGTTAGACCAAGGGTATTCCTTCTTTCCCTTTTCTGTATCCTTCTTTAACTCCTGTGTAGGAATGCATGGACTTGAGAAAAATCGAGACATAGACAGCACAGGAAGGACCAAAAAGAAAGGTCACATTATTGAATATGCCCTTATACCCTTGTATATTGATACAAAATTAATAGTATATTTGGCTAAAGTGGTATTGACCATTATTTATTGTGCAAAAATAAGATTGTATTGGTCTATGTCAGTATTGATATGTGTATATTGATACAAAATTAAGATTATAGTTGGCCACAATGGTATTGACCCTTGTATATGGATGCAATATTAAGATTGTATTGGGCCACATAGGTATTGATCTTTGTATATTGATACAAAATTAAGAGTGTATTTAGCCACATTTGAATGGATCTTTGTATATTGATACAAAATTAAAGGTAATGCTTCCTAATGGTATCGTACCTAGAGATACTTAAAAATGAAATGTGAAGCTCTGGCCTCTTGATACCAACTGTCTTAAACTGTTTAGGATAGTTAAGAAAAACAAACTCCTAGTCATGCATGCATGTCACCTTGTTAGCTACTAAGACAGTCTATCACAGATATTCTCTAAGCTACTCAGTAATCAAGTTGTTAAGAGACAAGCATAATTTGCTCATGTGTTAACAAGTGATGATGAATCAGCCTATCTAACTAGTTCAAGTGAGTTGGAAAGGCTCTTACTGAGTGGATGCTGCTTCTAGGCACATATAAAGTTTTCTATTGGTTAGAAAACTGCAACTACTATCTACATATTTGTTATTTCCAGTGCTGCTTGACAGTAAGGGAAGGAAAATAGTTACTATATTGAGGGGGGTATTTGGTATTTATAATGTTGTTAAGGATCTATGCCATCACACTGTGATGCAGTAGAATTTACCTGGGACCTGGGCTATACAAGACAGTAATTCTGGTGCTTTTGAGACCAGGCATAAACTGTAAGAAAGCAATGTTGACAACTACAGCCAAATATAGGAAAAGAAATAGATCTCTGACATCATTCAAATAAAAGATTTGATCATGGATGTCCTGCAGCAGATCTAGATCACCAGATCAGCCTGCAACGAATTCAAGGATACTCAAATGGATGATGGAATAAGGAAGAATGAGCTTAAATGGCAAGCCAAGGCTTAGCCATAGTGCAATAACCATAGCTTCTTTGGAAGCTCTTTTTCCCTTCTTGAAAATTTCTATGTCTCTCTTTCTCTCTCTCTCTCTCTCTCTCTCTCCTTTCTCCCCCCTCTCTCTCCTCTCTCTCCCTCTCTCTTTCTCTCTCTTCTCTCATTGCTCTCTCATATTTCATCTGTGTGTGTGTGTTCATGTGAATATGTAAATACACTTTTGTGCAGATGCATGTGGAGGTCAAAGGTAAGGTTGGATGCCCAGCTAGTCTGAGGAATCTTTAGGGTTCTCTGTCCCCAGAGCAGAGAATACAAGGACATGCTACCACCTTAAAACAATGTGTTCTGGGAATCTCACGCAGGTCCTCATGCTTTACCCACTGTGCCATATCCACCCTCCATTGTTGAAGATTTCAAATGACACCTACATACAAAGATTAAATTGTAATTTGTATCTTATAGAAATAAAGATATGTTCTTATATAAGATGTAAATTGCCCTGAAAGGATAAAGTCAGAGCTGAGTGAGAGCAATGGACATTATCAAACCCAGATTGTGTGCTACCCCATAATACTTGCCCTGACTAGACCTTTGGGCATCAGCTGCTTTGAGTGACCTCCTATCTGAGAGAAATATAACAAAAGAGCCATTTAATTCCCATAATAAACCTCAAGCAACTGTCTCTGCCATCAATATCCAGTCATATGGGTTCCTAATGGAAGAGCTGGCCAGATTGTACCTGCAGGTGCTTAGGCTAAAAAAAAGAAAAAAAAAAAACTTGAACTCTCCAATTTGCTTGAATGATATTACACAAACTTTACTGAAAGAGAAATCAGGGCCAAAGAGTAAAACCTAACAATAACACCAAAACTAAGAATGAAATATATTCAATGACTTTGAAGTTTTGTCTGTGATTAACAGCAATGAATAGAATTTATATCATACTTTAGTATAATTACATAGTGAATCCATGCACAGGTAAATATATTTGTGCACAAAATAGTGATAAAAGAAATAGTCAGTTTTATCCTCCTACTTGTGATATATTTTGTTATTTTCTGTTTGTATCGTATTACACTTGAAGTAAATTGTTTTCTGATCAATGATTTTATCATAAAAATAATTTGCTAGATTTTAGAGTAGCATTTCTAAAATCTTACTATATTCCACATAACATGAATCAACATTATTTTATGAATATTTACTTTGTTTTAATCAACTGTATATTTCCAAGTGTTTTCAAAAGTTTTGAGTGTTAATATAGGGTAAAGTACCAAATATTAGGCCAAGTGCACTTTCTCTAGACTTTAGAAATTCAAATTAGGAATTGAGAGGAAAGAATCCAGCTTGGTGAGCTGAAAAGATAGATTACTCATTTGAAAGTAAAATATAACCATATTGAATGGAAGCTTGGTACTTTGAAGGTATTTATTATTGAAGATATTTATTATTTCGCTTTTACATTGTACTTATCTATCCAGTTTTGATTTCCTCCAATAACCTTTAAAATGTCACTTTAAGAAATTCCAAAGGACTTCATCAACACTAAGTAAACAAAGAATTATTTAGGTCACAGCCTAGAGTCCCAGGAAAGGACAGATAGGATGTAAGTACTCACTCGGGAGCCTAGATATGTTTGAAGCTGCTGGTGGTGAGAATGTTGGAAAGAAGAGGATTAGATAAAGATGTGAAAAATCTGAAGGGATTGAATCTGACTTTTTTAATGCTTACAAAGGAGTTTTGCTCTTATTCTCTTTGTTGTTATTTTTAAGTAGCAAGCCCCATAAGCAACAGGAGATAGCATAAATATACCAGAGCACACAAGGGAAAAATAAATGAAAAATTGAGATTTCGATAATTGTCAATTTATGTGTTTTATATTTTCTCCTTTATCTCAGTCCATCTTTTCACCCAAATACTATCAATACTACACTTGAACACTTTCTACAATACTTGATTAGAAAAGTTGTTACAAACTATTTCACACATGAAATGCCCATTACTGGTCCTTGCACAACTATAATTATTGCAACATGATTCACAATGGCTCAGTTTTTGAGTCAGTGTAGGTTATTGACAGCATCTGAAAAAGAAATATGGAAAATGCACACACACACACACACACACACACACACACACACACACACACACA
>CAJQZJ010032173.1:13650532-13666440 GCA_907164525.1 Lophiomys imhausi | reverse complement strand
CACACACACACACACACACACACACACACACACACACACACACACAGTCAAAGTGTTTTCGAAACAAGCCAGATAGAGAAAATTAAATATCACAGATTCTCTTATTTGTAGGATTCAGGATTCTTTGTTGATGTATGTGATTGTCAGTTTTGCTTGTCAGTTTGTCTCAGAAAGTCTCAAGAAAGGATTGCCTACATAAAGTTATCTTATAGTCACCTCTGGGAAGGATTGTCCTGATTATATTAACTGATATGACAAAACCTAGATGACATTGGCTGGCAATATTCCTTTGCAAGAGTATCAGAACTGTGTAAGTGTAGAGACCCGACCACCAATGCCTTCATGTTCTCTCTGCCCTTAACTAGATATGGCTAACTCCTCCAAATTCCTTGTGTCTTGGATTCTGAGCAACAATAAATTGTAACCTTGAATTGTAGCTTAGTAAACCATTTCTCTCTTAATGTTGCTTGAGCCAGTGTATTTTATCATAGCAACTGGAAACAAAACTTGGAAACTATTTGCATGCAAATGACATGAAAGCAGAAGGGAGACACAGGGAAGAAAGCCAACTATTTGAAGAGGAAATGAAGGAATGATCCAGGAGAGGGGATGGATTTTGATGAATATGGCTAAAATATGTGATGTATTTACACAAATTGTCATTATGAAGCCAAGTTTGTTATACAATGAATGTATGTCAATAAAATTTATAGTAAAACAAATAAATAAAAATTTTTTCTCAAAGCCCAAAATATATTTCTCCACTTTTCTTAAAGAATTCAACTTTTTTTTTTCTGGTTTTTCAAGACAGGGTTTCTCTGTGTAACAGCTCTGGCTGTCCTGGTCTCACTTTTGTAGACCAGGCTGGCCTGGAACTCACAGAGATCCGCCTGCCTCTGCCTCCCAAGTGCAGGAATTAAAGGCGTGCGCCACCACTGCCCGGCAAGAATTTAACTTTTATATTTAGCCTTAAACTATTAAGCTATCTACATATTCATATCTTGTGATTCTTAATTTTTTATTGTTTTTCAAGGGATGTATTTCTAACATATATAAATAGTCCATAGTATCAAGACAACACTTTATAAAGATATAATGCTGATACATTCTATTCTGTGACATAGATCTCAATCACTAGATTTTTGCACATTGTTATTGCATGTTACCTGCTGCTTCTCAACAGATCTGTCAATAAATAATAAACCCAAGTTCAGCAGAAAGGTAACAAAATTATACATTTTCTTTTGTATTAATAAGAGATTAAAGCTATCTTTTAATAGACATTGTTTTCAGTAGTAATCTTATATTCATGTATTTTTCTGTATATAAAACATAGGTTGATGGAACATATCTGTCTGTTTCTGTGGATAGATTTCTAGATGAGAAAGTTATATGTATGAAGAACAGGAATGCTCTACATTAATTCTGAAAATAAGCATAGGTTGATGGTTTTCAAGAGTTTGTATTTCCTATCATTCACTTATTAATCATAAAAGAAATTACTTAATTTTGGCCACTTGAGATTGTTTTTAAAGATTATAGAGTATGAGTGAATCATATCACATTAGTGATCTTTTGTGCAAGTTAATGCCAAATTGCTACTTGGTACCAATGTCATTGTTATCTGTTTTGCATTTTCAATGCTTATATCTAGGCTGAATAATAGTGCGATAATTCCTACATTACAATTGTCAGTACTAGATTTCCTGTGGTTATCAGCTAGGGCTCATTCATTCCTTGAATATATTTTTTCATAACTAAATTTCAAAAGGAAGCATTGATAACTATCAATGCAATACAAATTGTTACAACTTGCTTGTGGTTTAAACATGATAATGAGACATTTATTATCTGATTACCAAAACAAAAAAAGTTCTAGCCTTCTTGTATATTCATAGAGTCAAACAGAAAAATCCTATTTTTGAAACTCCATTCCCTACTTGCATAATGAATGACACCACTGTCAGCAATCAATTCAAAATAGCATCGGAATAAGTTTCATCACAGACAGAGGCAGAGGGCAGACAAATGAAACCAAAAATTGCTTCTTTAATGAACTTATGAGTTGACATGGACACTTACATGTTGGAATTAAGTCATTCCTGCCTGTGTCCTGTACTTGCTATGTACTTTTCTTTCATTTCTTTATTTACATTTTTAATGAAAGGAATGGAAAGGAGTAGTCAATAAAAGCAAAGACATCTTAAATCTCCTTATAGGTTTATACTAATGCATAATATTTGCTAGGATTACTGTAGAGGAAAGATAACAAACTTTCTCTAATTTCTAAATTTTGGAATAGATAAGTTAGTAAATAAATATATATAGCAAATTAATTTTTAAATTCCAAACTGTGATTAGAAATTCATTGTTCTTAAGAATTAGGATGAGAACCATCTAAATAAATATCATAGGTTCATTATCTCTTTCCTTTATAAATAGCTTAAAAATAAAACTAGCATAGCATGAATTTAACTGAAAAGACAATTCTAATATCAAATGAAAAAATACTCAGTAGCAAAATAACAAGTCAATTAAACATTGTTTTTCCTCTAGTGACTAATGTTTGTATTGGCCAATGTTGTATGGCCATTTAGTTAAAGGAGCCACATAAGGAAACTATCTCAGGACCAGATCTATTTGATTGTCACTTGGTAAAATAACAAAGCTTGGTAATTCTAAGTGTCTGCTGTGTTCCAAAATACTGAGAAATTATGATAACCTGAACTATCTGATAATACAAGCATCCCATACCAAAAGAAGTTTGTAAAGTTTTGCACAAATTATTACTTTCCTAAAGACTAAAATACATCATTCTGTAAAGAATATTTTTCTTTATTTTGGACAATTCATCCAAAATTATTTCTTCTTTGATTCATTGTTATTTCATCCTTAATTTATATGCTGTAGTGCTGAAGGTTGTGTTCAGGGTCTATCTAACACATATATGGCAAGACTATACTGTACTCCTGGGCTAAACTAGCCCCCCCCCCCGTTTCTCCTTTTGTACTAATTAGCAGTGCCTTACATGGTAGAGAGACATTCGTCTAAGACGCTTTGTCCAAAACAATGGTAAGCAGATTCATAGACATTTTTATATTTTCCAGTTGGGGTTTGAAGACAAAGTTGTATCCAGATGCCTTCCTATAATGTTAAATATGTACATTCATATATGTAGATTACTAGAATAAATCATATTTTTGTGCTATTTCCATATATAATTATAAAAAAACATAAAGCCATCACATAGATTCATTGTCCTGTATATATTCTTAAGTTGTTGACCAGTTCTCATCATAAAGAGAAGGTGCTTTGTAATCTTCAGAAAGTTACCTGTTCTTTGTGAATGCCAGTCACTGTACTAAATGCTTCATGATTTTATTTAGTTGACCTCTCTATACTTCAGGATCTCCGTCTCAGGCAAAGACATTAAAATGGAAAGTTTCTCCTTTTGAGCAGTAAGTTAGTAGAGGCTAAAACTAATGTAGATGTACATCTTGCCCCCAGCTATAAGTTTCATACTGCCCTGGTACCCACCTACCTTTGCATCACGCAGAACTTAGATGGTATCAATATTCTCCAGGTGACTGAGTGCCAACATATTTTGACCACACTCACCTTCACCTGGACTACAGTCCTTTTTCTGTCTCCTATGTTTCAGTTCTATTCCAGTTCCTTAAGTAAGCTTTGATCAAACAATTTTAATGAAACCTATATCATCTATCTTCCTTTGCAATCGGAATTTCTTATTTGTTTTGTTTCTGTTATGATTTCTGCTTTTGTTAGCAGTGAAAAAGATTTTGACAGATATGGATTTCCAGACTGTGGTTCCAATCAAGTGCTAAATATGCATTTCTTGAGTTAATGGCTGGGCTAGAATTAATAGTTAAAAGATTATCATGTTCAGTGAAAGACTTTTTTCTTTTGCATCTTTAACATTTTCTTTTTTTAATAATTTATTTTTTATTTCTTCAAGTTACATCTCAATCACAATCCCCTCCCTACTACCCCCTCCAGTCCCACCCTTCCACCCTTCTCCCCCTCAACTCCCCATCCTCTTCCCTTCTTTTTTTTTTAGTTTAAGGTATTTCTTTTTTCCCCCCAACAGCTCTCCCTTTCAGTCCAAAAAATGGTTCTTTTTCTTATAACTATAAATACAATACAAAACAACAGAAATAAATAGGCCACAATTATAAGAGTTATATGGCTTAGCATACATTCCCAATGTCCAGTCCATATGTATTTGGCACCTGACTTTAACATTCTACTATCTAACCATCTCCATGAACCATTGTATCTACACATAAAGTGAAAGAAAATGGGTTCTGATCCAGGTGTTGAAAGCAGATAAACAAGTAGCAATATGCTCTGCAAATTTACATATGATCTCTGTGTCTTACCTGCTACACAGTAGAGTCAATTCAGGTACTAATACATTAATTAATTCATTATTTTCTGTAATCAAGCTTTAACTGAAAAGTTATCTTCTGCTGGGTTCCTCATTGAATACCGACTCCTAAACCAGGTGTTATAAGATGCAAGTTTATGTTGAAAATAATAATTACAATAATTCCCTCTTTTGGTTAATTCAAAGATGTATAATTGCATAGAGGAGGTTTACTTGGAATGTCGTCTTCCTAACAGAAAATATGTATTTTAGTATTTATTTTGAAAAGAGGCTGAGAATATTATACAACAATATCTTCCACTTAAAGGAATAAGAACAGGGAGTTCTGAAGAGACAAACCTAAGACAAATATACACCTTTGTGTTTAGCTCAAATCAATGTCACCATTTTTTTAATTTAAGATTTTTTTTGTTTATTTTAAATTACATTCCCTATCCCCTTTCTTCCCCTCCTCCCACCAATCTTCCCTATACCCTCCTCTGCCACCCAGGACTAACCCTCTTCAATTCATCAAACCCCATCAGGAGGACTAAGTGCCTCCTCTTCCATCAAGGCAGCATAAAACAGCTATGCTAAGAAAATGAGCTCCAGACTGAGGCAACATTGCCTAAGTCTGGGATAGATCCCATTCCAATTGCTAGGGGATCCACTTGAGGGCCAAGCAGCCTGTCAGCTTCATACATGTAATGGGCCAAGGACCAGTGCTTGCAAGCTCTTTGTTTGATGGTTCCTTCTCTTTGAGCCCCTTTGTGTCCAAGTTAATTGGCTCTGTTAATCTTGTGCTGTCATTGATCCCTCCAGCTTCCTCAAACTATCCTCTAACTTTCCTTCAAGACCCTCTGATTTTCTATGGCAAATATTTAATAAGTCAGTGTTCTTCAATTTTGACTTATCTTCTTAAATACTTTTCATTTTGTTCATTTTGTTATCAAAAAGCTCCAAATCAAAAAATAAATCTTTCCCAATAATGCTGTTGTATAATACTATTAAGATAAACCTGACAGAACACAGAAGCATAATTTGAACATATGAATTCAAAAGAAAACTTTAAGCATAATTTCTCTTCCTTACTGAACACAGAATATTGTGAATTGGATGAGAAATATTCACAATGGGCTCATACATTTCAACAGTTGGTCCCCTACTGGTGGTTTTGTTTGGGGAAGTTGTAGAACCGTTAAGAAGTGGAGCCTTGCTGGAAGAAGTATATAACTGGGGGTAGGCTTTGAAAGCTCATAGCCTCACCCCATTTCTGAGTCATTCTCTCTGCTATATTTATGTGTTTGACAATAAGAACACTCAGCATCATGCTTTAACTACCTGCTGCCATGTATTCCTTTGCCATTAAGGATTGTTTTCCCTCTGGAAACTTGAGCCAAAATAAACTCTTCATTCTATAAGTTGTATTGGTCATGGTGTGTTTTCTATAACTCTCTCCTCATTTTCAAACCTTATCATTTAGATGAAAGAATCTGTTGTATAATACATGATTTATTCCTCTTTGTCATCATTGAATTAACTTTTTAACAGTCAAATTTGAATGTAATGATTTCAAATATGCAAATATCTATAGTTTCATTGTGATTTATTGGTTTATAGGATCTCTTGCCCTGGAGTCAAAGTCTTTAAAGGGATGGCAAATTCTTACATAGCTAGAAGTCTCATTAATGTTCTATTCTCTGGAGGTGCTGATGGTAGAGAAACAGAAATTGGTTATACCAAATATAAAATGTAAAATGAGCACAAAGACAGAATCTTGGCTCCTGCTGTCTTATAATGTTCTACTGTTATGAATTTCACTGTGGTAGATATGGGATATTATTATAAATAAATGATTGAATAACTGTCATAAGATTGCCTAGTGAGGAGCCAATAAATGTCTTCATTGTGTTACTTTTGTTTATTCATGACTATCTAATACCTAAATCCTGTTAAGATCCATTCGGTTTAAAAGAAATATAACATATAACACCAAGTTGTTTCTTTTTAATTTTTAACAAAAGCATATTTAGAGTGTGCTGTGTTCCTCTTTAACTCACTATGTATGCTGGAGTAGATCACATTTTTGTATGCAAGGAAGAAGATCACATGAATGCTTACCAATAATCCACTTTTCTTCTTTTATAAGCACCAGGATTATACTCTTTGCAGTAACAGCAGTCTCATGAGCAGCCCACATGACAGATCCAATGAGAAATCCAAAGAAGTGACAAGTGACAAGTCACTGTCAGGATGAAATACTCAAAATCTTTCTCTTATTTCTAGAGTAGTCCAACTTCCTATATAACCCATTAAATCAGCCTGGGACCCTGGGTAGCCATATGGTGAGCTGCCTCCCTGGAAAGATATTTATGGACATTGAAGATTATACTGTGTGCCAAATTAACTTTTGTGGTCTTGATAACTCAAAGTTTGTGATTGCTTACCTCTATAGCATAATCTAGGCTCTATGGATGTTATCTCAGATATTTTACAGATTTGTAGAAAACTTATCTCTGTAAAAATGTACCCCAGATATATTTTCAAAGTGCCTTTATGCATCCCCTTAAATTTTTTTCAAGCACAATTATGAAATTTATTATATACTTTAAAACTCCTTTAAAAATAAAAAGATAGTCCAAGTGTCATTACTTTAGTATGGTACAACTTTAAAGTTTCATGCTGTTTGTAAGTTTTTGTGAGTGAACTGACTCACGTTGATTTATGTTATCAATACTATGATTGAGTATTATTAAAATTCGTTATTAAATTATTTCACCATAAAATCATTTGTTGACCACTTTTATATTTTCAGTGACAGATTCACATGCTAACCCTCTAAAAATTTCAGATGAGATGTTAAGAAGAAAACCAAGCTAATTGAAAGAGTGGATACAATTCTGCAACTAGAAAATAATAAATCAAAACTGGCACCTCTTTCCAACACCACCACTCTGCCCGATTTTCTGGAGGCCTGTAAGCAATAGGGACATCCGATAAACCATTTCCATGCTCCAAGCACCTACCCGTCAACTCCCTGAAAGCATCCCAGTGGCAACAAACTGCACCCCATATCCTCTGCCCAATTTCCTGCCCCACAAATCTGCCTTCTTTCTGGGAGTTCAGCTGGTTCCAGGGACACCAGGTAAGTCCATCCCTGCCCACGCTGCAAGCAGCCAACTTGCCTGAAAGTACACCCAACAGCAATAAACTGAACCCCATACCCTGAACTCCATTTCCTTCCCCACAATTCTGCCTGTGCTCCTGGATGTCCTCAGTCACTAGGGACAAACAGCTAATACCTTGCCCCATGCCATTGTCCACCATATTATCCTAAAAGACACACACAGGAGTCTTAAAGTGCACCCCATTCCCTGGACTACGTGACTACATTTTCCATCCAACAATCCAGGCCTGCTTTCCTGGAGGCCTGCCAGCACCAGGTACCCCAGATCAGGATGGTACTAGGGACCTAAGAGGCAGGGGTAGCACCCAAAATCCCATGGACCACACCAAGAGATACCCTATTGGACCTGAAGACGAGCTAGTCAAAAGAACTTTAGGCTACTCAGACCGATAATGAGGAAACAGAATCCAACTGAAAAACACCCAAAAAGCACCCATCCAACAAAAATAAACTCAGAAATCAGCATCTAAATCTATATAATTGTAAAACTAAGATTGCTAAAAGCCAACATGAAAACACAATCAACAACTGCCAGTCCCATATGGCCCCACTTGAGCACAACTATCTTCCTACAGTAAGCCCTGAAAATCCAAACACAGCTAAATCACAAGAAAATGGCCTTAGCCAATCTTATGAAGATGAAAGAGGCCCTTAAAGAGGAAATGAATAAATTCCTTGAAGAAATATAGGAAAATAAAATCAAACAGATGAAGGAAATGAATAAAAGTACAGGGTTGGAATTGAAAATAGAAGCAATAAAGAAAACACAAGCAGGGGGAATCTTGGAGATTGAAAACCTAGATAACAGAACAGGAAACAGACACAAGCATCACCAACAGAATAGAATGGAGGAGAGAATCTCAGGTGTAGAAGATACAATAGAATAAATTGATACATTTGTCAAAGAATGTTAAATCTAAAGAGTTCCTGACACAAAACATATAGGAAATTGGGAACACTATGAAAAGACCAAACCTAAGAATAATAGAAACAGAAGAAAGAGAAGGTTCTCAGCTCAAAGGTCCAGAACATATTTTCAAAAAAATATTATAGAAGAAAATTTATCTGACCTAAAGAAAGAGATGCCTATAAACATACAAGAAGCTTACACAACACCAAATAGATTGGACCAAAAAAAAAAAAATGTTCTCCTGCCACATACTAATCAAAGCACTAAATGTACAGAGCAGAAAAAGAATGTTAAAAATTGCAAGAGAAAAAAGTCAAATAGCATATAAAGGCAAACCTATCAGAATTATCCCTGACTTCTCAACAAAGATTCTAAAAGCCTGATGGTTCTCAGAAGATGTCTTGTGGTCTCTAAGAAATCACAGATGCCATCCCAGACTTCCATATCCACCAAAATTTTCAATCACCATAGTGGGAGAAAACAAGATGTTCCATGAAAAAACAAATTTAAGTAATATCTTCCTAATATCTAGACCTACAGAAGATAATAGAAGGAAAACTCCAACACCAGGTGGTTAAGTACACTCAAGAAAACACAGTAAATAAGTAATTCCACACCAGTAAAACCAGCGCGCGTGTGTGCGCGCGCACGCACACACACACACACACACACACACACACACACACACACTACAAGCAGCAACATCAAAATAACAAGAACTAACAATCATTGGACATTAATATATCTCAACATCAGTGGACTCAACTCCTGAGTGCAGAATTGTGCAACCACTATGGAGGTCAGTCTTTTGATATCTTAGGAAACTTGGAATAGCTCTGCCTTGGGACCCAGCCATACCACTTCTGAGTATACATCCAAATGATTCCTCACCGAATCACAAAAATGTTTCCTCATCTATGTTCATAGCAGCCTTATTTTTAATAGCTAGAAACTGGAAACAACTCAGATGTCCCTCAACTGAAGAATGGATTTAAACACTGTGGTTCATCTACACAATGGAATACTACTCAGCCATCAGAAACAAGGAAATCATGCCATTTGCAGTCAAATGGATAGAACTAGCGAAGCTCATCCTGAGAGAACTAACCCAGACCCAGAAGGATGCATATGGCATCTATTCACTTATAATCGGATTTTAGCCATATAGTACAAGACAACTATGCTACAAATAATGCACCAAAGGGACCAGGAACATAGATTTTGTTTCCTGTCAATGAGACACTTTGCCCTACTGGTGCTGTCTTGTAGGCCCCCAGTGTATGAGGAGGCTCTTGGCCCTCATATGACTGCTGTACTGGAGAGGGGGACTGTTATGTAGGGACATTCCACTCCAAAGGAGTATGATGGAAGGGATAGGGGGTAGAGGGTGGGAGGACAGGACTGGGAGGGGTGGAAAGAGGACACTGCGATGGACAGGTAACCTGAAGTAATAAATAATATTTTAAATTTTTTTTAAAAGAAAAAAGACACATGCTAACAGAGTAGATAAGAAAATAGGATCCATCAATCTGCTGCATACAAGAAACATTACCTCAGCTAGAAAGATAAACATTACTTCAGAGTAAAGGGCTGTATGAAAGTTTCCCAAGTGAACAGACCCAAGAAACAAGAAGGAGTAGCCATTCTAATATTTAATAAAATAGACTTTCAACCACAGCCAGCCAAAAGAGATGGAGAAGGACACTTTATACTCATCAAAGGAAAAATCCATCAAGATGACATCTCAATTTTGACTAAATATTCATAAAAGATACATTAATACATTTAAATCATAAATGAACCCCACACATTAACGGTTGGAGGATTCAACATCCTAATTTCACCAATAGACACCTCATACAGACAGAAACTGAACAGAGAAAAAATGAAACTAACAGATGTTATGAATCAAGTGGCCCTAGCAGATATCTACAGATCATTTCAACCAAACACAAAAGAATATACCTTCTTCTCAGCACCTCATCGAATATCTTCAAAATTGACCATAAACTTGAACACAAAGCAAGTGTCAGCAGACACAAGATAATTTAAATACCCCCCTGTATCTTATCAGACCATCATGGATTAAAACTGAACTTCAACAATAGCAGAAATAACAGAAAGCCTACTGATCAATGGAAACTGAACAACTCCCTACTCGATGAATGAGCACTGGGACAAGGAAGAAAATAGAGACTTTCTAGCATCCAATGAAAATGAATACACAATATACTGAAACTTATGGCACACAATGAAAGCAGTACTAGTAGGAACTTTCATAGCACTGCACCTTATAAAGAAATTAGAGAGACATTAGCAACTTAACAGCACATTTGAAAGCTCTAGAAGAAAAAGAAGCAAACACACACAAGAGGAGTAGACAGAAAACAATAATCAAACTCAGGGCTGAAATCAATAAATTAGAAACAAAGGGAACAATATAAAGAATCAATGAAACCAAGAGTTGTTTCTTTAAGAAAATCAACAAGAAAGACAAACTCTTAGCCAAACTATTAAAAGGCAGAGAGACGGTATCTAAATTAACAAAATCAGAAATAAAGTTAGGGACATAACAACAGACACTGTGGAAATTTAAAGACTCATTAGATATTGCTTCAAAAACCTGTACTCCAGAACACTGTAAAATATAAATTAAATGGACAGTTTCTTTGATAGATACCACTTACCAATGTTAAATCAAGATTTAGTAAACAATTTAAAAGGCCTATAACCCCTAAGGAAATAGAAGCAGTCATAAATAATCTTCCAATCATAAGAAGCCCAGAGCCAAATGGTTTTAGTGCATTATTCTATCAGTCTTTAAAAGTGCTAATTCCAATATTCTTTAAAATTGTTCCCAAAAAATAGAAACAGAAGAAAGATTGCCAAATTCATTTTATGAGGTCACAGTCACCTTGATAACTTAACCACACAAAGACTCAACCAAGAAAGAATTTCAGAACAATCTCCCTTATGAATGTTAGTGCAAACATACTCAATAAAATACTCACAAACCAAATCCAAGAACACATCAAAAACATCATTCACCATGAATCAAGTAGGCTTCATCACAGAGATGCAGGGATGGTTTAACATACAAAAATTCATCAATGAAATTCACCACATAAACAAACTGAAAGAAAAAAAAACCTCCACATCTTATTACATGTTGAGAAAGCCTTTGTCAAAATACAACACCCCTTTATGATAAAAGTCTT
The DNA here is from genome assembly GCA_907164525.1 of Lophiomys imhausi. Classification (NCBI taxonomy): domain Eukaryota; kingdom Metazoa; phylum Chordata; class Mammalia; order Rodentia; family Muridae; genus Lophiomys; species Lophiomys imhausi. The sequence continues at coordinate 13,654,738 of CAJQZJ010032173.1, read as the reverse complement.
GGAGAGATCAGTGATACCAGGTACATACTCAAACACAAGATAGGCAATACACACACACACAATAAAAGCCCGATCAAATTTAGTGGAGAGAAACTTAAAGCAATTCCACTAAGGCTGTATGCTCTCTGTTTCTATTCAATATAATATTTGAATTTCTAGCTAGATCAAAGGTAACTGAAGGAGATTAAGTGAATACAAATTTGAAAGGAAGTAGTCAAAGTATCCCTGTTTACAGATGATATGATAGTTATCACAATTGACCCCAAAAATTCTGCAAGGGAATTCCTACAGCTGAAAAACACCTTCAACAGAGTGGCTGGATACATAATTAACTCAAAAAATCAGTAGCCCTCTGATATACAAACAATCAACAAACTGAGAAAGAAATTACGGTAATAACACCCTTCACAATAGCCACAAATAATGTAAAATATCTTGGTGTAATTCTAACCAAGCAAGTGAAAGACCTTCAGATCATTAATGAAAGAAATTGAAGAAGATATCAGAAGATGAAAAGATACCCTATGCTCATGGACTGGTAGAAATACATAGTAAAAATGGATATGTTGCCAAACACAATCTACAGATTCAAAACAATTCTGAACAAAATTCCAACACAATTCTATACAGACCTTGAAAGAACAATAATGAACTTCTCTTGAAAAAAAAAAAAACACCCAAAATAGCTAAAACAGTTATGTACAGTAAAAGAACTTCTGGAGATATCATCCTCCTTGATTTTAAGCTGTACTACAGAGCACTAGTTTAAAACAATAGTATTGGCATAAAATTGATCAAGGGAATAGAATTGACTCAGAAATGAACCTCCCCACCTATGGACATTTGATTTTTGACCAAGAAGCCAAAATTATACTATGGGAAAAGGAAAGCATCTTCAACAAATGGTACTATTCTAACTAAATGTCTGCATGTTAAAGAATGCTAATAGTTCAAATTCTATCACCCTGCACAAAACTCAAGCCCAAACCCAGATACATTAAATCTGATAGAAGAGAAAGTGAGGAATAACCTTCAGTTCTTTGGCACAGGAGACAACTTCATGAACAGAACACCAAGAGCTCAGATATGAAGATCAACAACAAATAAATAGGACCTCATGAAACTGAAAGGCTTCTGTAGCTTCGGTAAGGAAAAGGACACAGAAGACTGATATCCAAAATATATAAAGAACTCAAGAAACTAGACAACAACAAACCAAATAAACCTACTTAAAAAATCAGGTATTGAATGGCATTCAAAGATGTTTTCTTAACTTAAGATTTTTTGATATCGAGGCATGTCAGCTCCTGACAGCACCCCCTATTCTACTCCAAGTAGAAGATGAGCACCGAAGAATCTCCAGTGGGAGATGATTGAATTGGTGGAAGCCTTTCTCTTGGCAAGAAAAACCCCTTGCTTCAACTGTAGACAGACTTCTGTCCAAAAAGGACAAAACTTGGAAGCAGATAAGTCGACAGCCTAGCTCTGCCAAGACAGGGTAGGAAAGTCCATCATAATTCCTGCTCTACAATCAATGTCTGTCAGAGAAACGGGGCCAAATGGCTGAAGATTGATGCTGTAATGTATGGAGAGAAAATGGGAACTGTCCAGGCAGCCACTGGTATGTCATTTCTTAGTTTTGGAAGCTGCAGGCCCTGCACTTCCTATATAATCAGATATATTTATCCCTCTCAGATCTCGGAGGTGGTTGAAGAATAGATAGCTAGAGTCTCATAGTTAAATTTTGAGTTGTTTAGGAATCAAGAGGGTGTTCTGGATCTAAGAAGATATTTTTTAAAATTGTGAGGCAAGTTAGTATGAAAGCTGAGTTAGATATAGAACTTTAAACTAATGGAGATGGTTATATAGTAGAATGTTAAAGTCAGGTGCCAAATACATATATGGACTGGACATTGGGAATGTATGCTAAGCCATATAACCCTCACAACTGTGGCCTAATTACCTCTGTTGTTTTGTATTGTATTTATAGTTATAAGAAAAAGAACCATTTTTTGGACTGAAAGGGAGAGCTGTTGGGGGGAAAAAAGAAATACCTTAAACTAAAAAAAAAAAAAAAGAAGGGAAGAGTGGGACTGGAGGGGGGAGTAGGGAGGGGATTGTGATTGAGATGTAACTTGAAGAAATAAAAAATAAATTATTAAAAAAAAGAAAAAGAAACTTTTATTGGACTAAAAGGAGGAGGTGTTTGGGGGAAAGATACAACTTAAATTTTAAAATAAAAGCAGATATGAGGGTGAAGGGGAAGAGGATAGAAAGGTGAGACAGGGAAGGGGAGGAGGGAGGAGACTGTGAGTGAGATGTAACTTGAAAAGATAAATAAATAAATGTTGAGAAAAAAATCAGGTACAGACCTAAACAGAGAATTATCAACAGAGGAATCTGTAATGGCTGAGAAACACTTAAAGAAATGTTCAGAATACTTAGTTATCAGGGAAATCAAAATCAAAATTACTCTGAGATTCCATTTCATACCTGTTGGAATAGCCAAGATCAAAAACAAGAAATAGCACATGCTGGGGAGGATGTGGAAAAAGAAGGGGCACTCTTCCATTGCTGATGGTACAGCAAACTTGTATAACTACTTTGGAATTTATTTTTGTGTGTTCTCAGAAAATGAGAAACAGTTCTACTTCAAGACCCACCTATACTACTCCTGGGCATATACTCTAAAGATGACCTACCATACTGCAAGGACACATGCTCTTCTATGTCCATATCAGCTTTATTTGTAATAGCCAGAAACTGGAAACAACCTAGATGTCCCTCAACCTAAGAATGGAAAAAGAGAATGTGGTACATTCATACAATGGAATATTCCTCAATTATTAAAAACAATGACATCATGAAATCTGCAAGCAAATGAATGGTACTAGAAAAGATCATCCTGAGCGATGTAACCCAGACCCTGAAAGATAAACAAGGTATGCACTTAATTATAAGTGGATAGTAGCCATAAAGGATAAACATGCTACAATCCACTCACCCAAAGAAGCTAAGTAACAAGGAGGGCTCACAACTGAGAGGCGGAAATAGAATAGACATGAGAGGGGCTGCAGCGAGATGACCGTGTAGGGGAGGGATTTGGGAAGGGTATAAGAGGGATCAAGTTGGGGGAGGACAGAGGGAGATCATACTGGGATACAGAACTGGAGACGGTGTGGCTGGTATCTCTGGAATGAAGTAAATACACAGGACATGAATACTCCCAGGAATCTGTGAAGGTGACTTAACACTCCTAGTAAAGGGGGACATGAAGCCTGAAACAGCCATCTCCTAAAACCACGGAAGATTTCCAATGGAGGGACTGGGACACCAACCCAGCCACAAAATCTTAGACTCTCAATTTCTCCTCCCGAAAAGACATGCAGGGCTACAGGTGGAGCAGAAACTGAGGGAATGTCCAGCCAATGACTTGGCCTAACTTGAGACCTGTTCCATGAGAAGAAGCCCACCCGGGACACTATTAATGATATTCTTCTGTCCTTCCAGACAGGCGTGTAGTGTAACTGTTACCTGAGAGGCTTCACCCAGCAACCGATGGAAACAGATGCAGAGACACAGCCAAGCATCAGCCCGAGCTTGGGGAATTCTATGCGAGAGGGGATGAATGACTGAAGGAGTCAAAGTGGTGAAGGACACCACATGAAAAAATACAGAACCAACTAACCTGGACCCATAATAGGCCACAGAGACTGAACTACCAGACAGACAGCATGTTTGGGATGGACCTAGGCTCTCTGCGCATACGTAACAATGGTGCAGCTCGGTCTTCATATGGTACTCCTAACAGCAGGAGCAGGAGCTGTCTTTGACTCTGTTGCCTGCTTTAGGAACCCTTTCTCCTGTCTGGGAAGCCTTGCCTAGCTACAACAGAAGATGTGCCTAGCCCTACTTCCACTTGATATGCCAAGGCAGAGAAATAACCATGGGAAGATGCGAGGTTGGCATGGAGGGAAAAACTGAGAGGAGAGGAAAGAGGAGAAATTTCGATCACATGTAAAACAAATAACTGACTTATTAAAAAAAAAAACCTTAGTACACAACAACAGAAAGAAAGAAAGAAAGAAAGAAAGAAAGAAAGAAAAGAAAGAAAGAAAGAAAGGAAGGAAGAATGAAGATAGATAGATAGATGATAGATATAGATAGATAGATAGATAGATAGATAGATAGATAGATAGATAGATA
>CAJQZJ010032173.1:13644219-13650522 GCA_907164525.1 Lophiomys imhausi | reverse complement strand
ATAGATAGATAGATAGATAGATAGATAGATAGATAGATAGATAGATAGATAGATGATAGATAGAAAAACAAAGAAACAGCAAAGAGTAGAGCTGTTCCACAATATCTCCAGGAATCAAAGACTTGAATATTTTTTCTCCAATATTAGATTCTTAGGGACTAACAGTTTTATTAATCGCGCACAGAGAATTATCTCTATTGAACAGAAAATGTGGCTTCTGGAAATTTCATATGGAGTACAAAGAGATGCTCTCTTGTCAGATACTTTCAAATGGCTTTGATACTCATCTGTGTGTTTGTCTGCTAAGGCTGGCATGTCTTTGCTTAGATATTAAATCTTAGAAAACCCACCAGTGGCCTAAAATATAGAATCATTCCAAACGTTTGAGGTTTCACTCAGTTTCTGCAATTTGCTTTGCGTAGAGATTTCTTGCTCATGTCTGTGTATCTGCCTGTTACCCCATGAAAATAATGATCTTCACAAGACAGTAAGATATGTTAATTATCATAAAAATTAATAATATTCTTTTTAAGTGATATAAATTTTATAAAGTGTAAATTTTATGAAATATCACATTTCCTGGGATTTCTCACTGTTGATATTTTTCATTTTGAACACTCTTTCACTTTAAAAACTTCTTTTCTTTCCATTCTCTACACCTCTCCCAGGTAAAGAACAAAGCTCACACATCTCAGGAGACTAAGGAGATCTAACTCTTTCTCTAAATATTTTGATGTATCTGTGTGTCTGTAATTGGATTTCCAATAGATACAATATTCATGGTGTTGAAGATTATTTCAGCAAATGACTTTTCCAATTACCAGACTCTTCAAATTCACCTTTATACTTAATGTAGTGGAAAACTATTTATTGCTTTGCTATCCCAGGGTCAAAAACATTTTTCCATTTCTGTACTTGAAGCATGTGTGAGCAGGTGTAATAGGTGCTGGCTTCTGAATATCGAATGTATACATGCAACAAATTCATCTTTTCTAAAATGTTTATTAACGATTGCTTTATGAGCAACCTAATGGTGCTGAACAGCATTTAAGAATTCTGTTCAATGTGAGTATTTTGAACAGTGTCACCTATTTTAGTTTCAGTGATCCACAGGTACAATTTAAGGATTGTATCACAGCATAATGCATGACAATTAACCCCTATTCTAGAGAAAATAAACAGAAGACATTCTCAATGAATAGACAGTTGACAACCAACTGTGAGCTTTCATCACCTTTAAGAAACCCATCAAATCAGGTAAATCAAGTCTAGATGATAGTTCTTACAAACATATAGACCACAGCAGTTAATCCTGATTTATAAACAGAATCATAATTCTATGATTAAGAATTCTATGATTTTCTATTAGATACCTTGAATGAATGGGAAGGAAAATGTCTTCATGGTCTACATTGTAAAGATATGCACAGTGATAGAATGAGAGAAGAGAGGGGAAACATGACTCTAATTTGATGAATATATTTGATTATTTCTAATTTCTATTTAGGTATACAACCTAGAAAAAACATGATTTAACATATCATGTACAGAATTTATATGTAGTTTTATACATAGCATCCAGCAAAGACAATTCACTTTTACTAATATGGGACAGTGTCTAGTGAGTTTTGGTATTACTTCCATTACATGAGTGCAAGAATCAAGATATTCTTTTTATGTATAACATGTTATTTAAAGATGAACTGTAATGAAAAATAAGTTTTCATTGTTCTTTAAAATATATGTTTCATTTGAAATGATATTTTCTTAGCATAGAGCCCATTGTATCAAGATGATTGTTCAAGAGTCTATGATAGAAAAAGAAAGAGGAAATAGGAATGCAGTCTTGTATCTCATCATTGATGCTAGAGACTGCAGAGTATATGACCATACACCTCTTGCTAGTGTAAAGTCATATTATCATGTGCAAACAGCAGATAATTTGGTTTAACTTTTTCCTTTTTAGTTTTTGTGAGAAATAAATGTGTTGCTATATGTAAAGCCTAGCTACAATATGTGCCAAATAAACCTCAGCTACAAGAAAAGTGTAGTTAGCTCCAAAAATTCCAAGTGTCTCTCTTTAGAAACTTTTGGAAGGATTCTTTAAATGTGGAGTTGTATAAGTGCTATAGAAGGATTAACCATGGAGACTCAGTTTAGTGACAATTATAGAAATCATGGTCTGATGAAAAAAATATGAAATACAAGCTTCTAAGACAACAATCCTGGTGTACTCCAGAAATTTTGAGGCAGGAAGAACTAAACATGTAATGTCTGTCCTTGGGTCACCCTTGTTGTTCATTCTGTCAGGTCTATGAATTCTTCTAAGAGGTAGTCATGACCACAGTGGGACAATCTTCTCACTTTAGTAAAACACTTTACCAGTCAAAATCGAACTCATATTTCTTCAGAGTTCCCTCTCAACATGAACTCAATGTTCATACTCACATTAAAAGCCTACATAGTTCAAGTGTGCTCCCATATATTTTGATTTTTTCACATAAGACTTCTCTGAGGGGGTGGGATGGCTTAGTTAGAAACACTCATTCAAACCCTTTTACTTGTAAGTCATCTTTTTAAAATACAGCATTTTGGTAGTTGACTTTTCTTGGAGCAAATGAAAAGTATCTATTGATGAGAGTGTTCCCAAGTGATTAATCTTTTCTGTCCTCGTTTTTCTTAAAGTAGCATTACTTCATTTTTTAATTTAAAATGACTGTCATATCAGAAGTTGTAAAATATACTCCTTTGATTAATTAGGCAAGTTTTAGTTTTTCTGCATTTTCATATTAACTTTATTTGATATTTATACTGTGAAATATTTAATTTTGAAGCGTTATTTTTATAATATACTTGAACTGTATCATAAATACACTATCTTACTTAATAAATTGTCTGAAAAAAAATCAGCCTGATTATACTGAAAAACAAGTTTGTAATAGATACTGCCAAGTCTGTCTGATTCTCTATCTCTCTGTTTCTGTCTCTCTGTCTCTCTCTGGTTCTCTCTCTCTCTCTCTCTCTCTCTATATATATATATATATACATATATATCCCTCTCCCTCTCTCTCTCCCTCCCTCTCTCCTTTCTTCACTCTCTGTCTTTCTCCTCTTTAAATATAGCACACTTATTACATTCAAGTTGGATCCTGACATTAAAGTCTACAGGTTCAGAGAAAGTGGTAGACTGTATGGAACAAGAACAGCCCAAAGCTGTGAACAGCATTGTGTCACTGGACCTATAGCTAGATGAATTGAGTGTTTTTTTTCCTTTATTATTAACACAAGAATTGACTTGACATTTAATTTGCTACATTTTTTTCTCATCCAGCTAAAATATGCAATGGATGATTGTAACCAAATTCAAATGTAGTCCCTTGCTCTCATTTTGGAGGGTGCACACTCACTTCTCTCCCACTGAGATCAGATGAGGTGAACATAGGCATACAGAATACCACAAGAATGCACAGTAATCTCAGAGCCACTCTGAGCATATTCTTTGGGTTTTAACCTCTTACTTTGGCAAGTTCTTTCTGTTGGAAACTCTGTTTTTGCCTTCTGGTTTCAAATGCAAACTTTCTCAACAATGACTGGGCTGTTCTTTCATAAATATCTATCAGTCATTTGATCAATATTTTTTATAAGCTCTGAATTCAGAAACAGGAAATTCCTCTCTTAATTTGGTAAAGGACAATAAGCAGCATCCTAGATTTCTGAGGAATTATTCTCTATTCTCTCTTCTTAGAAGCCATTCAAGCTATATTACATGCAACAGCCATACACAAATTTTGTCTAAATGACTACACAGTATACTTTTTAGTTTCAATAGGATATGATATAGGCACCTTGATTGCTTCTCTTGGGATAGCATAAAATAGAAAGTATTTTCTTTTCTATCCCAGCACAATCTAATAATAAATACTTATCAAGTCAATTGAATACAACACAAACCTATTCAACCAAGGCAAAGTCAAATTCTGATACTGATATTTTCACCTTTGAGTGCTCAGCATTAGACTACACAGAGATGAGATAAGATGCAAAACTGCATCACTACAAGCCTGAAAATTTCTTGTTCTTCTTAAGAAGAACTTGAGAAGTTAAGGGAGCCATAGTGTTCAGGGCTCAGTTTTTCCAGTCATTTTTCTCCCCAGACCTCTCTATCTTTGCCTACATGGTATGCTCCACCTTTTTGGAGACAAATTAGTAGAGCTAGAGGGTTATTGCTTCTTGGAGTAACATTCTAAGAAGAATGGATAGTTTGAAATCATTGTAGGACATGATGGTGTGTTCTATAGTTCTATACTGCTGTGGCATCTCTGAAGGGAACTTGTCTCAGCTGTGCATTTTCTCATCTTCTCAGTAAAGCACATTGACAGATTTCTGTCCTTCTTTATCCACTTCATTCCCCTGTCCAAGGTGCCTTGTCTACTTTCCCAAGTAAAGAACTGTGGTTGAAATACATGCTTAGTGCTGTGTTGGAATTATCTAGGGCATCAACTCCTGTTGACAGATGGATTTCTCAGGTCCTTTTCAATTATCACCCATTCTATTCCTTCTTCCTCATGCATTCACCACACGAACCCTAACTTTTTCCACTTTAATCTCCCTAAACTACAAAGACAGAAGTTACCATTTCATCATACAGCCAACGGCAACCACCGGGAAACTGTGTTTCCTACCACTTTCTATTTGAGGCCACAGTCTATGGTATCTGATCAGACTTCACAAGAGGATACAGAAAATGAACATGAGGGGGTTAAGGTTACTTGGGACCACCACCATGTTGGAGTAGCCAAAGTGGGTATGTGAAGAGAACATCTAACCAGTCAACAGTGTCAGAAAAAGTTAGGAGGACAATGTAATACTTAGAATGTAATTTAACTCACTATTCCATCACTCATTGACAGGCAGATATTAAAATAGACCAAGGATAATTAACTGTCATGCTCTAATCTGTTCTTTAGTTTCCTTACAAGAAACCATGGAACATATCCTCTGTGACCTGAGTTTGCTTGGTACTGTGTCAACCCTTACTGTGCTGTGAGGACTTATTTGGTCCTCATTTTAGCTTTCATTTGCTTCCACAGCCCTCAGGTCCTTGATTCGTTGTTAACTCTGTCTCTTCTTGTCTATGCAACTTGATTCCAGCTATATTTTCCTGATCTCCTTGACTCAGTGATCGCTCCATCATATTTAGAAATGAGTTTTGTATTTATTTGTATCTTCCCTCTGGTTTCAAGCTCCATAAGTGAATGGACAATTATTTCTTTTGACTCATTGTCTCCTGTCACCTCCTATAGCACCTGTCATATCAGGGATTCAGTAAAAATTAACAAAATGAATTAATGAGTGAGTGGATGAGAAGATAATGCAGAATAGTGGCCCCAGTATCAGCATTTTTTCATTTCTTCATGTTTATTCTTTGGAAAAGTGTTAAATTTTAACTTTCATCCATCACCATTTCCTAAACAACATACATACACACACCACTCAGTAGCCAAGAGATAAAAGTAACTAAAAGCCTGAAGTTAACAATACACATTTAAAAAAATTATGTTATCATTTATATGTCTGTGTCTCTCTGTGTGTGTATCTATCTATCCTTCTCTCTTTTTCTCTGAGTGTGTGTGTGTGTGTGTGTGTGTGTGTGTGTGTGTGTATGGCTGCCTGTTAGAGTCAGAGACAGTGCTTGATACCCTGAAGCAGGAGTTATAGGCATTTATGAACCACCTAACTTGAGTCCTCTGCAATAGCAGCAAATGCTCTTAACCAGAGTCAGCTCTTTTGCCACAATATACAAATTTTTATGTCTCTTATAATCTAATGTTCCATGTGAGTCCTGTGTGTAGGCATATAGTTATTGTGTAATTCAAATGCTGATTTCTGTACCTCTCATATCTAGTTGCAGTCCTTGTTCTGAGAATTTCTCATTTCTTGATGTTGTGTAAACACCCCTTCCCAACAGTCCCCTGATATACCAATAAAGAAGCTTACAGCCAGTCACTGAGCAGGGGAGATAACAGGGCAGGACTCCCTGCCCTCCAGGGGGGAAGAATTAAGAGGAGGAAGTAGAGGATTCAGTCAGGGAAGATGTAAAGAAGAGATCAGGAGAGATACAGCTGAAGGAGGAAAGCTACAAACTACAGTATCTCTGAGATTTATGCTGGGTGGAAGCCAGATTCACTTAAGGTGTTAAGAATGATGTAACAACTGCTCTGTGTTTGTTTTGTACAACCTGTTTAACAAATAATATAACAGACTCTCAATTATTTGAGTGATAGCCAGGGTAAGAGAAAAAAA
>CAJQZJ010032173.1:13609219-13639219 GCA_907164525.1 Lophiomys imhausi | reverse complement strand
GCAGGTTAATTAACATTTAGAATGCATAACATAACCCCATCAATTCCCATATTTTCAAGTTATATGATAGATATATAATATAACTTGAAAATATCCTCTTAAATCCTACTCAACTCAAGTTCAATTGAAATTTTATATCTATTATGTCTTCAACCCCATCAAAGACATAAGAAGGGATAAAGTTATTATTTAAGTGAGTAGGAAGTACAGGAGAGCAGCTTCCAAAATGAAAAATGACAGTTTCCTGCCTAGACAGTCCCAAATATCTCTTCATACCATTGCAGCATCATCTTCAGCCTACTGGCCAAGCATATCTCACTGACTAAATTGTATAGAAGGAAATAAGGATTTTCCTATTCTGTCTTTGGAGAACTAGGCCATCGATTTACCTGCATTGAAGCTTTGGTCCATCTTTGGACTGTATATAGTCTGTTGAGAGAGCAGGAACATTTTTGCCCAGTAGGGATTATCTCTTGATGGAGATTTTTGATGCTCATCGTCTCCTTCCAAGTCAAATGGGAACTGCCAGGAGCTGACTGTCTTAAGCCAAACAATTCTCAAAAAAAAAAAAAAAAAAAAAAAAACAAACAAAAACAAAAACTTTAAATGCCATTTTCTGTACTCCTCTAAGGGTTTTAAAGACACCTATTTCTTTCTTTCTCTCTCTCTTTCTTTCTATCCTCTATCTATCTATATTATGTCTCACTAAATGAGTTTCTTATTGAGAGAAAAGGTTGGACCTGTGATTTCTCACTAGGCTATGTGACATCTCTCAGAAAGAGGGAGTGGGGTCCGGCATTATGGGAACTCCCAGATAGATAAGGGGAGACTGTGCTGACAAAGGGAGTCCATCCTTTTGCACTGAGCTCATGGCTTTCTGGTAATACCAGACATAGACCTTAGTTTCAGGATTTCTCAGCAATCAAGTTTCATATTAAGATATTCTTAATGTGCAGATTGCTCAATTATGAAACTATAATGTGTTTCGAAATAAACCATTTTGAAAACTAGTTATGAAATAAGAGAAGCTTAGAAAATTGCAACCATTTGGCTAATTGTAAAAAAGCTGTCAAATTTTTGACATATTTAACAAGTGTATTGAACTTTAAAAGAGTGTCCTCACTTTTGAAATGCTTGCTTTCAATAACAAAGTATTAACAAACAGTAATCGAGGACACAAGGAGACCCTTCCTTCCACCCTCACTCTCTTCCTGCCCTCATTTGCTCCTCCTTTTGTTTCATTCCTTTCTTCTCTCCTTAACCTTGTTAGATAACTTTGATTAAGTGCCCTGAGATCACTTTCAATGCCTTGTTTTTCATTTATTTGAATACTTCTATAGATTTCCCTAAAACTGCACTGTTGATGGGTAACCCAATCGACTATAACAGCCACGTTGTCACATTTTCCCTCTATACTGTGGCCTTAGAAGGTATTGATGCTTAAGGCATGTTCTCCTTGACCTCTAGCCCTGGAGAACCCAGCTGACCTGGTAGGAGGGCTTTACTTGATGAATAACACTTCTCCCCAACACACAGTCACAATCTGAAGCCTCCCACTTTTAGTACTAAGCTAGCTTAGTACTAAACCCTCTATTTTCAAAGGAGGTCTTCAGAAACTTAGACTGACATGTTGACTGCAGCCTCCTGAACAACCTTAAGGCACACCCACACACCAAAGGCAATCTAAGGTGAGGATGTTACAAATTGAAATTGTGTATTTATTTTTGTTCATTTAGATCACTCTGTTCAGGGTAACAATGAAGCAAACTGAAACTAAAAACCCAGAAAATCTTGTTTAGGAGTAGATTTTAAAATATTCAAATCAACCATACAAAACCTTTATTTTTAGCTTAGTACCATGGAGACTATGAATCACTACAATGTTATTTATTATATATGCAAAATTTACAACATTGCTTAATCTCATCTGAGCAAAGGTACTTATATTATCAGTTGAAACAACACTTTGTAGCAACTAAATTCTACACAGAGAAGGAACTTTAGCTTTAGCACTTAGAACTTCTCACATGACTCTCTTTCTTCACGGTTGTTAGTCATTTTGAGTGTATGTGTGAGCATATGAGTACATATTTGTGAATTTGTGTGTGAGGCTTTGTGTGCATGTGTTTGGAGGCCAGAGAACAGCTTAAAGTGTCATTCCATAGGCACTGTCTACCTGAGACAGTCTATTGTTGATCTGGAACTCCTCAACTAGACTAGGCTAGCTGGCTTGTAGGGCATAGAAATGTCTGTCTTTAGTCTGTACCCCCAATGGTGCTAGGATTACAAGCATGAAACCATACCTGTTTTTTTTTTTTTTTGTTTAATTTGTTTGTGTTGTTTGAGATAGGGTCTAGAGATTGAACTCAGGTCCTCATAATGGCAGGACAAGTGCTCTACTGATTAGAATTCTCCCCAGCTTTAGTCATGAATTGTAACGAATTTGAATAATAGCTTTCAACATCTTTGCCAAGAAGTGATTTCCTTCATTCTCCTTTGTTTTCTATTATGGGCTGACAACTGAATCTAGGGCTCCCATGTGCTATGCCAGTACTCTACCAATAATTATCTGAGACCCAGTAGTATCATCTGCTTTGTAATGATTGACAGATGAGGTTGCCAATCCCTGGCCTTTGGATGTTCCCAAGTATGAAAAACTGATATTGTTCATGCAAGAGGTAGTGCACTTAAATCCTCCATGAGGACTACTGGAACATGTTCACAGTCATGAAGTTTAAGTAATAAAGAGCAAACAACCTGAACAAAGTTTGCTTAGTATGGTACTAGACCAGCATATGACTCCTTTATTTTCTTATCATGTGATGTCACAAATGCTCTTTTGATATTGGCAATATTCCTTTTCCTTTAATGTTACTTCTATTTTCCAAAGTATTACTTTCTCAGCCTAATGTTTCTGTTTATTTATCCATAACAGTATCTAGGGAACACATACTCACTTTATTTTGCACTCTAAGCTTTGTGCACTGGCACTAATGGTTACAAAGTATGGTGATATATATTGGGATCACAGATTTACTATATTAGTCATGTTTTACAGAACACACTACATGGAATAGTATTGTGTTCTTATAAATTTAAAACATTTATATTTTATCTTATTTTAAACAATAAAATACTTATTACTATTATAAGACTACAATTTATTCAGTGTGAAATATTTAGAAATGATTATATATGATGATTTCTGGAAATATTACAGACATATATGATTACTGAGAGAGCACAATAACTTTTATTAATGCATTTTCAATATGCTTAGCTTAGTGCCAAAAAGAAAATGTTATTGTGTTATACTTTAATAAAGTCAAAACACATTTTTGTTTAAACAATGTATCTTTTGGAACAAAGGAATTATATCTGCATCAAGTTTTTTGTGTGATTTAGCTTTTGTCTCAAGGAATCTGGCATATAGTTCTTCTGAACTAATGACTGGCCAATAACCCCTATAATCTGGTATACAGAAGCATTAATATATTATCAAATTATCAGTAAGTAATTATTATTTGGTGACTTTAAGAAAAAATAGCTTTAAAATGCTAAGAAAAATTTATTACTTCACTAGTAAAAAAATCCCCTAACTTGTATGGATATACTCATAAATACTTCTTAAGCCTTTAAGACTTTCTAAGCATTACTTTTTTTGAAGAAAACAAACTGTTCTAGATGGTTTATTTTACTCACTTTCCAATCACCTAGTGAATATTCTCAGATTAGGATGCTGAGCTAAGGGCTAGAATCAAGAATACAATAAAAATAATCTCTGTATCTAAAGCTTTAGAAAAATGATTTGATTGAAAATGTCCCAAACCCATCAGCTCCATTCAGGGATATGATGAGCCATTCATCAGTTAATTTAATACTTTAATATCAGAAACAGAAGCTTAGCAGATTAGTAGTTGTTCCTGAAGAGTACATTTTACAGACAATTTAAAATATACGAAGCTTCATTTACTAGTGGTATGAACTTGCACATACGCAAAGTAATAGAAATGCAACTCAATCGAGGAGCTGGGAATAACACATCTCTAATCCTAGCACTTGGAAAATAGAAGCAGGAGGATTGTTGTGAATTTGAGATTATCCCAGGATATGTAATAATTCCAAGGATCACATGAGATATATGGTAAAATAATAATCATGAGAGAAGATGGAGTGCTAATCCTACAGTTAGGATTGTAAGAACTCTGGGTTGTATTTTGTTACATAAAATCAATATTTTCTAAATATATGCAGTATAAAACTTTGTCAAATGTTGGTCAGCTTACAATCACCATGTTACCAATGTTGTCATATAATTACTTATCTGTATGTTTGTTGTCATAGGACAGGTATAGTTAATGTTGGATGAAAATCAATATGCAGTAGTTCTTAATTTGAATTTAAATGGAACTTTAGGACTCTGATCCTCAGTGCCAATATTGACTATAAAAAAAATTTGTGTTTCACAGACCTTGTGTATAGAGAGTGATGAAAGAATTCTAAGGTGTGTGGTTATGTATGAATGTAAATATTTCTGTGATCACTAAAAACTATCATGTTCAGTGAAGGATCATTTACTGGGTATAAAACCACAATGCAGCTGATATTACAGAAAGGTCACTTACATAATGTTCTTTTGTAAAAGCAAACTTATCTGATTTGAAATAATTTCCAGTTTGAATTAAGGTGAAGTTTATTAGGATGTTGAATGTGGACATAAACATGATTAGTGAAGTTGGCATATGATATGATGCACATATATGGAAATTAAGCAACAAAAACACAGGGAGAAAGTTACCATGAAATTTTAGTTATTATAGAATTTTTGTTAACCCTGGCTTACCAGTTCTATATTTTAATCAAAATTCTAGTGAGTTAATAGTCTTTTGATTTGGAGAAAGATTATGTGTATAACACAAAGCATTAGAAATAAATGGCAAAAAGGAAAATAGGCTTTTGATCAAAGCTACAACAGTACAGAAGAGAGACAAATCTGTCTACTACAGCATTACACAGCATCTATGAAATTTAATAAAAAAAGGACTACTTAAATAGTTTTAATCACTAAGGGTCTACAAGATTTCATGTTAAATATGTTCTTTTTTTTTTTTTTTTTTTGGTTTTTCGAGACAGGGTTTCTCTGTGTAGCCCTGGCTGTCCTGGACTCACTTTGTAGACCAGGCTGGCCTCGAACTCGCAAAGATCCGCCTACCTCTGCCTCCCAAGTGCTGGGATTAAAGGAGTGCGCCACCACTGCCTGGCTTCTAAATATGTTCTTAAAGACAAAATTTACCTTTGTTTTATAAGGGTATAAAATAATGGAATGATTGAAGCCCATCTTGGTTACGAGAAGTGTGTTCTAGTATCTGCCTTGTCTAAAGTAAATGGTGGAAAATGAATATGGATTATTAACATAAGAATGAAGATGTATTTGTGAACTTAGAATGAATACATTCTGCAAAGTTGCCTAGAAATTGTGGCCAAATACCACCAGAATCTTCAGTAACTAAGCATAAAGAAATATTGCCACACTTTCCCTACTAATTAAGATTTTGGAGTGTGTTATAGAATGATTCTGTGTCTGAGTGTCCAGGTCAGGTTGTGTAGGAATCCAAATAGGCCAATGTTGTATTGATTGGTTCTTGTGCCCTTACATTCTCCAAAAGTAATTGGGTCAGTCTTAAGTCAAGTGCACAAAGGGAAGGCAATACCTCTATCTATATAATCTGAGTATGTTCCAAATGGGCAAAAGGCCATGTTAACAGATGGCACAAAAATAGAGTCCTAGAAGGAAATGAAGTGTGCCCTGATATATAGACATATTTAATGTGGAAAATGCTGAAGTTGCAGTCTCTGTAAGCTTTGTACCTTTCCATATATGGGGATGACATTTTGCTTGATTTAAGAATTCATTAAACAAAACAAAACAAAACAAAAAAGAATTCATTAAACTTAAATTGAATAAAGAGAAGTTGTCATATTTTCTATTTAATTAACTTGCCTTTAACATTTACTACATTTATGGAAAACCAGTTTCTTCACTGGACCTATAGTCTGATATATGCCTAATTGTTACATATTGTTTTCATAATACCAAATTTGAAAATCTACCTGAAATTTAAAATGCATATGCAAAGCCTTAAAATTTGTGCTTGTTGAATTCATAGTTGTGTGCTTTAAAGTCTTCAAAATGCTTTCTCTTTTGTTAAAACAACTATACTAAAGACATTCCACAAATGTTAGCCTAATAATGTTCTTCATCTTTTTTCCCAAAGCAATGATAGCTATAGCCTCACTGTGCCCTTGCTGTGTTTTGAAGATAAAATATCTCTCATAAAACTCATGTATTGGCCTCCAAATGAAGGGGCTATTTTGGGTGACACTGCAAACTGTTAGAGGTAAGGCCTAGCTGAAGGCTGTGAGGAACTCGGGGCTGGTGTGTGGAAGACTCTTCCCTCTCCATATCCTCTTTCCCATTCTCTGCCTCTTCTCTGCTCAGTGGTGATGAAAGTTCTCAGTCACATGCTCCCACTGCCATAATACTCAGCATTTCAGGAAGCCCCCAGATGTGGAGGCAAAATCTATGGAGTGAACTTTCTAATACTATGAGCCAAAACAAATGATTTGTTTAAATTTGCTCTTCCAAATGTATTGGCACACAGAACAGCAACTTATAAAATAGCTATTCTTACTAGGTTCATAGTTTATAATTAACATATTCTAAATTATACTATTGTTGAGACAAAGAACATGTTCATGAGTTTCACATTGGTAATGCTTTTTTTAAAATAACATTTATTTATTAATTCTTTTCTCATCTCCTGGTTCCATCCTCCCACTTGAGATCTACAAGATAACAAATGGGTGTTTTGCTTGTTTGTTTGGGTTTTTAGTTTGTTTGTTTATTTTTAAGAACAGTGGTTCTCAATCTGTGAGTCTTAACCCCTTTGAGGGTGGTATATCAGATATCTTGCATATGAGAAAATTATATTATGATTCATAACAGTGGCAAAAGTAGTTATAAAATAGCAAGAAGATAATTTTATAGTAAGTTAACCACAACATGAGGAACTGGATTTAAAGGTTGCAGTGTTAATCTAAGGACCTTGGGGACTGGTGTTCTGGAGACAGAGGGTCAGCACCAATGTAGTAAAGATCACCATTGACAACTGTGAAGTGAATTAACACATAGCAGGCTTCACAAGGTGACAGTTTCTTTGTGTCTCTGCCATTGTGTTAAATTGTGCACACATCAATTACAAAGTTTCACTGAGATATTTACATGATATACATGTAAATCTCATACAAATAATGTCATAAGTCTAATGTTTTTAATTGTCAAAGAAATCTAGTACCACCATAACACTCTAAATAGATAAACAAGTGATGATGTTCTTTTTAAAATTTTCTCAGCAGTAGTTTATATAGCTTTCCCATTGGAATTCCAAAGACTTTCTTTTGAAATCATGTTTTCACTACTTCATAAAATATGCAATACAATGACCCCTTCCCCACCATTTCTAAAGAGGATTCTACTGCGTTAAATAAGTCTATTAAGTACTGTTTTTCAGTGAGGTACTCGTCATGAAGAGTTTTAATGTGAATGTCTGGAACCTACTGGAAGATGGAAAACTAGGTATCTGTGCAGATGGAGCTTATAAGGTCTTTTATATTTTAATGTTTTCTATTGAATAGGCACAGATTGCTCAAGCAGAAATGCCACCTGGTCGCTTTATTCCTTATTTTATAGCATTAAATGTAAACTCAGAACTAATCACCAAATTCATAGCATTATTGCCAGTTGCAATTGGAAATGTAAGATGTGTCTTGCATATGTATCTCAGGTAAAGCATCCACATTTATTTAAATATGAAGTCAACACAGGTAAAATATTCCCATTTTAGTGGGGCCTTATAGATCTAAAACTGGAGAAGATGGATTACATGCTAATCAGTATGACAGACTTTGCTGTTTGGGATAAGGTGATTACTGAAAAACCAGAATAAGAGGGAGTGTAGAATTGTTTCTACTCATTTTAATCAGTGCTTTAATGTCAGATTGCTTTGCAGTAAATATAATTGCAATAACTAAACAAGTTTGCTAAGTATTGGTTTTAAGTCATGTGTGTGGTGAAATGTATTTTTTAAATAAGAATCATTGTTCAATGGTAAGCATATAGGTGTCATTTAATGACATACTCCTGTTTCAGTGAACTCATGATAGATGGAGAGATATTCCCTTTAGGTAACTGGGGAATTTCTGTGTATCTTTTTCAAATTCTCTTAAATTATTAAGTGGCTGAGTATTTATACAGACATACATACCTGCATGCTCTATGAATAAACATGTGCATACACACACACATATCTAGCAGAAACATATATGCTCAAGCATATATACATAATGTTCTGCTTCAAGTCTTCTTGCAGTAGCTTTTCTTTATCACCGATGCATTTGCACAAGGGCTTTTCTTATTTTTAGAGTGCATCTACTGATACTTCCTTATCTTTTTAGTACCACATTTTTGAGGATTTCACTGTTGGCACCTCCACGTTATCTTTATCATTAAAAATCCAATATAATATCTTTTCCTTTCCTTCAACTTCTTGTTGTCTCTAGTACTGTCAGGTGTACATATTTTTGATGCATTAAAGGTGAAAATTGTTTCCAGAATGCATTATGGATGTCAGAAAGTGAGCCCATGAGACTAGAGATGCCCTCTTATGTAAAACACACAGAGAGTTGCCATATACAACAGTCATTGGTAAGAGCATTTACATTATGTATCACTAACATTCACTGAAGGTATTTAAACAGCAGACAGGCTGAGTGTCTACAGTACCCACCTGTTAAAGAAAAAAGAGCTTTTGGAGCAGCATAAAACATCAGTGTGCATGTGTATCCCAGTGAGTGCTGTTCAATAAGCAGCTAAGTACTCCTTGCCATCGCCTCCATGGAGTATAATCCTTCCCCTTTTTTCACCAAGCTACTGTTTCTAATATTTATACAAACCTTCCTTATAGCCTCACACATCAGAAGTTCTTGATCCTTTCTTTTTTATGTTTATTTATTACTTCAGGTTACATCTCCATCACAGTACCCTCTTTCCACCCCAGTCCCGCCCTCCCACTCTCTACCCCCATCCCTTCCAACCCACTCCTACAGAGTGGAGTGGATCCTTCCTTATGCAAAAAAAATCTCTAAGACCTTTCTCCCTACATGACTAAAATCAAGATCCTGAAAAATATCCCTTTCACATTTTCTTTAGTTTTCTCCCAAATTTTGATCATGTGTTTCTATACACCATGGTTTCTTTTTCTTTTAATTTGTATGACACTGTTCTATCTATAAGCAGAATACTTTCAAAGTTATAGAAGAAAAGCAAAAGAGACAATATTAATCACATTGCCAAACACACTTCCCAGTTTGCACTGAAGAGTTGTGGTGTGTGTCTGTTGTCAACAACACTGGTACAAACTTCTCTATCACATATCATTACTGTTTCTTCAATCTGGTGGTTATTTCTTCATTAGTGTTTATGAACTCTTCTGGACATTTTTTTTTCTTTCAGTCATTTCTACACCCTGTCCATGTTCACTCAGAATCCCAGCTCTCTAGCAATATCCTCAAAGAAGAGAATTCCTTATTCCGTGCTCATCGCTTGGTTACCCGACCTGTGCTTGTTCTACTGTGGTCCTTTCTGTATATATTATGGCTTCAGGCTTTGTGAGTTTACGTTCTTATTGGATTATTATGTGTGAATATGTGTGTCTCGGGGTCTATGGGTGTTGCTCGTGTTTTTTCTTTACCCCATTTCCTTCTGTTTGTTTTGTCTTATTCCAGCTCTTTGGTTTTGTTTTAACTTATTTTACTTTTTTTTAATCATTACTTTTTGATGACTTTTTGTTTTCTAAGGAAAGACTGAAAGATTATTGATTTGGATGGGATATGAGGCTTAGAAAATTTCAGAGGAATTGGGGAAGGTACAAAAAGAAAAAAAAAAGACTATAGTCGCATTCTTTGCTTTCTATCTTTAAGGTGTATCCCAACATTATGTGTAAAACACATAATGAAGAGGCAGAAAAATAATTCCTTTCTCAATTGAACAATGCTCCTTAAAGACCACTGAAATTCAGACTCTTGAATGAGTACTATAGTCCTTTAATGAGAATGATGTATGCCTAATTTCTTCTCTGTATGGCTCAGCATTTTCTTTCTAACTGCCAGACACATCCTTTCCCTGCATAATATTTTAGTATGCAGCTTACAATAAACACTTCTATCTTAAGTAATGGTCTCATTTTAGGATACTTCATAAATGTTCATAAATGCCCAGACATAGCTCAAACATGTTGATCCCATGGCCTTATAAACAGTGGACTCTACTTCGACTCCCATCCTTCCTTTCTTGACCCTTGCATACAACTATACCTTGTAGTCAGAATATGGTTGTGAATATTTTCATTATGAACATTTAGTCACCTGGTCACCAAATCCAATGGTAAACTTTTATTATAAGCCACTGTATTCCTGATACAGACACATTAGATTCAACTTGTTTATTTCAAGCTAACAGCATAAATATATGTCTCACCTCTCTATTCATTTTAGATTCAGCTGCTGTCATTTAAACAGCCTGAAATTTTTCTTTGCATTCTTTTTTCTACTCAAGTGATCGGGTGTGAAAATGAGATAAGCTATGTATCTTTCCCAAAGGACATGCTTGTTCTGGTGTGATGGAAAATAAACAAAAATGCCATATGAGAAATGTCTCTCATTTGAACTGTCATTGAAAGCTATGAGTTATGGAGTGGTGCTTGAAACTTATATAATTTCCCTTATACTGTCCTTTTCTGTTTTCTCCAAATGTTCTTTTTCTCCACACCCTAACACACACACACACACACACACACACACCTGTTCCTTTCCACTACTCTGAAACATCCTTAAGTTTGTACAGAAAGTTATACAGGGAATGTGAAGGCAACTGCATTCTCAAGTAAGCATACAAAGTTGCTATCTGTTTCCACAGTTCTATTGTAATGAAGAAGAGTAATGTCATATTGCACAATTAGAAACTTCTTCAGATATGGGCAAAAATATATTTTTATCTCCTTGTGCATCCTTCTGTTTCTTACTTTTGCTCTTTTATTGTTTTTAATCACAATCCTTAGTTTAAAACACTATTACTTTTCTTTTCCTAGAATAAAAAGAAAATGTAAATAAACCATCTCAGATTTTATTATGAAGATACTGGGCTCTTTAGTAGCAGATTTCATATGTGGCTTGGTCATCAATACATTTTCTACTTTTTCAGAAACCTCTCATTCACTTCTGTTTTTACTTTCTAATGGATTCTGAGCATAAGAAGAAAAGAAATCATTTTTACATAAAGTCTACCAGGACATTGCTTTTCAAGAGTTCAGCCATGTTTCTAATATTAAGGAGAATGCATGCAAGTGAATTTATTTCCTAACTTAGACGAAACAACTCTTTTGTAGCCTTGATCTCATTTGTGAACAGACAGTGCAATTTAGTAATGGTGCCCCACTGACCTGAGAGGTTAATATAGTTCAAGCATGTAAGCAGCTTTAATCTATGTTGAGAAGTTGATTCACTGTCTAGAGAATCAATGAAAGGTACTTTGTTGACCTCCATCAAGCTCAGAATCAACTGCTCATGAAGAAATATGGAAATTCATCCCCACATTTTTTCACTTCTCTCAAGTTAAATCTGAGCTAAAATTCATACTTAAATTTTATCAAGTGAGGGACTGAACCTATGATATGTAAGCTTTTCTATGAACTATCTTTGATATGAACTACCTCAGAACTGTATATTTGAGAGGCTAGGAAGTCAATTGGAATGCAGTAAACCTGGAGGAAACCTTATAAGATTTCTTGCTTCATTTATGTGTGCACATTAATACATATGCATAATATATATTAGAAATAATATATATGCTATAAATAAACATAATGCTATCATATCAACAGATATTAGTGTGAAGGAACTTGAATTTGAGGATATTCTTTATATATATACTATATATATATTATGTATATGCATATATAAATATATATGTATGTATAGAAATAGATTTAGCAATATGAAAAGCTAGTAGAAAATAAAACAAAAGAAACCTTAAGAGAATCTCTAATTCAAAGTGAATAAAAAACGAAATTAAATGATTCTCTGTGGGGGCTTATGGACCGTGCCTTCCCTGTTTGTCATGCAGCTTGGAGTTTGTGGACCATTCCTTCATGGGACCTGATGAACCAGGTGATATTGAGTGAATCCAGACCCCGGGTCCCTCAAAACTGAGGTCAGCATGTGTGGGGAAAAGCTCTCTCCCTATTTCCACCAGCCCTGGGGGCATGTAAACAACCTGAGCCTTGGTTGCAGGCACAGGGTCATAGGAACAAATGCCCTGTTACTTTTCTCCATGCAAACTGAGCATTAGAATCTGACCAATCATGAGCCCACTCCCCAAAAACCCCTAGTGCCTAAAAACTGTCTATTCTTCCATGACTCACTAAATAAAAGTCACCATCTATTTCACCAAAGTAGGCTGATAGCTAGCTACCTTTACTTCGCAGAGCCACGGACCTGGGGTTGCCTGCCCTGACAGCTTTTATTGCTAGCCACTGCTGTTATCAGTTTCTAGTCCGCCAGAACCCACATCTTGGTTCACTGGTGGACAGACTCTCGCCATCTGTCCCTATTTTGAGCTTTCAGCTGTTTTTAGTAAACAGCGGATACTAAAAGAGCAAAAAACACTTTACAGAAGAGGATTTTTTCCTCTGTCTGTCTTCCCCTGAGCTTTTGCGGGAAATCCGGAAATTGGGACTTAGCATCCCTGGTGGCCGCTTTTCAGCATCACAAGGCTCCCCATCCCCCATCACCACCAGTGGGCTGCTGCCATAGAATCCTGACCGCAGGCAGTCCAGACAGACAGCTGCAGAAGGACAATTCTCTAAACGCAGTATCAGGAAAACATTTCCATGACACTATGATATTCTTGGCCCAGCCTCATCTCTGTTTTTGTTTTAGAATGTTTTGCAAATTATCAGATTCTGAAACAATTTTATTTAAATAACATGCCAAATTTCTATTCTGTTATAGAATATGTAGAATAACTGTTGGGATACCAACATCAATCAGTTTTTGTCATTTCATCTCTTACTTAGGAATATGGCATAAAATGTAATTGTTGGCAATGAACAAGAAAATTACTGATGTAATTCTTAAATAAGACAGATGATCAGATCACTCACATTCTACTTACCCAATAGGGTTGAGATACATTTGCATGCATTTTTTTTTTCAAAGCAACCCGTTAGGTGCATTCCATATGAAAAATCATTGTTTCAGTAAAACAGAAATCCATTAGTGTATATGAATAACAAGTTGTGATGTGGCATTCTTGATGGTTTTGTAAGTTTTAATAGACCCATCATCCCATGATTATCTAGTGACTTTCATTGTGACTTAAATTATTCATTCTACTAACAGACAGAAAGGAAAAAAAACATTGTCACTGGAAAGAATTTATTATAAAATTAATTTAAAATGGCTAAATTATGAAATAAAGACAATGAACCTTCTTTTGACTGTTCTTATCAGAAATGACATTTAAGTTGAATGGGTACTACATTTTCTTTCTTTTTGCTTTTTCCAAATTATTTGCTTATTTATTTTGTTTTTTTAAGATAGGGTTTCTCTGTGTAGCCCTGGATATCCTGGAACTCACTCTATACCAGTATTCTGGCCGTGAACTTACAGTGATCTGCCTGCCTCTGCCTCCTGAGTGCTGGGATTAAAGGCATGTGCTACCATGCCCAGCACAGTACTGCATTTTCTTAAGAAAGAGGACTACTGTCTACATAAACAGTGCAAGCTGTTAGATACACAGGATTCACTTATTGTTACGACCAAGGTATATATAAATCCCAAAGTATGAGTAGAGTTGAAAAGTTACAATTTCATTTGTTTTTTGAATCATTTTATTAAGTTTCATACTTATCCATGTGTTTGGAAGAGATTCAACTATTTAAAAGACATTTCCCTTAACATTACTGTGAAACTAGTAATATTTACATAATCTTATCACCTTCCTGCTGATTTGAGCTATTAAATATCAGCAAGGATCCCTTGCGCAGCTCCACAGGTTGACAAAAACTATTTCTTGACAAATCCTTACTTTTTACAACCACAGACCACATTTTACCCATAGGTGATGGATCACATGTGAATTTAAATGACCATTTTCTGTGGAAAGTATAATTAATTTCAATTCAATCTTTTTTTTAAATGGCATGCTTATATGAACAAGAATTAAGGATTTTCTTGAGGAAAATGTTTAAAGGCACTACAAAATACTAATTTAATTTTAAAATATCAATTTAATTTTAAATTACTTAGGACATTTTGGAACTAAAAGATAACACAAAATTCAATCTTATTATTGCATAATGCTGATTTGTTATTTGTATAAAATAGCACCAAAAGGATTCATAAAATTATACACATGTATTCATTTGTTAGCCTTTTGATAGGCATAACCATCTTTGTAGATAATTGTCATGTTAACTGTGGGTTAAAATCTGTTTAATCAAAAGCATCTGCCTAGCAGGCTTTATCTTGATTATCTAATACGAACAGCATACACAGAAGTTGGACAACATAGATTAGGTATTGATTACATTATTAAAACACTCTAGTTCTCAACAAACCTAGGCCGCTTCCAAGTATGAACTTCTCGTCTGTTAAAATTTGTTCTTTCATTGGTGCAATGTTAATATTAAGTAATTTCTCAACGAATCATCTCTCCTAAAACGAACTTGGCAGAAAAGTAGCATCCTCAGTTTTTCTCTTATTTTTTGTTGCATTATGAATAATACAGTAAAGTAGGCTTATGTACTATCCCAATAATTACAGGTAAGAAAACAGGGGAAAGATTAACCTAACCACTGACTAGTGTTTTATCTTGATTACAAATATCATGATTTTAACACTCAGTGATAAATTACTCTTCCTAAGGAAAGCACACTAGACTTAGATATTATATATGGACTATAAAATGATTAGCTATCATGAAATCATGAATATCATCATACATTAGATGTAGCTATTTGATACAGTTTTCTAGGATTTAGCTACATGATTTCCATTACCATTAATAAAATAAGAGACTAAACAACCTTGAAACATTTTACCCTAACAACACCATAAATTCTATTTTCAGAGATAAAACAGCAACAACAATGTATTTCATTTTATTCCTACAGTAAACAATAAATTCTTATCAGTATAACACAGTGTGATCTAGTTTTCATTGTTTTTTTTTGTCAAAAGAAAAATAGGACACAAGTGGCTGGTTTAAGAGGCCGTGAGGGCCTTGAAAGCCGGCTCAAGTTAACATGCTTGATGCTGTTGCAGAATAGCAGAATTCAGTTCAATGCATTCCATTCTGAAATCACAGAACTGTTGTAATTCCAACTCCACGGGATCCAACACCTTTTTCCTGTCCTCTTAAAGCAAGCAAACCACACACACAGACACGAGCACGCACACATAACAGCAACAACAACAATTACTTTTGAGTAAATTACTGCCTAATATTAACTATGAGCCTGGAAAGATGACTCAATAAAGTATGTCAGAGTACCTGAGATTTTGCATAATTTCTAAGTTTGGTTCTTAACATCCATGTGGAGCAGCTAGCAGCCTCTTGTACCTCTAGCTCAAGTGAATTCAAAGGCTCTGGCTTCTGCAGGACTTAATGTTTATTTACACACATCCACATACAGACACACACAGAGAGACACACTTTCCCTCTCACAAACACACAATTATAAATTAACCAAACCAGAAGGAAACTATGCCTGCTACCGGGACCTAGACATTTTCTTAGGGCTAGTAAGGCCATGGATTTTAGAAAAGAATCTATTACCATGACATTGCTAGATCATCTCTTATCCTTACACCCACAGACAGGTGTAGACACCACCCCATCAAAGAGGCCTATTTTACAGCAAATGGAGACCTTCGATGAAAACCACAACTGGACACAGTGCAGAAATCAATAGATGGTGAGGAGACCTGGGTCCAACAGAGAGATCTATGTCACCACCAGCATCTATGGATCAGCGAGCATCACAAAGAAGGTCAGAAAGATTGTAAGAGTCAGAATACCAGATGGTTTGCTGTGTAAGAATATCTCCTAGAAATGACAGCATAAAAAAGACCTCCACAATGACAATATGAATAGACGTGTTCACATAGAAAAGGAGATTTTTCCATGGGTACTACCATAGATAAAGGACGATATTCAACTAATTACTGTTGGTGGAGGTGGGGGGGTGGAAATAAACCTCTCTAATGGATAAGTCTCTATAGGTTGTCCTATAAAAAATTCTCCACTAGAATACAATATGCGAGGAATTTTATGTCCTTGGGTTCTTTAGTTAAAGCAATGAGTGCAAAATAAGTTGGTGAAATATAAAGATCAGAGGAGGGTGCACATGCTACTAACAGAGAACAGGGAAGTTTTCACAGATCCAGCATTTTCTCTCAGTCCAGTTGACATCAACCAAAAGTGAGCAATCTCATTTACAAGGAAGCAAGGAAGGGAGAGAGGGAGAGAGGGAGAGAGCAAGAGAGGGAAGGAGACACACACACACACACACACAGAGAGAGAGAGAGAGGGAGAGAGAGAGAGAGAGAGAGGACAAAAACACAATATGCTTGTGCAAAACACCAGTTACATTGTATCCTGTAGACTAATGAGTAAGGAGAAATGAAAGAAAAAAATATATATATTGTGGCAGTCAGGATATGTTGCAACCAAATTGAAGCTGTTTAATTTTAAAAATGTGTTCTTGGACTGTCTTTGGGTTTCTCATATCTGGAGTCACCTCAGCTGCTACTTTGCAAAAAGGACACAGGACTGAAAGAGCACACAGCAGCGTCAGAAGCTGCAGATGTAGGTGGCAGCAGAAGATGAGGGAGAGGGTGACTTTATTCTTGAGCACTTTTATCATTCTGAGGTTATTGGATTTGCCTTTATTTTCTTTTATTTGTATGTACAAATGTTATATCTTTGTAGAAACTGTCTTATTTTAAGGAAAATCTTAGATTATGGTTTTCATAATAAGTTATACAATGTAAAGCTGATATAGGATTACTTTGTCTGTGTAACCTTCTGAATTCAAAGATGTCAGCTAGCAAAGCATTCCAGTGAATTTCAGCTTTGTCCTCTCTTTGGGCATCCTCCTACCCAAGAGAAATGAGTGGGTGTCCTACACCTCATCACTAGGGACATGGTCATTTCATATAATCTTTCTGCTATACATGGCCTCTAAGGATGTGGCTATGCCCTATGTCAGCCAAATAAAGCTGTTTAGTTTTAACTCTTTAAGTTAACTTTTAAGTCTTTTCTCAGTTTTTCAGTTAAATGACTTAGGAAGAGCTGTGCATCAAGCAACTGAAATAAAAGCTGTCTGTTCCACTCTAACTAGTTCCTCAACGGGCTGAGTTAACTCCTGGTAAAACGTTTCTGCTTATCGTTTTGCTGTGTAATTGTCTCACTATCTTATTTCTTGTTCACTGGTACATACAGAGAGTGATAAGAATGGACTCATTATGTCCTGCAGTGAGCATTTTAAAAGATGTCACTAAATCTCCCTTTTTGCCTGCCTTGTCTAGCAACACAGCCTGAGGCAAGGCATCTAAACCCTCTAAAGTCAGAGTTGGCTTAGGTGCAAAATGAGGAAATGGCTTTAGATAACTTCTCAGGCACATTTTTGATGATAATGTTTTATAGCATCCAGTAGAGACATATTCATGGTAGGTAACACAGGTTTTTACTCCTCTAGTGATTTGATTTCAATATCTACAGTCATTATGTAAAAGAACACAAGTCCTTAAGATGGTCCTGAGTGTTTATAGTTATGATGCTGTGATAACTACAGTGTCAGGGGAGAATGAAAGATTCTAATTGAATAACTCATCTTTTAACTGTATGCCCATAGTATGCTAGTATTGAGGTCTTTGAATAGCTTTCCTTTTGGTAATACCATGATCTATAAAATGTAATGCAGGGTAAGTTTTATATTACTCCTCATAAAATTCTGTAGGAACAGACAACTCTGAGGTTAAATCACCATGTAAAAACAAACTGAAGTAACACGAGAAGAACCTTTGGAGTAGATCATGGGGAGTGAAATGGTAGCAATATCTTCAGATGTTTTAAGTTTGAAGTAGCTAACAAAATACTCTCTGAATTAGGTTAGAGCCTCATGATGTTTCAATTATCTAACATTTAAAGCTTAAATTCCTATTAAAATGGAAAAATATAAGTGAAAGAGTTATAGAAATTGAAGAAAAGTTTATATAAAATCATATGGTTAAATAATTCATTTATTTACACACATTTTGGTTATACATATTCAAGTTTGGCATAATATTTAAATAAATTGTACTTTATTTTTTGTTTTCCTTTTCCTATTGTACATGTTCCATATTGGTTTTCTGTACAAGAAGTATTGGAGAGTAGAAAATATTAACATATAACTTGAATATGATAGAATATGGGCCATTTATCATCTTGTTTCAGGAGAAAGTTCACGGATCAGCTCCTGTATACTGTTTGTGTGTGAGTTTTCTACACTTTGCATTGCTAAATAATTGAGAACATTAGCTTCCAAATCATGAAAAATTCATTTTAACATGATGTATTATTAATCGATTTAAAGTGATCTAGAAACTTCCAATTTCAGTTGTGCTGCTTGAAGATGAATTCAGGGGGTGGCTGATGCTTATTACGTTTGTAACTCTTTGTTGCCTATTTTTATATAACTAGACTAAACACTAATGAAAGTAATATAAAATAACTGAACACTTTAATTTATAATCTCATGTGTCTATGTACTATGTATTTTTCTAAGAAAAAAACTGTAACAAATTCTGTCAGTTCTTTACTCACTGTTGATATTGCACTACTATTTTTAAGCTTTACATTCATGCACAGACACATGAGAGTTTTAAAAACTATGCAAAAATCTTTTTCCTTAGTAACTGACAAACTCTTGATTAGCCTTACATTTTGCCTCATAGATTGTTAGCAATTTCAAATTATTTATTAAAATATTCAATATTTATTAAAATATTCAATATTTATGAGGTAAGAATAGAAAAATGAAAATTGGTTAGGTAATTCTTATGTCATATATTGAAGATTACATTCTCTGATTTATTTCCATTTTTATGATAAATATAATAAAGTAAAAATAACTTTATATGGGTAAAGTGTAGAGATTTCAGTGTATGATCCCTTGTTTTTGTTGCTTTGGACTTTGGGGTAGGGTAAAATGGTATAAAGTTATATGTGTAGTGCTACAAAGCTTTTTACATTATGACAAGAAAGGACAGGTGAAGAGGGAAAGGTGCTGTAATTGATCTCAACATCACCTTCAAGGCCCCAGGCCAGGTAACATAACTTTCTTTTTTCTAGTAAGTCATCTTCCTACAGGTTCTCCAAATTCCCAATAAAGTACATAGGTGGATGACCAAGTATAAAACATAACAAGGGCCAAGCCATAAGCACTCCCATTGAGGTAGACACTCTCAAATGTAGTTTTTGTCCAAGACTTTGTTGCATTGGAATAACTGACTTGAAGAACCTATGAGTGTCAAATTGGCACTTGGCCCTGTAGTACTGGTGCCACTGTCATCATTCCACCTTACACCATGACAAGGGCTAGAGATTGTACACATACTTTTTTGTTGTTTATTTCATTTTTGGTTTTTTTTTGTTATTTTACAATTATAAAAGACACAATGCTGTGTATTTTTATTAATTGGCAAGAGAAATAGGTATAGGAAGAAAGAAATTTCCTTTCTTTATAATTTTGTATTTGTTTCTTCCTCAATCCTATAACAGGCATGATGCCATAAAGTCAATCTCCATAACCATATTCAGCTCTAAGCGATTAAGATATTCAGTATCTCAGTCTCTCATGTGACAAGCTGATTCTTTATGCTAAGCCTGTATGCATAACCTCTTTCCTTAAGAAATGGTTTCCCAGGACACTTACACATTTTTGTATGAAACTCCTTAAAATTTCATCTAGTAGCTATATGCCCCATATACCTGACCCCAGTAGTCATTACAAATCTACAATATACAATTTTAAAATTGGTAGCATGCACTTTAATTTTATACTATCCTTAAGATGTTAGAAATATATCCCTTTGTTAGCATAGATACAAAATAGATCAATCTCTCCTCCCTCTCTCTCTCTCTCTCTATATATATATATATATATATATAAAATCAGAATATAGACATGGAAAAAATAGACTTTTATGGAAGGCAAGAGGAGAGTAGAAGAGTGGAGAGGAGAGGTGGGGGAGGGCGGGGAGGGAAAGATGACTTACTGATAGTGATTGTGACAGGCATAAATACAGCAGCTCTGACCCATTATCTTCTTGCTTATCCACAGTGAATCTACCCAGTGTGTAGCACATCATGTTCAAGCATTATCAGTGTTAGAAATAAAGCAAAACTCTTTGTTGATGCTACTATTCCATAATATTATTCAGTTGACAGCTATCACGTATGTCACCTGGTGTTCCAGTTTCAGTTCTATTTCTGTAATATAATATTCTGACAAAAAGCCAAATGGGGGAAAAGGGGTTCTTTTGGCTTATAATTTCCAGTAAAAATTTGTCATTACTGGGAAGTTAGAGAAGCAGCAGCTTGAGACAGCTGGTCATATCCCATTCACTGTCAAGAGCAGAGAGAAATGAACTTGCCATTCTGCCTGCTTGCTTGCTTATTCAGCTCACCATCTCAATTGTTATACAGTTCAGTGACAAACCCATGAAATGGTGCCACTCACACTCAGAGTGGGTTTTTTATATAAATTAACAATTAAGATAATCCCCAGAAGATATGCCCACATGCTAACCTGACCTAGATATTCTCTACTCATTTAAGGTTGTGTCAAGTGGGCCGTTAAAACTAACTAGTACAATACATCCACCTCCTGTCAACTTGACAAACAAACATGTCACATTAATCTGAACTTTGCATCCAATTTCCCGAAAGTCTCAAGTCATTTTAATACCATAATGTCAAACATTCTTTAACTCCAAGGAGCCCTCAAGTCTTAAAAAATTCCAATACTTAAAAATTCAAATACTATTAAAAGTTCTGCAGTGTCTTAAGTCTAGGCTTACATAAAATAAAAATAAAATAAAATAAAACAACATATGTAAATATTCTTGTATCTGAAGGAAACAACTGAGGAATAAAACAATCATACTGAAGCAAAAGCAAAATCCAACAGTGTAAATGCAGTCGCTTCAGTGGCACTAAGCTCTTATTAATTACATTTGATTATTCACAGTCAACACACAAAACCTCTAAACCCAAACATGTGAGTGGCCCCTGATTGTCCCTGTGGCCACTTGAAACCTCATGAGATGGGCAGTTATAGTCACCTTTTTCTCACCATTATTGACTCTCAATATTTCATTAGAATGAGCTTTGAAGCTTTGTTCACAGCATTTAATGACTTTTCTGGTCTGAAGTTTCAGAATCTTTTTATATTCCTTCCCCCAAGACCAACATTATCAAGTTCATCATAGCAACAACCCTGCTCCTGGTACCAATTTCTGTTCTAGTCTCATTTCCCTTGCAGTGATAAAATATAACAAAAAGCTATACAGGGAAAGAAAGGGTTAATTTATATGTTATGTCTCTGTTAGGTTGCATTTGCTTTCTATTTACATGTGGGTCTCTGTAGCTAGTTCATATTATGCTCCTAGAAAGCCACATTTTTTTTTTCATTCACATTGGTTCATTGCCTTATCATGGCATCCTCCATAACTGTTTGTTGAATAAAGATGAATTTAAAGCTCCATCTGGTCATTTTGATTTCTATAACTCAGCCTATTAGTTATATATGATTTTGTATGTTCTTCTTTTGTAAGTCTGCCAAAATTTGTTCATGGACATCAGACTTGCCCATCAAACAATGTCTTGACACAATTTAATGGCATGACCCTAAGTCGGATTCTTTATTATAATATCATTATCATTTGTTAAGCACCCAAATTCCTGGTCTAAAGAACAATTTACCTTGTATACCAACAACAACAACAAATTTTTCTACATTAATCCATTATTGTACATTTTTCTATCATAAGCTGAAACACTATCTTTTTTTTTGTTCAACTTGCTAGAATTACCCTAAATAACTTTCACACATATCATACAACAATAACTAAAGATGGTTATAGAGTGAAAATTACAACAAAATTTCAACTATTTATTCATATAAATAAAGACATCCATATATTAATTTATTATCATTAGATATATTTTACTAAATAAATCGAGAACATATATCAGGAAACTAAATTCTGAAGAACTCCCCAAATAAATACACTAGCTTTGTTTTAGAATATTTTCATGTGTATAGATACTTAAAAAAATAAGAAATCTTCCAGTTCATTAAGTCTTATTGTATATAAGTATAACTTTTGTTCTCATAATGTAATAATGATTTATTTGGGGAATTTTCATTAATTGGTAAAACAAAGTGGCCTTAAGTTTGAAGCAAATGTATTCAATAGCAAGGGAGAGTATAAACATATATCTTATAAATGAAGGAAAATAGAATTGGACCATGAAATAACATAGCTATAAATAGTGAAAGTAAGTTCAATATTAAATGGAAGACACAAATCAGAAGAGGAAGCAACCTAGCAATGTCATAAAGATAATTTGTACTGGACTACTTTAAGAGGTCACGAAAAATTTACTTTAAATTAAGTGGATATTGAAAGAAGCTATGATAGAGGGAAAAACACACAAACCATTGTGAAAGCTACCACAATATTCATGGACTTAGAATAATATTTATCAAAGCAATAGATAATAATTTTCATGATTAAGATGAATTTGTCTGCTTAAAGCCAATGGATGAATCTTAGTACTAGTGTACATTCTCAAAATGTGTGAGTTCATGAGTTTAATACATAGTACCATACAATTAAGACAATACCATTATAAAGAAACTTCTACAATATGTACAACCACATATTTTAACTGAAATAAATAGCATTTGAAATTCTTTTTAAATATAAGAACATATGCAGCACCACTATATGAACCTACCTGTGTTATTTAAAAGATATTTCCATACCTTATTAGCCTACATCATGTATTAATTTCATTGATAGGCTACATTCTCAAAGAACAAATAACAGTATATTTAACAAGTAAAAATGAGTCATATAGGATTTAACTGTAACACCAGGTGTTAGAAATCAGGTCAGTAAAATACCTCGTGATACTGTCAGTAGATAATTTGTAAAGACAATAAAATCTGGCTTGTATATATTCTTTATGATTTTATATAATAACGAACAAACTAATGAGAAAATCAAGTATAAAGCCAGTACTAAAAATATCAAAGAAAAATAGTGTAGCCTCACAATAGCTATTTAGTGGTTAAGGATAAACTTGGAGGTAAATAACAGTTTGCAAAGAATGAGAAAACATTTACTCTGTTTTTATGTTATCATCTGCTCAAACATAAGATTAGGAACAAACTAAAAGAAGTTTGAGTGGAAAAATAGATTACAGAAAACTTGAGTGACAAATTGAGGAGGCAGTTCAGGGCAAATTGCTTCTATAGCTGTATACACAGCCAGAACTCAAAGCATGCTCCAGAAAGGAAAAGAGCAACACACACACACACACACACACACACACACACACACACACAAGTAATAAAAGTACTGTGAGGCTAGAAAACATAGGGTATGAATTTACAAAGTCAATGAGAACTGTAGAGAATTACTACACAAATATCCCAATGCTTTCTAGTACTAAAAGTAATACTGTTTCATATGCCATAGTTCATTCTCTTTCTTTTATCAATAAGGGCACAAGGCTGTACATTGAGTATCCATAATCTTTACAGTTTGGCTTTCTTCCTGAGGCGTCTGCTTTGTGCTTGGTCCCTTTAAACACATATTAGTGTGATGATCTGACCAATAACTGGACATACATGTAAATAAAGACAAAGGGAAATGCTGATGTAACAGGGAATCCAAGCCCTAAGGACCTCCCTGTTTTGCAGACAAAAGAAAAAAAAAATCAGACTAATGAAGCTCATTTTGTTTGGACATTTCAAAGGCCCAGGACATTTCACAAATAAACAGGGAAGCCTTCAGGTAGGATATATACTGAGATAATGATTTGTCTAAGTAATGAAAAAACATTATGTGAAAACAAACATATTGTGTTTTGTCCATTTCTTTGTATAAATAAAGCGGGAAACTCCTCTTAGACGCTGAATGAAATAAACAATTTTATAACTGATTACCATGAACACACAGACTAAGAAACACAATTCAAAATAGACTCGCACTCTGTCATATGCCTTTGCTGAAACCAAAGAATTTTTAAAATAGTAACAATTTGTTTTACTTATTTTAGGCTTATCTAATATTGTGCCAAATTTGTTTTGTTCTCTTTGATTTTTTTTTTTTTTTTTTTTTAGCTATAGTCCTGGCAATCTCCTCACACAAACACTAATGTGAATTTCAGAGCAATTTTTGATACCTGTCACCTCACTTCATTTTGAGCATATATAAAATTCTGGATCTTTAGAAGCTCTTGTACTTCTTGGTGTGTATTTATTTTCATGTATAGTAAAAATTTCTGAACATTTCTACACTAATAATTAAAAAAAAGAAACTTCAAGATTTTTAAAACTGGGCCAGTGTTATGGCTGAATGAATAAAGGGGTCTGCCATCAAACCTTGTGTTAAATCCCTGGGACCCAAATGACACTAATTAATTATTTAATTAGGTTTAAAATGTAAGTGGTTTATATTTTATAAGTTATTCATATTATAAAACTCCAGTTTATTAAGAAAAAATATATAAGCACTTTAGTAATTAATCCAGAATTATCTATACATTTGCAGAGTAGAATTCAAGTAGAGACCTTGATACTTCACAAGCTTTATCCATAATAAAGAAGTTCCTTAACAATTAATGACTAGGAGTGGCAGAAAATTTAAAAAAATATGACAAATATAGTAAATATTCACAAATACCTATAAAGTTAAAATTTATCATTTACCAATAATTTGCATTAAAATACAAAAAAAGAATAGAAATTAATAACAACTTAATTTTAATGATCGTCCTTTCCTATAACATCATATCTTCCTTTATTGCTGCCCAATTAAATAGCAATATCTAATTACTAAGATATATTTCTCAAATTCATTTATACACTGATGTAAGCAATAACATGTTTTCATCTATATTCTATTTTTTCACTTACTGAAATAAATAGATTTTGCTTAAATATTTATTGTTTGTGGCTGTACTAATCAAGGTACTTTTGCAAGGTAAGATAATTAAATTAAGTTAAACTAAGATAAATTAAAGTGATACAAATCCATTCAACACATTTAAACAAAAGTTACAGCATTGCATAGGTTTGAGGAGAGGGAAATCTTTGGGGACCTATGTGCATTTGAAGCAAAGCAGGTGACTGTTGAGAACAGATAAAATAAAATTCTTCCCATGAATTTAATGGCAAAAAACCCACAATACTGCCTCAGAGTTGTTACCCATGCCAGCGGAGTCCACATTTCTTGATTCCTTCCAAAACTTACCAGAAGAGAGCTTATCAGGAGAGATTAGTACCAATGTTGGAATCAAGCAAAATGTTGATTCCATTGCATTTTGACTCAGAATTGATTTCCATAATATGAATGGTTATTATCTATTATAGCTATAATAAAAAATTCAAACCATTAATTTTTCTCTTTCTTGTGCTTTGTTTGAAAGGGTCTCTGATGGTTATAAAATGAAAAACATGATTTATTTTTAAATATTTGAAATATATAA
This sequence comes from Lophiomys imhausi, assembly GCA_907164525.1. Classification (NCBI taxonomy): domain Eukaryota; kingdom Metazoa; phylum Chordata; class Mammalia; order Rodentia; family Muridae; genus Lophiomys; species Lophiomys imhausi. Next base: position 13,613,268 of record CAJQZJ010032173.1, on the reverse strand, counting down.
TGAACATATGTATGTATATATATATGGGAATAGTAATGCACAATTCTTTTGAAGAAAGATTAAGAAGACTCATTCATATACACTCTGTTAATTTCACCTAATATTACTCAGTGTGACACAATGGTATTTAACATGCTGTCTCCACATATCTTATCAGAAAGACTGGCAATAATGGAAGAATACATCCTTTGGCTACACTCAAATGATTATCTTCTTCCAACCTTATATCACTTCCACTGCTCAGCTTGCTTTGAAACACAGAACTGGTTTTATTATATAGGGATGGTATATAATTTAATAAACCCTTCTTGTAGGCATGGGGATAGAATGAAAAATAGCAGAGAAATAACAACCTGGAAACCAACTGTTGCTGGCACACAGTGAAGAAATAGCTAACTTATGAAGGAAGATCTCTCACCTGGTGTGGTGTAAGTCCCATAATCCTGCTGCAGGGGAGGTGTAGATAAAATGGTTGGGAATTCAAGTGCATCCTTATGTACAAAGTGATTGTGAGGCAAGCCTGAACTGTAGAAGACTTCTGGATTATAGATTAAATGTATACAAATGACTTGCATCATGAATGAGAGATTTGAGAAGTCAATATTAGGATTAAGAATCAAGACACCAATTTTAGTATTTGCTGTTTACTTTCTGACCTTGAACAAATCTCTGCTTTGAAGACTCTACACAGTGTTTGGGAAAATGATGTGTTCCACTGGATCACCTTGAAGAGCTGTAAAAGCAGCCCTTCCATCTTTCCCTATTCTTCATATCATCTTCTCATGTTTTATTAAGGGAAAAAGAAAAAAAGGGAAATATAAAACAATGAGAAATAGAGATATCCTCACTTCTTACAAATTCCACAATGTTCTCATTTATATCTATGCTTCCAACTATTGCAACATATTGGATTAAAAAACCTCTAATCTAAAAATTAGCTATCATCATTGACATTATTCCTATAATAGGTATAATACCTGGTAATTTACAGTTGTAAGATCTTACTTGCTTACTTGATAAATGTTCATTTTGGCAATGGATAAAACTCATCTTTGCCAGGAATTTATATTATATCAAATCAAAAGAGAAAAATGATGATATAGTAATAATTTTAGAAAGTGTTTTGATTTAAAATATTTATAGAAACAAGTAAAAAATTCAACTACTGATTTTATAAGACAATGTAATTCTATGCTATCTAGAATATATATGTTATTCAGTGCAATGAATGTTTGTTTTTATATGCAGGGATTTTTTTTTAAGATCCATTTCTGGAAAGCCTACAGTAAGAGAAAAACACAAATAATGAAAGGGAAATAAAACATGATGCTTACAGAGAGAATGCCAAGAATCTGAAATGAATTGCAAAAATATACAAGCAAATGATCTTCTAAAGGCATGATTCTTTTCCAGATATAATTTGCCCATATGCACCACCTGGCTAAGTAAGGGAAAGTGATTTCCCCAACCACCAAAATTCATTTCCCATAAGCTGCCTCTGTGAGTTTGTTCCTCTTCAAGGTTGCCTTTGACATAAAAAGTAAAGGTGTAGAGAGACAAAAGAACAAATGAAAAAGATAAATGTGGACTAGAGCCAAGAAATCCATGTTTTCCAATTTTGACAATTATAGTTCTTAATGATGGGTTGAGAGACTAAAGGTAAGCCATAACTACCTCTACCTTTGAGCAAAGAAGTAAAATAATTTATAAAAACCTAAGTAATAGAAAGAACATTGGATTAATTACCAACCATCTTATCTCAAAACTCAGCCATCTTATCTATAAATATGCTTCTTTTAAATTTTGGAGATTTAGATTATTCATCTGTACATTCAAAGGTTTGGAATAAAGTGAACTCTGTCCCTTTATACATTCTATCATGTAGCTCTCTAGAATGAATCATATATTAATTCACCAAATAAATGTTTGTAGATTTAGCCTTTCTCACTGACTTCATCTTCACCTTATTATTCTCTGTACATGAGTTTAATTGACCTTGCTCTTCCTGTAACAAGGACCTTGTCTCATATCATTTTAAGATTCAGTCTAGAATAGTATCTAGGCTTCATCCTACTCTTTGTTTTTAAATCTATATTCAGTTGTGAACTCATCCGTGGTGACTTGCTCACCTATTCTTCTAAAATATTTTAGTCTTCATTCTTATTTTTTACCAAGAATTTCCTTAGCAGTTGTCATTATCTGAAATTGATGAGCACTCTGACCCTCACTGTGAAAGCTCTCCAAAGTGTATAGTTTTAATATATGGTAGAGAATACTGAATGTTATCATATATATGAACATCACATTACTTCTTCATGGAAACATAGTATTTGTGCTTAACTTTTGATTGTCATATTAGTCTTGGCATGTTCAAAAGCAAACCATTCAAATTCTGGATTGCCTTTAAGATCTCTCTCTCTCTCTCTCTCTCACTATGAGCTACCCAATTTGTTTTGCCATTCCTTATCTTTGATAATCTCTCTTCCATCCTACACACCTGTATTACTATACCTAGGTCTAAAAATGTTAAATCTTTCTTGTTTTGTGTGATAAAAGTGATAACTCTATACAACTGTTTGTGCTTAGAAACTAAAATCACACTGGCTTTCCCTAATTTCCCTACATGGTATAACATGAGCTTCTTAATTTTTTTAAAGCCCCAAAATATCTAGCATATATCACCTCTTGATCTTCCAAATTAAAAGTGTCTTAGTTTCTCCTGACAGGGTTGCTGTGCCAAGGCACTGTATATTTTTTTCTGTATATTTGTGTACATGAATTTTAATACTTGTGGATCTCTCATATTAATTGTTTCACTTCCAACCATCTAAATCTCGACTCATTTCAAAACCTAGTCAAAGCACACAACTCAGTTATTCACTTTTCCCAATTATCATTTTCTTTACAAACTCCATTTTGTACTTATAACTAAGTAAAATACTAGACATAAAATTTGTTCCATGATGTTATTTTTATTCGCAAGCATGTGTTTTATGTGAGTACAGTACTGATGAGGTGTTATGATCTTGATGGGAAGTTCTGTATTCTGAGCAGAAGATATTAGGTATATTTCCAGTGAATTTATCAAGAAGACATATAGAACATGTCATTTAAACTTCATGTGGTAGCAGACAAACATTAGATGGAGTCTGAGGAATCTTGTGGAAGAGTTGAGAGAAGGATTGAGGGACCTGGAGGCAACAAAGACTCTACAAGAAGACCAACAAAGTCAAGTAATCTTGGCTCTTGTGGGCTCACAGTGATTGAACCACCAATCAAAAAGCATGTATGGACTGGACCTAGAACCCTCGCACAGATGTAGTACATGTGAACCTTGGTCTTCATGCAGGTTCCCCATCAACTGGAACAGTGTTTGTCCCTGACTCTGTTGCCTATCTATGGATCCAGTTCCACTAACTGTACAGCCTTTCCTGGCCTCAGTGGAAAAGAGTGTACCCAGTCCTGCAGTGACTTGATGCATCAGGGTGGGTTGGTACCCGTGGTGGGGGGCTTTCCATTCTCAGAGGAGAAAGGGAGGGTGTTATGGGGTGGACAGACTGTGTGAGACGGGAGACAGGAAGGAGGCAAGGTGCAGCGATTGGGATGTAAAGTGAATAATAAATTAATTAATAAAATAAAATGAAATACATGTGGTAGAAGCCTAGAGACATAGTGACTACAGTCATAATGTTCTATGTACATTATGTAGATAATGTACAGTCGCAACTGTCTCATGCGCAGTATCAAGATTTCTCCAAGATATTACCTAACACTCAATGAAGCGTCTGGTCTAGCGGATGCAGGTCGCTTCAGAGAGACTGTAGGAGTTTCCCTTTTTATGCCCCTCTAATCCCACCTTGAAGGGAATTGCCAATCTTCAGCTAGATATGCTATGCAAAACATTTGAAGCTGCCCCGAGGGGGTTTTCAGAATCCTGGAAATCTCATTTGGGTACCATTTTTAGAGACCATAGCGATTATCAGTCTCAGAGTTGTACTAACTCCCCTCCACAAGTACTTGCCTTGTAAAATTGTCTGTCTTGTACAAAT
>CAJQZJ010032173.1:13576754-13600194 GCA_907164525.1 Lophiomys imhausi | reverse complement strand
TGTGTGTGTGTGTGTGTGTGTGTGTGTGTGTGTGTGTGTGTGTGTGTGCACGTGTGTGCCTGTGCACGCACATGCATGTGAGCGAGCATACATGCATGCATAGTTTTGCATGTTTGCATACGTGTAGAGGGAACTTTTAGTCTTCCACAGAGATGAGCTGTTATAACTGCTCATTTTTTAGATTAAAGTTTAAATAAGTATGGTTAGCATAATGTCCACAATTAAATAGTTCTTATTTTAAGCTTATTGTTTGTTATTTTAAGCACCGAATTAATGGGAATTGGTTAAAAATTCATATTGCTAAAAGGATGGTTAAATTATGGAGAATGATCGTAATTTTCTTTCAGAAAAGAACAGTGAAAATGTTAAGCTGCAAATAGCTGTAACTATTATTTCTCAGGGTATGACATTACTTGATACATAAAAATAATTTTCCAAACTCTAGATCTATGTTTAACACAAATCAATTGAAAAGTTAAAACTTGCTCTGTATATGCAATTGGATAACAATTTTAATATGAATGGATGTATCATGGGAAAATAAAAGTGAATTGACAAGTTCATGAGAAGCTCTAACATTGCTTCAATTTATGTGTGTCTAAAACCACCAAATATGAAAACAGCCTTGTCTTCATTAATAACATATGATTTTTATTAAAAGAAGATATAGAAGAGAAACATTTCATGGACTCATTTTTTATCAGTGACACTCAAGATAAAGATTTATAAATTCAGAACCTATAGACTGAAGAGTTTGCATGCAGGAATGAGTTTGGAAGGGAGGAATCACAACAAGAAATCACAGTCCAAGATCATATCTTATTATTGTTTTCAAATTTCCTGTTAGGGGCTAACAAATTATTTTTGCTTGACTCTTCTAGCAGAGACTCTACTTCTGAGATCCATATTGACATTAACCCGGAGAGCCAGTAGTAAATGCTTCAAAAATGCTATTAAATATAAGTTGTCAAGCCTTCTGCTTTCTCTTTTGTAGATACCCTAATGATATTAACAGTGAAAATTAAGTACTTGAAATATGAACTACTACCACAGTAATTCATTGCTCATATCAATAATAAGTTATTGTGCAAATAATGCACTGAGTACAAATAAAATTCAATGTATAAGATAAAGTTAAATGAAATTACATAGCATGAAAATACTGTTCCATAGTAAAAAATGTATTTTCTAATCTTAACACAACATATATTTTAAATATAATCTAAATAAATATTTAATGTCAGAATATTTTTATGCTTTAACAAATTTTACCAATTAAAAACTGAAAGTACTATTCCATAATTATTAAATGAAAATTCTAGCGTCAGGATTTGGATAACTTACCATGAGTTGTTCAATACAAACCACTACATTTTTCTTGGCTGCCTACCAAACCTCATTAGTAAAATAGTATTGCCAAATCTGTCAATCAAAAAGCACAAAGCAAACAAGAGAACTCAAGCCAGAACTAAACTGAAATCTTGTTGCCTGTTGAATAGGTTTCACAGTACCAGAAGTTTGTACACCAGCTGCGAGGGAGAGCACTATCAACAGTCTTAACATTTGTGAATTGTGGAAGGTATTATTGCCCCATAAGATATGAAGTGTTCACTCATGCAATAGTGCTCTGCTGATGGTGGGAGTAACCAGCTTATGGCTGTAGGAGCTGCTTATTGCAGAGGCTCAGAGCTAGTCACAGAATGCACAATGAGTAATGGTGAGTTAGACAGAACATTGGTTCTTTTAATGGTTCTTTTCTTGGTTCAAAACAGAACATATATCACATTGCAGCATTGACTATAACAGGATTAACAGTGATCCTATTAAGATAGTTCCTTTTAGACATGGCAGTAATTTTATTTCTTTAAGTTAAAATTACAGAGTCATTAAAATACATAGGCCAGTAATTCTCAATCTTTCTAAGGCTCTGACACTTTAATACAGTTCTTCATGTTGTGGAGACCCCCCCTAACCATAAAATTATTGTGTTGCTACTTCATTATTGCAATTTTGGTAATGTTATGAATTGTAATTCAAACATCTGATGTGCAGATCACACATCACAAATATTTTATGTGACTCACAAAGGGTTTGTAACCCATAGATTGAGAAACACTGACATAAACCATTTTAATGAAGAAGGCAAATCAGTGGTAACAAGACTTTTTCCATGGTTTGTATATTAGTGTGTTTTCAGAAAAATATTTGACTTTATTGCTGATTATGCTATATTATACTGAGGCATCGTAATACTATGTAAATGTTTTTTTAAATTTAAAGACATGATGGCATGACGGGGGATTTTTTTTTCTAGGCAAAATATGTTAACTTTAAAGATTTACCCATGTAGGAGTGAAAATGAGGAAAACCAAAAAGTTCTGTATTATATAATCATATATCATAGACATTTTAATCCATTTTCAATCTTTCACCATGTAGATAATAGTAATTTAAATATGTCATCTATAAAAATATTGATAAATGCTTTGCAGAATATTTAAAAATCTAGATATGTACACACAGTTAAGTGAAATAAATGATAACATACTTTCCTCACCTAAACTGGTCATTTCTTGCTTCTCTTTCTTCCCAGAAAAACTGATTTAAAAAATCAAATTACATCCAATAAGAGAGACTAAATTGAAAGACAATAATGTTTTAGGGTAAGAAAAAGACAAAATATTGATGTTGACTGAGCTTGAATCCAAGACTTTTGGAAAGGAGCCTGAGCTTAACAATTGTATGCTTATGCAAATTCTGATTTTGTATCTGACTAAATGTCTCAGTTGCTGGCAGGCTTCTAAAATCTATCAGATAATTTATATGATGAGGAATCTTATCAGAGTTGTGTGCCTTGAGGAGTAAGGTAGGCAGGGTAAATTACTCAACAGCTTCTGTCTAGATGGTGTCTTCCAAAGGCCACCTTCCTACAACTGACTCAGCTTGCTCTGCAGGCAGCTACTTATGGAGAGATAACAAAGTAATAAACAAATGTTAAAAAAAATACCAAACGAATAGATGCCATGTGCATCCTTCTGATTCTGGGTTAGCTCACTAAGGATGAGCTTTTCTAGTTCCATTTGGCTGCAAATCACATGATTTCCTTTTTTTTTCTGATAGCTGAGTAGTATTCCATTGTGTAGATGTACCACAGATTTTTTTTTTTTAATCCATTTTTTAGTTGACAGACATCTGGGTTGTTTCCAGTTTCTAGCTATTACAAATAAGGCTGTTAAGAACATAGTTGAGGATATGTTCTTGTGGTTTGGTAAGGATCATTTGCATGTATACCCAAAAGTGGTATGGCTGGGTCTTGAGACAGAACTATTCCAAGTTTTCTAAGATATCACCAGGCTGACCTCCATAGTGGTTGTACAAGTTTGCACTCCCACCAGCAAAAGAGGAGTGTTCCCCTTTCTCAAAAATAAATAAATAAATAAACAAACAAACAAACAAACAAATAAATAAATAAATAAATAAATAAATAAATAAAAATAAAGAGAAAGAGAGAGAGAGAGAATCCATACCCTGAAGCATTCCTGTGCACCAGTGTCCTCAGATGTGTCACTAAGATCTTCAAGGTCTCTGCTCATATTTACATGAGATTTTTATATCTCCCACAGAGAGGTGTGCTAAAACCACAGCTGGAAGTTGAGAAGGCTCATGCTTACAATCTCAGCACTGGGGAGGCTGAGGTAGGAGAATTATCCATGAGTCTGAGGCTGCCTTAAGTGACATTAAGTGGGATACAAAATGAGACCTTGTCTCAAAATACAGCAACAAAACAACCGAAAAAAAAGAAAAAAAAAGAATACTAAATGAACTATTTCATATGATATATAATTCTCAAATATTTGAAATAAATCTATTTATTTTATAAGTGAACTTTAAAAAACAAAATAAAATAGTATTAAGCTATATTTTTAAAGAATACTATAAAGATTTGTGATGTAGGCAAATGTAATAAGACACCCACATTTAAGTTCCATTTTTTCCTTCTAGTGCTCTTTTTTTTTTTAGTTGTTTGCTTTACATTCCAATTGTAACTCCACCCTCCTCTCCTCCCAGTCCCACACTTCCACCTACTTCCCCATACCTCCCATTCCTGCAAACCCACTCCTGCAAATCAAATTGCATTAGCGCTAAGTGCCTCCTCTTCCACTGAGGTAAGACAAGGACTCACTGCTAGGAAACTGGGATTCAGAGGTGGCAACAGAGTCCAGGGCAGAGACAGTCCCCACTTCAATTGTTATGGAATCCACTGGGGACCAAGCAGCTATTCAAGTTCTTTGGTGGGTGGTTCAGGCTCTATGATGTCCTCTGTGTTCAAGTTAATTGGCTATGTAGGTCTTCTTGTGGTGTCCTTGACCCCTCCAGCTCCCTCAAACCTTTTCCTAACTAAGCTCCAATTTTTTTTTTTTTTTTGAGACAGGGTTTCTCTGTATAACAGCTCTGGTTGTCCTGGACTTGCTTTGTAGACCAGGCTGGCCACGAACTCACAGAGATCCGCCTGCCTCTGCCTCCCAAGTGCTGGGACTAAGCTCCAATTTTTAATACTGAAAACAAAACAAAACAAAACAAAAAACAAAAAAATACTCCTTTGTTTTAGTTACCAATCTTACAATTCAAATATTTTTATTTTTGTTTCTCTGCTATCCTTTCCCTAAATATTCTCACAACAATTGCAAATCTTTAGTTGGCACAAAGGATTAGATAATTGGATGTGAACCCTTGCCCAGTAAATATCTTATGCTTTTCTTGTCCACAAATCAGGTTCAACAGGACTTATTAAGAATTCAAGCAAACAGTCCAAAACAAATTGAGAAATAGTTTATTTTTACATGTGTGTTGTGTATCTAAGGACAAACAGCACAAGTGACAAAAAAAAACTACTTAAAAACCTTTTTTTTTTCAGTGCAATTCATACATTCTAATGTATGACTATGTATTTGGTAAAGAGGGCACTTATGTTGTACACTTGATTAACATGGCAGATTTATTTATAATCTGTTCACTGTAAACAAATGACCTATTCACTCCCCTAGCCTTATCAGGGATGCTTTTCTGCCTCTCTGCCTGGCCTGTCTTGTCACATGCTCTGACATCTGCCAGTTCTGTGGCAGACACTGTCATTGTGAAGTCTAAGTTTAAACCTCTCCATCCTCTGGGAACACTCTGAACAGAAATTTCCCTGACACTCAGAAAAATGCAGTTACTTCTGCAACCTTACATAGAGTTCACAAAATGAAGTAGACTACTTTCAGGGTCACTTCTTCTTATTTCTGGCCTGTATATTAAAGGTTTATTCTAAGAGAATTGGAGAGTAGTCCCATTTTACAATAATACATGACCTGTGACCACCATAAAAAGAGCTCAACTACTAGCTGTTGCTACCTGTCAAATATGCCAAATTTACCATATGTCATCAGGTTTGCCTTCTCTGACACCATTTCACACATACACAAAAGCACACATGCATACATGGACATACATATCCACACACACACACACACACACACACACACACACACACACACACACACTGATGGAAACAAAACAATTGTGTGTTTCGTATAATCTTTGAATAGAACATTAGCAAACAAAAACCAATAACTAGGAGGAATATAATAATGTTTGTAAACTGTATAAGGTATGAAAAAATAAAAATTGCATGGGTTTAGCTTCAGGCTTGTAACATTTTGTTTTGAATTGTGGACTCCACTTGGAATTGGACTTGTTTTCTAAGCAGCTACTACTGCACTTTCCTATTGCCTAGTTTGAGAAAGAGAAATAGAGTTGGCTGGGGATATTTATTATGTGTTCTGATATCTAGTAGAGAACATTTAATATCTAGAAGAAATAAGAATGCTATATGTCAGCTCAATTTAGAAATGTGCTCTATTTCTTTTGTTCCTTTTTCTTATTCTCTGAGCAAGAATACTGTTCTCTATATACGTTAATCTTCATCCTGTCACTACTTCTATCTTATAGAAAACTGTTCATGACAACAAATTAAAATTCTTTTAGAATAATCTTATTCTTTTTGAGATACATGAACACTGCCTCTAGGTTATTCCTCCTCTTTCCTCCCATTCCTCTCTTTCAAATGTACCCCTTCCCTCTCAAATTCACGATCTATTGTTCAATTCTTACTGCCACGTGTATATACATAAACAAAAGTCTTTATTTGATCTTATTTTAAATTTTTATCACATCTTCCTATTGTCAAAAAACTTACCTTAGTATCATTTTTTTCTCTCCTTTCTTGCATGCCCAAATTACTGAAGTGATTATCTGTGCTTCCCTATACCCCCTGTATCCCATGGACAATTAGCAGCAACCACAACGGTCCCAGGGGTTATGGATTAGATTCATTCACTTTTTACAGCTATGTAACATTATTATTAAATCCGCAAGACTTTCCTTGAAATGACTAGTCCTCCCTATTCTATTTCTACATGTTTAACTGCCCCTCTATTAGCTCATCATTCTCTCTCCTTCAATGTAGATTTTCCTAATGCATTCTTTCCATTGCACATTTTAAAAACAGTTGCAACAGTCACAGAAAATCATTATGTGAATCTGCCTCATAAAACTCTATTAAGCTTACCCAAAGTCTGGCAGGGCAAATGTAGCTCTGAGCCCTCATCAAGGAAACTTCTCTTTGCAGTAGACAGGGAGGCTATTACAGAAAACCACAACTTATCAAATTGCAGAGTTGCAGAGCTCAGTCTCAAATTTAATGCATGTACAACACAGGTCCTGCACCTACAGCTCAGCAATCATTCATTGTAGAGGAGAGGGCAGAGTTGATGTAAGAGCCTTAGAGAGGATGTCTTCTAGAAATGTCAGCCTCACCCACATGACTGTCTAAACAAGGACAGCAGTAGATATGATGACACGGATGAGTTAGGCTCAAGAGGCCTTAAGCAAGCATGGGGAACTGCAGAAAACTGAGGGCTTCTGAGAGTGGGAGAGGTAGAGGAGTAGTTGTGCAATGCCAAATAGTCAGCCCTGAAAATACATGCATACAACTCGTATTGTGCAGACTGAACAGGCTGTATTTGTACACACAGGAACACACACACACACACACACACACACACTGTACACACTACCACCAAGAACAACAAAAACAACAACTAAAGAAAAAGAGACCCCAAATTTAAAGGAGATTAAGGAGCAAGGAGATATATGGGAGGGTTTGGAATGAGGAAAGTGAAGGGGAAAATGATATAATTGTATTATCACCTCAACAAGAAAAATATGATTAAAACTTTTTAATCTAGTTCTAAATATTCTGGATCTGTCAGATTACAGATACTACAATGCACTGTGCTTGATGATAGCCTTGAACATTGCCATAATAGTGAGACTTAAGGAAAAATAATAAGCCTTTTTAAATATCAATGATTTCATCTGCAAAATGCAAATTAAAATAGTTCTTTACCAATGTGAGTAGAAGAATGAAATATGGAAGTGAACTAATAGTGTACAAACCTAATAAATATAAACATAAACCTTCAGTGTTCTGTGTTTTGATGCACATATCCTCCTTTCTAAAATTGGCCATGTCCGTACATCTCAATTGATTGAGTTCTAAACCAATAGTCACCTTCACCAGACTAGACTCAGCTGTCAAAGTTTTCATGAATACTTACTTCAATATCTGCTCGAAACCTCCCAGGTACTTATTTCATTTACACTAAAACCAAGCATGTTAGCCTAGACTATAGCCTCTGATTTCCTTCCAGATTCTTCGCCCATCTTGTAGTTCATGTTTATACAAAATTCATACAAATTACTTTTGGTATTACTTTTACTTATTGATACTGTTCTTCCTACAGGGCTGCTGCTGAGAGCAACGCTACTCCTAATATTAGAAGGATGTTTTCCTTGTACCTTCTGCCTCTTCCCTTATGACCATTTTAAAATTGTAAAGCCCTTTATTATCACTAGTCCACAATCTACCTGTCCCAATGTTTCTTTATATCATTCCAAACGTTCTGAAATTATAATATATTTAGTTCTCAAATATAGACTGAATTTTTATATGTTACTCTAGCATTTCATTATACAACTATTTATCCTAAGAATAGTATCTAACATAGTTCAAAGTAAAAATAAAATATTTCCCTCATAAATAAACTAATTCCTGATATTATTAAAGAAATAACTGCTATTAAAATGTGATACTCTGAATATTTTCATGATAGTTCTTGTTTTCTAGTTTACATTTAAGTGTGTTCTAAATATTAACTTGCTTTTTAATTTTTAAGGACATTGAGATCATGAATAAACCTTCATCTTGTCTTTCTGTATTTATATTAGCACTTTGAAAGTACTTTACTACTTTAGTACATGGTCAACAGATATATATATATAGACTGCACAAATTGGTAAATGTATTGCAAGTCCTTCATTAACAAAATGAATAACTAATTATCGTTAAAAAATATCAGAGCTCTGGACTTGTAGTTAAACAACTTCTAATATTTAGATTCTAAATCACTTAGCTGTTATACTGGAAATAAAACCTTTGTATGCTGTAAAACACACTAAATCATTACCTGTGAGACATGATTTAGGCATTATATCAGCAAAGAATGTTGTAGTTAGATAATAATAAAATGAGAAAAACAGACTACTTATATATAAAAAAGATAACATAACGCACTTAATATATGTCTATTCATGTAAGACAAGTAATGTTGTTTGAGAAAAGTATTATTTAACCCCCCCAAAATGGACACTTCAATGTTCAAATTCAACTGCAGAAAACACACCAGAAATATACTTTTAACACAATATGAAAATCAGGTGTCACAGATGACTGTAATCTTAGATTTCTGAAGGACAAGTAATGAATAATATAGTGATTCTGACGTGAGCCAGGCTTATGTGATAAGTACCAGGCTGAATAGACCTACATAGCAAGACATTGTCATACACATATTAAAGAAAGGAAAAGGAAGAGAGAGATAGAGACAGAGAGAGAAATGGAGAGACAGGGAGTTGGACACAGAGAGGAACAGAGACAGATACAGAGGGGTGGGGGAGAGGGAGGGAGAGAGAGAGAGAGAGAGAGAGAGAACACAGAGAGGGAGTTAAAATAGGGAAAAGAAAGTAAGAAAGCAGAGAAAATGTCATATATATATATATATCCTATAAGATTATTCACCTAGGTTTAGTTTCAAATCAGATCTCAGACCAAACAGGTTCAGGTATGAGTCATGTCCCCACAGAGTGTCAATCAAGTCTACTCAAAGAACTAGACATTGTAATGACATGACAGATCTTAGAGTAAACAAACATGTAAAAATGTTTGGTCATAAAACTCATGCTCATAAGAATATATAAAAACAATATGTGTTTTGTCTAGTTTATATCCAAGTAAAAATGGATAGGATTATTAAGGTATCTTAAATAAACATCTTTCACTGGGCAAGAGAAAGCCCTTGCTTCAACTCTAGACAGAATGCTGTCTGAAAAGGACAAAACTTGGAAGTAGGCAAGACAACAGCCTAGCTCTGCCAAGACAGGGTAGGCAAGTCCTTCATAATTCCTGCTTTGGAATTAATGTCTGTCAGAGATACTGGGCCAAAAGGCTGAAGAAAGGTTCTCTAATGTATTGGGAGAAACTGGGGACTGTCCAGGCAGCCACTTGTCTGTCATTTCTTAGTTTTAGAAGCTGCTGGCTCTGTACTGCCTGTATAATCAAATATATTTATACTTCTCAGGTCTCTGATGTGGTTGAAGACTACCCAGTTTTAGTCTCACGGTTAAATTTCAAGTTGTTTAGGATTTAAAAGGATGTTCTAGGTCTAAGAAGATGTTTTTAAGTTGGTAAGGCAAGCTAGGATGGAAATTGAGTAAATATAGAACTTTAAACTTATTGAAATAGATAGATAATAGACTATTAATATCAGTTGCCAAATACATAAGGACTGAATATTGGGAATGTATGTTATACTTTATACTTTTCATAACTGTGGCCTAATAGTTCTTATTTTTTGTATGTATTTTTCATTATTTTAAAAAGAGCCTTTTATTGTACTAAAAGGGAGAGTTATTGGGGGGAAAAAGATATACCTCATATTAATTTTTTTAAAAAAGCATTTAGGAGGGTGAAGGGAAAGAGAGTTGGAGAGCAGGACTAGGATGGGTGGAAAGGGGGCACTGTGATGGATATGTAACCTGAAGTAATAAATAAACATAAAAAATAAAATAACAAATTAATAAAAAAATCTTTCTTAGACATTATTTACTTAACATCACTGCAGTTGACTGACATAACTTACAGTTTGTGGGATTGTCCTGGGTGCTTGTATTAGTAAGACTCAGAGAACAAACCAAACTCCAATAAAAAGGCATAAATGTAGTCTAAACAGTAAGGCTGCATTGAAAAAAGAACTGATGCCAGTCAGGTTTTCTATGTAGATAAAAACATTTTTTAATGATATCATAAACTCTTCTTTTTACTAATGCTTTGTAAACTATCCCTCATGTGGTAATAACAAATGTATAGAATAATTATGTCTTCATTTCTTATTCAAATAAGTACTTTTCCAGCATAAAAAGTTTACTAAATATACATTGATATTTCTTCCTCACTAATTCACATCTGGCAGGTATATTTTAATAACCTAATATTTCTTTGCTTTCACCATCTCAAATTTTCTGGTATTTGTTTCTGCTACATCATCTCTCCCATATACCTTAAAACATCTTTTTAATTTATTAATGACAACTCCTGTGCTCAATCCCATCTATATCTGTCCCTATTCCTACCCCACTAAGCACAACCTACTGACTGTTTATTTTAGGAACTTTTATTCTATCAGTTAAGTGACTAATCAACCTTGCCTTTGTAACATAATGAGAAATGTCAACACTATCTATAAAAGAGGTAAAAAATTATCTTCTTCTGTCCAGTGACATATTCTCCAAGATATTTTGTATTTATATGTTCTGGAAAAAAAGCCAACAAGTCTACATGGGCTTCCTGTACCTTAAAAGCTATTCATGATTATGTTTCCCTGTTTTGTTGCAATTTTCATTTTTAAATGATAGTTTGCAAAACTATTATTTTTTGCTACATAGCCGATGTTACATACATAGAATTGTAGCTGTATTCACTGTGATTATGAAATATTTTGCATGAATAAACTTATTTTTCCTGCACACATTACACTGTGATCTTGTGTACATTTCTAGACTTCTGTATTTATGTAAGTTTTTTTTTGCCATGAGTAATAAATGGATGGAATATATTTGGTATTTCAGATTACTGATGATATAATATATTCCTTATTAATCAGCATATTTTAAATAGATCAATTGATCACTAAATGTCTAATACAAAAACTGTATACTTTAGTAAATCAACAAATTTTACACCAATTTCAATAACTGACATGAAACAACATATTTACTTGCTGAGCTAAAAACATGGTGGGAGGTCTGATGATTTACTTCCAAAAACAGACTTTAAAAAACACATGAAATTATGAGAGCAGAATTTATCTTACTTCTCATTATTATGTCCTTTCCTTTCCATTTCCACCTACACACACACACACACACACACACACACACACACACACACACACACAACTGTAAAATGCTCTAACTGTATTTCTGGTACTTGTATTTTTTGCCTTGGAGGCAATTGACATTATGCCACCTGGAACCAAAACCTGTACCTTTTCTCTAGGAATATTTCCTTTGAAAAGGCAATGACAAGGATGTAGTGACAGAGAATGACTGTAATGTCATACGGGCAGTCATATGTGCTCTGAAAAATGTGTTTATTCCCAGGAACCAAACTACATGGCACTGAGTTAAGTTCTAACAACCTGATACTGTTAATGATGTAGTCAACTAAAAAGGGACTGCCAAGTACTCTTACAAATGATGCTTGGAAGCACAATAGAAACTTATTTGCCTTGGGAAGGGTACATTTATGTGAAGCATCTTTTTCTGTCACAGCAGGAAAAAATGCAAGCAGTTTGCTAGATATTTTTAGTTTAATGCTCTGTCATGCATGTGTTAAACAAGAATTCAGTAAACAGCTATGAACTTTGATCCTCACATCTTTTGCTGTGTTGGAACATTTGCACATAAGTAAAAAGTTATTTAAAAATGACTTCAATGAATTCTAGAAGAAAGGAGGTGAGTAGATTAGTAACAGGAAATTGATTATTGGAATGCTTACAATACAGCAGCTCCTTTTGATCATGTCTACTGTTCACCCAGATAATATTCAGAGGCAATTTCATAGTTGCGCAACCCTGGAATTTCCTTGTGTGTAGATAGTACTCTGGCTCAGAAAGTAATAGCAGTTGACACAAAAACTGTTGTAATCTCTTTTGTCATCGGAGGAAAAGATGACTGAGGCACTGCATCTAAATATGTGTTAGCCACTCATGTGGTTATGCCTTTAATATTGCAACAGACCTACTATGTCAATACTACAAACTCTGACCTTCAATTTAAAATTTGGAAGACATCTTTTGAGCTCTTTTATTATTGTTCATTTTACCAAAATATTCACTTAATTTCTAAAATATTGTTGTTTAAATCAAGGTATGAGTAATTCTACTCACGTAGACATCTGCTGAATTAATTTTCTGAAGACTTTAGCATATTTGAAGCACAGGTGTGGTATAATTTGGTAGCATTTTGCTGGATTTCACTATTCTCTGATAGGTAGTTGGAACAGCATTTCTTTAAGATTCTTGGCCATATCTGAATCTTTACAAATCTCATTGCTTTTTCTGAGCTTGTTGGAGTGGATAAACCAATTTAGATCCAAGTGAATGATTTAGTAGGCTTCAAAGGTAGTACTTGGGGTCACTAAGAAGTTAGGAAAAAAGTAAAATACCTTTTTTAAGTGTATGTTTGGGGGTGTATGATTTAAGACTAGAATAATTAAGAACCAAGGGAACTTTTTAATAGAAAGAACCTAGCTAATTATAGATACATATTGCATTCTTCCAGATTAAAGAGATGGAAATATGAAGAGATATTCTTAAACTCAAGACTAATGCAAATAAAACCCAGATATTCAAAAATAGAAGTCCTAGGAATATGTCTTTTTAGGGTGCTTCTAAGCATGCAAGAAGTGCAGACTTTGATTCTGGTACCATATAAACTAGGAATGATGGCATGAACCTGGACTTCCAGGATTGACTAAGTGGAAACAAGAGGTCCTTACCAGCTACAGCGGCACACCAAGGCCAGCCTGGGCTATAGACTCTGTCTCAAAATAATTAATAAAAATGTTTAAAAGGAAACAATGAAAAACATTGAAGAAAATATCAAAATATAAGAGAATGATGGATCTATAGGATAAAATATTCAGGTCTATCTAAGATATTCTTAGTACATGAATTGGGAGATAACAATATGTATATATTAATTAATCAGTCTAGGAATTCTTACTTACTTATATTTTACTGAAATATATTACCCCTGCAGTGGTTTAGCTTATATTTCAGAAAATGAGATGCCTTTTGGTTTCTAATCAGTCTAAATTATTTCCCAGTTCTGTGTTTAGTCTGTGTTATTTGTGGTCTGTAAGATCTAACTTATCTGTGAATCACTAAGCCATTGATTTTTATTAATTCCTTATTGACTTCACACAGGGAATTCAGGAAGTTTCCCCGCACTGGATATTCTTACTTTTCTTCCTTTTAAAGCATATAATCAACTTATCTTTACTCATTCTTTTCTAGGTAGTCTACTTTTTGAAAATAAAAAAGTAGCCCATTTCCTCTACCTTTTTGCAGTGTTGGTATATGGAGAGTTCCCAATAATTGATTGCTGTTGAATGTATTACTGTATCCAGGAAAGTTCTCATGATTATTGAAGATAAGCTTGTGATTTCCACAGTTTTATATTATGGTTGTCATCTTTCTCTGTCTTGGACTAAGTATTTTCTTCCTGGAATTTTGGTATGGCCACCATGAGTATCCTCTATAAAATCTACCCAAATTGTATATGCTAGGAGTTTGAGAGAAGGAGTTAAATATTTTAAGTTAAGCAGAATGCAAAATTTAAAGTAGTCTTGGGTTACCAAAAAGATATTTTACCAATTTCTCAACTTTGTTGAAGATAGCAACACACACTGTACCTAGAGTTTTATATTCTCTCAGAAAATACTTACTCCTCAGTGGCATACCTAAGATCTCTTTATAGAAACCATGTAGCTCAATCTTATCATCTAGTTTAACCCATGACTCTAGAGGAGTTCATATAAAACTTAGAGTTCCACATAATCTGCTTTAAAAAGAAAAGAAAAAGAACACTTATGATAGTCACACTAATAAAAGGAAGCTAAAAGAATGGTCAAAGCTTTCTTTTGTTGAACTCACATCAGAAATGAACTATTATTAACTGAACCATGGTGTTCATGAAGCTGAGTGGAATCAAGGCATGAAATAAAACTAAAATAAACCATAATTCAGCCTTGTACCAGACCACTGAAATTGCCAGGAGTTCTCAAAACAGTATTCTACAAGGATGGTAGATTTATTGCATACAGTTTTAATTCTGACCATTTTTGCAGGCAGAGAGGCAGGGGATTTTTAAATGTGTGGTAACAGAATAGCATTTCAAAAAGAATACAGCTAAGAAAAACTAGCATTTAATTGTTTTCCCTGTGATGTTTGGGTTATATTCCATTAAACTCGACAGCCGTTTATTTATAAAACTGTAAATCACTGCTGATATCATTGATTTTGGGGAGAGGAAGTAGGAAAATATAACAGTTTACCCTTATGTGATTTCGGGTGTGCTCTCCAGAATGTGTAATAGATGCCTAAAGCCAAGGGTAGTACTAATCATGAAGTATATGTGCAGTCTAGATTATAAATTAGGTGTCATATGAGATTAACAACTATACAGAAATACTTGAACAGAGAAGTTATGATAATGTGCTGCAAACAATGGCAGGCTCACACTGCCTTTCTACTTTGCAAACAGTATTAGGTGAAATTAACACAGATGCTGCTTAACTTCATGAGGTTCATTTTTTTGTTGTTGTTGTTTTTAATTTTCAGTTTATTGCCTATGCTATCAGTACAGTGATGACAAACTTCTTCCCTGTGTCAATGAATCAACCCAAATAACTCTTCTATTAGATTCAGGGTATTTGGTCAAATGTTGCCATCCTTGATCCATGTGGAGTTGAGTTTTATGCAGAGTTATAGAAACAGGACTATTTTGACTCTTCTACATACTGCTGTGCAGTTGGATCAGCATCAGTTGTTGAAGATGTTGTCTTTTTCCTGGTGAGTACTTTGTGCATTTTTGTAAATATCAGGTGTTTGTAGGTTTGTAGAATTACTACTGAGTGTTTATTCTATTCCATTAGTCAATTTATCATTTTTTATTCCAATATTATTCTGTTTCTATTATTACGGCTCTGTAGTAGAACTTTATATCTTGGGTGCTGATGGATCTATCAATTCTTTTATTATTTAGAATTTTTTTAGTTATCCTGAGATTTTCTGTTTCCATATGGAGTTTAAGAATGCTTTTTCAATTAATACCCTATCATGGAAATGATGACCAATAGGCATTCACTTGCTATAGTATGGTTATGCTAATCAAAGGATGATATCACAAGAGTTTATTTCAAATCCCAATTTTGTTGATTCTCGTTGATATTTATACGACGCATTTGTTTGGAAGGATTTCCAGTTGGTCAGAGTCATTTGTTCATTGCCCTTATCAGAGCATGATAGGTAGAAAATCCCTTTACTACTGCGCCATATTATTTGGCTTTGACTTGCTTTGACCAAATGTGTAACTGACAAATCAAAACATCATGTGACTTCTCAACCTAGACCTCAAGAAGATTTATAATTTTGTTAAGTTGTATGAACCCCTATTCTGCTCATATGGATGATGTTCATGGAGAGCACTTGGAGGTGAGAGGCCTGTGGTATGGTACACATCATCAGCAAGGATAGTATTGCAGAAAATAATGTGTATGAAGAAGCATGTCATTGTTTGTGTATAATACCACAGCATGGGAGACAGAGATGGGAGGATCTCTGAGCTTCCTGAAATAGTCATTCTAGACAAATCAGCCAGGTCATTGAAAAGCTTCCTCAACAGTGGCAAATATAATAAGATGGAGAACAACTGAGTAAGATACCCTAAGTCAACCTATGAACTGCGCTCTCATATACACTCACATTCATACATATATAAAATACATACAGACATCAATACTAATTAATAAACAGGAAAATTACATGGTTTAACTCCAGTGAGCCAAACTGACGCTATGATATTTTTAATTACTAAATTGACTAGAATAAATTGAATGTAGTTAAATTATGCTTTAACCTTCCTAGGTAGTAAACAGGAATGTTTTACATTCAAGGGTAAACAAGATTAAAATTCTTGTAAATAATAATTTGAAAATCTAGTCATTATAGAAAAGAACAAATTGCACAGCCATGCAATGGAATGATTTGATACACTCAGATTTAACCTTACAGTTACTCTATAATATATTATTCTAGAACAGAATGACATATTTTGCATGTTCTTGCTTCTAATCAAGTTAGAAAGATTACAATCAACTTCCTTTTCTCAGGAGTAGTAACTCAAACAAGTGCTCAAAGATGTATCAAGATGGATCACTCCATACTTGTATTTCAAACTAGCTTTATCTGAGAAAAAACTCACAGATGTGCAGGTAATCTCTTATTTTGGATTCTTGGATGTTTGGTCTGGTCTGGGACACCTACATGTATGGTCCATGGCATTAGCTCAGTTTGTCTCTAATCTCCTATTGCTGTAAGGGATCCTTCTCAAATAACAGTAGAGGCTCTCTCAGTCCATCAGACTGCCCATCCTTTTTTAAAATATGGAGGAGTTCCCCTTTCTCCACATCCTCGACAGCATGTGCAGTCACTTAGTTTTGATGTTGGCCATTCTGACAAGTGTAAGGTGGAGTCTCATAGTGTGGTTTTGATTTGCATTTCCCTTATGACTAGGGATGTTGAACATTTCTGTAAATGCTTCCAGCCATTAGATATTCTTCTGTACTGAATTATCAGTTTAGCTCTGTACCCCATTTTTCATTCGATTATTTAGTTTGTTGGTGTTTAATTTCTTGAGCTCATCATATATTTTGGATATTAGCCCTCTGTCTGACATGCAGTTAGTTAAGATCTTTTTCAGTATCCCTACCAAAAAAAGCCCAGGGCCAGATGGTTTCAGTACAGAATTCTACAAGACTTTCAAAGAAGTGCTAATACAAATTCTCTTCAAATTATTCCAAAAAAGAGAAAGAGAAGGAACAATGCCTAATTCATCTTATAAGGCCACAGTCACCCTGATAACAAAACCGCAGAAAGACTCAACAAATAAAAATAATTTCAGTCCAATTTCCCTCATGAACATTGACTTAAAAATACTCAAAGGACAAAACCTGGAAGCAGGTAAGTTGACAGCCTAGCTCTGCCAAGACAGGGTAGGTAAGTCCTTCATAACCCCTGCTCTACAATCAATGTCTGTCAGAGAAGCGGGGCCAAATGACTGAAGATCGATACTGTAATGTATGGAGAGAAAATGGGAACTGTCCAGGCAGCCACTGGTATGTCATTTCTTAGTTTGGGAAGCTGCAGGCCCTGTACTTCCTATAAAATCAGATGTATTTATTCCTCTCAGGTCTCTGAGGTGGTTGAAGAACAGATAGCTAGAGTCTCATAATTTAATTTTGAGTTATTTAGGAGTCAAGAGAGTGTTATAGATCTAAGAAGATACTTTTAAAATTGTGTTGCAAGTTAGTATGAATGTTGAGTCAGATATAGAACTTTAAATTCATGGAGATGGTTAGATAGTAGAATGTTAAAGTCAGTTGCCAAATACATATGGACTGGATATTGGGAATGTACGCTAAGCCATATAACCCTCATAACTGTGGCCTAATTACCTCTGTTGTTTTGTATTGTATTTATTATTATAAGAGAAAGAGCCATTTGTTGGACTGAAAGCGGAAACTGTAGGGGGAAATAAGATATACCTTAAACTTAAAAGAAAAAAAAAGGGAAGAGGATGGGGGGTTGAGGGTGGGAGGGTGGACTGGAGGGGGAATAGGGAGGGGACTGCGATTGAGATGTAACTTGAAGAAATAAAAAATAAAGGAAAAAAAAAGATTTGTGTCAACGAAGGGAAATACAACTATTTTTACATGTCCCTGCAGTATGTGTATATACTACACATGTGTCAACAAAATTTGCTGGGCCAAATAAAATCCAATCTTTTAGCATTTTAAAAATAAAAGGAAATAGATACAAGTTAGAAAAAAATACTCAATAAAATACCTGCAAACCAAATCTAAGAACATATCAAAATGGTCAAGTATGCTTAATTTCAGGGATTCAGGGATGGTTTAACATGAAAATCCAACAATAAAATCCATCATATAAACAAACTGAAAGAAGAAACCATATGATCCTCTCATTAGATGTTGAAAAAGCCTTTGGCAAAATCCTACACCCATTCATGATAAAAGTCTTGGCGAGATCACGGATACAAGGCCCATACTTAAACATAATAAAGTCAATAGACAGCAAGCCAGTAGCCAACATGAAATTAAATATTTATAAATTTAAAGCAATTTCATTAAAATCAGGGACAAGACAAGACTTTTCACTCTCTCCATATCTATTCAACATAGTATTTGAAGTTCTAGATAGAGCAATAAGAAAACTAAAGGAGATCAAGGGGATACAAATTAGAAATGATGGAGTCAAAGTATCCCTATTTCCAGATGAGATAGTACACATAAGCAATTACCAAAATTCTATCAGAGAACTCAGACAGCTGATAAACACCTTCAGCAAAGTTATTGGTTACAAAATGAACTCAAAAAAAAGTAGACCTCCATTAAACAAATGATAAATGAACTGAGAAAGAAATTAGAGAAACAACACACTGCACAATAGCCACAAACAATAAAAAGTTTTCTGGCATAACTCTAACCAAGAAAGTGAAAGATCTATATAACAAAAACTTCAAGCAAGCCTCTGAAAAAAAGAAATCAAAGAAGACATCAGAAGATGGAAAGATCTCCCTTGTTCATGGATCAGTTGAATTAACATGGTAAAAATGGCCATCTTACCAAAATCAATCTACAGATTCAATGCAATTTTCATCAAAATCCCAACAAAATTCTTTGTAGACATTGAAAGAAAAAGTTTCAATTTCATATAGAAAAATAAAAAACCCAGGAAAGCAAAAACAGTCCTGTAAAATAAATGAATCTCTGCAGATATCACCGTCTCTGACTTCAAACTATACTACAAAGCAATAGTAATGGAAACCACATAGCATTTGGATAAAACCCAACATGATAATCAGTGGTATTGAATGAAAGACCTAGAAATAAACCCAAACACCTACAGAAACTTTATTTTTGACAAAGATGTCAAAATCATATAATGGGAAAAAGACAGCATCTTCAACAAATGGTGCCGGTCTAACTCGATGTCCACATGTAGAAGAATGCAAATGGATCCATGTTTATCACCTTGCACAAAACTCAAGTCCAGTGGATGAAAGAACTCAATATAAACATGGATACATTAAATCTAATAGAAGTGGGAAAAAGCCTTGAACTCATTAGCACTGGAGACAACTGCCTGAACAGAACACCAATAGTTCAGGCAGAAAGATCAACAATTAATAAATGGGACCTCATGAAACTGAAAAACTTCTGTAAAGTTAAGGACACTGTCAATAGTATCCATACTTTTTAATGGATGCCCAGGCTTCATCTCTAAATTTGGGCAGTAATGGGAAATTTCTTATCAAATGTTGCGATTATCCTACTTTCAAATCAAAGAAACACAGTTCTTGGCAAATTGTAACCAGAACCTGTTAACTCACTTTGTTACACATGATTTAAATTAAGTATCCAATATTTTATCTTTCCTCGGAATCTAAAATACAAGTTTATTTTCTACATGTAAATTTAATTAAGATATGCATTCTGTTTATACATTTATGATGTAGTTTGAATGTTTGAGACATCAGTTATGTGAACATATGGATATTATAGTAAACAAAGGGTTGCATGCTCTAAATTTATTTAATAGTTTAGATTTTGTGGACATTTCCAAATAACTGCTACCTCAGTTACAAGGTCCATTTTGTTTA
Organism: Lophiomys imhausi; assembly: GCA_907164525.1. Lineage (NCBI taxonomy): Eukaryota > Metazoa > Chordata > Mammalia > Rodentia > Muridae > Lophiomys > Lophiomys imhausi. The sequence goes on along the minus strand of CAJQZJ010032173.1, from coordinate 13,580,007 downwards.
ACCTTGGTTACTAATTATATAGAAAAGGTGAGCCTTAAAAACAGGGATTTACCTACATTAATTCATATAATATTTACATGAAGATAAGCATTGTTATTCCTAAACTGTACATAAAAAATTATTCAACCATGGTATAAAATGTATATTTAGTATCCCCTAACAGAACAATATGATTCTTATGTATGTGAATTATCAAAAGACAGGCTGAATCTCAGCTATTAACACAAAGGAGATGTAGTATAAATTTTTATATTATAAGCAAATGTAAAGTGAATGCTAACTATTAAATTCACACCTTTGCACCAAGTACTGTTACCAGAAAATAATGAAGAGGCACTTTCTGACCTAATTGGATGAAACTCTTTTTTTTTAATAAATACTCTCTTAGACCATACACCCCTTAGAGTTTATACTATTATTCATTGATAGACTAATTGTCTTATTGAAGACATAAAGAAATTGTAAACGTTTTATATACATAACATAAAGCCATAATATAACTTTAGTAATTTAATAAGTATTCTACTTTCTAGTGATGACAACAAATTGATGAAACCTAGTAATCAGTGGCAACCAGGAAGTTTGAATAAATATCTTTCAGAGTGATGTTAATATTACACTCCAAAATATGTCTTTTTCAATGTGCAAGAATGTAGCAAACACTTGATATGCAGCAAGCTTTTAAGTTTTGTTTTGCTTTTTTCACATCAGAAAATGTGCAGTCATCATATTATGTGTGAAGACTCATGTATAATTATATACACAACAGATTGCAAACAGTCCTTCAACTTTTTGTAACTTACATATTTTTGTGTAATAATATCCGGGCACAAACATATGATATTCAAAGAAGTTTAATGGTCGAAATATATCATATTTTAATAAAACAAAGTTCCTTCTACATTTCTTATATGATGTTCAACATAAAAGGTAATCCAAGTCAGTTACTTAGCTGTTTGCCTGTATAAATACACACACACACACACACACACACACACACACACACACATCATGAACATGAACACAGACTATTACATGTCTGGAGACATTATTTCCTGTATGTCAGCTCTGTATTATGAACATGAAGATTGCAGAAGACAGAAAGCTGATTAAATAACATGGTGCTCCTGGGACAACAAATCCTCTCCTTGGAAGGAAATGTATGAATGCTGTGTGAAAAAAATTGTGTCAGAATGATGAAGAATGAATGAGATTTAACTGTGATACATTTACAAAATGGAATACCACTCAGCTATCAGAAAAAAGAAAATCATGCAATTTGCAACCAAGTGAATAGAATTAGAAAAGTTCATCCTGAGTGAGCTAATACAGACCCAGAAAGATTCACATGGCATGTATTCACTTATAGCTGGATTTTAGCCATATACTGCAGGATAAATATAGTACAACCCATAGACCCTAAGGAACAGAAACCTACCATAACTATCCTATGAAAAAATCCCCCCAGCAACAGAGGAGTCAAATGCTGAGACACACAGTCAAAGATTAGGTCGAGCTCTGATAGTCCTCCATAAGAGGGGGAGGAGGAATAGAAAGATCCAGAGGAGTCAAGATCAACACAACACATGAAGATCAACAGAACCAACCAACCTAGGCCCCCAGAGGCTTACAGAGACTGAATCACTAACCAAAAAAAAAAAAAAAAAAGAAAGAAGTTTAGACGGGGGGGGGAGGGGGGCAAGATGTCGGAGACCTACACTGATGCATTTTGAATGCGGGGGGAAAAAGAGCCATAAAAAACACAGAGTTATTGGGCACTGTGCAAAAACCGGAGGGGCTAGACCCCCCCGGGAACACTCACAGCTCCCAAGGGACTGTTAAAAGTCCCAGGGTAAGGCTCTCCCCCCCATCTCTCGCAGACATGGAAGCCACTAAACCTGGGATTCGGGAACTCCCATTTGGAGAGGCGACTGGTAAGATCGACCCCAACTCACAGCAGGCAGAATCAGAGGCCACTTGGCGATAGATCACTAACCTATTGGACTCCCCACACCTCAGGTAGAACTTATACCCACTTAAAAAACTTTGTGAGATAGTGGAAGTCTTAGCAAGGAACAAACAGGGGGCTCAGCAGGTTGTCCACAGTGCTCGTGAAGAGGAGGGCGGGAGGTTCCGAGAGAGCGCGGGAAGCCGGAAACACAAAGGCGGGTGGGAGGGGCCGAATCCCGCGCAATCACGGCAGCACAGCTGGGGAGGAAGCCTGGCTGGCAGGGCCAAATTCCCCGAACCCACGGCAGGTCAACTGGGGAGAGAGCCAGGTGTGGGTGGGGACAGGGATCCAAGCACTCACGGCTGAGCTGCTGGGGCAAGAGGACCACTCAGGCGGCCAGAGGATCCGGGGCTTGGTGCACCCACGGCCGAGCAGCCAGGGAGGGAGACCCGCGGCTACCCAGACAGGGAGGGAATCAGGCACAGAGGGCAGGCCTGTGGCGAGAAGCCTAGTGAGAAACCAGAAATCGGGACCATAGCTGTATTCTGGAAAATCCAGATGTATTAGGTGTGGAGCCAGACCCTGTCAGCCTCCGTGACGACAAACAAAGCCCACAGAATCTGTGCCTGGGCAAAAAGACCATACCATCAGAACCATTGCAGGCTGATAACTCAGAGTGCAACATAGAGAAGTCTGAATTGGGAGCAGTGAAACAATCCTGGTCCATTACTCACAACCTGGGAATAGGCTGCTCCAGCTCACAGTGCCTCAGGCGATTAAAACCACAGTGACCCTGAAATCCCCCTGTAAGCAAGGACAGATAGCCAAGTAACTCGTCCACTGCACCAAATCATCCACTGTGGTTCCAAGCACAGAAAACAGACAGGTAAACGCATCCAATGGCCAAAGGTAAAAAAAAAAATAAAAAAGAAATCAAGGAAATATGACTCCAACAAAGCAGAATTATCCTAGCTCATCCAATTTGGATGACCTCACACCAACAGAAACACATGAAAACGTTGACAATACTGCATTATGGAAAGTGATAAAGTCCCTGCAAGAAGAACTTAAATCTATGAAGGAATTCAAAGAAGCCACAATTCTACAAGTCAAAACAAGGAACAACACCATTAAAGAGCTCCAAGCCAAGGTGACAGAGCTTGAACAGGAAAAGGACAAAGCAATGAAAGATTTTCAGACAAAAACAAGCAAGCTGGAGAAGGAAATGTACAAAATGAACAAAACCATAGAAGAAATGAAAATAGAAATAGAAACAATAAAGAAAACACAGTCAGAGTTAAA
>CAJQZJ010032173.1:13450431-13556754 GCA_907164525.1 Lophiomys imhausi | reverse complement strand
CTTAATTTTGCATTAATATACAATGATCAATACCAATTTAGCCAAATTAAGGGTAACACTTCTTAAAGGTATTGTTCGTAGTAATACTTAAAAATGAAATGTCAGGTTTTCACCTCTTGATACCAACCGACATAAACTGTTTAGGATAATTAAGAAACGGAATGCTGGGCGGTGGTGGCGCACACCTTTAATCCCAGCACTTGGGAGGCAGAGGCAGGCGGATCTTTGCGAGTTCGAGGCCAGCCTGGTCTACAAAGTGAGTCCAGGACAGCCAGAGCTACACAGAGAAACCCTGTCTCGAACAAACCAAAAAAAAAAAAAAAAAAAAAAAAAAGAAACGGAAACTAATAGTCATGAAAACGTGTCATTTTGTTAGTTACTATGACAGTCTATCACAGTTATTTTCTAAGCTACTCGGAAATCAAGTTGCTAAGAGACAAGCAATATTTGCTTATCTAAATATAAGAGATAGAGAGGGCATCTTCAAAAACCCCAAGAGATCTGCAGAATATGGCATTCAAGGATGTTTTCTTAACTTAAGATTTTTTGATATCGAGACATGTCAGCTCCTGACAGCACTCCCTATTCTACTCCAAGTAGAAGATGAGCATCGAAGAATCTCCAGTGGGAGATGATTGAATTGGTGGTAAGCCTTTCTCTTGGCAAGAAAAACCACTTGCTTCAACTGTAGACAGACTTCTGTCCAAAAAGGACAAAACTTGGAAGCAGATAAGTCGACAGCCTAGCTCTGCCAAGACAGGGTAGGTAAGTCCTTCAAAATTCCTGCTCTACAATCAATGTCTGTCAGAGAAATGGGGCCAAATGGCTGAAGATTGATGCTGTAATGTATGGAGAGAAAATGGGAACTGTCCAGGCAGCCACTGGTATGTCATTTCTTAGTTTTGGAAGCTGCAGGCCCTGTACTTCCTATATAATCAGATATATTTATCCCTCTCAGGTCTCTGAGGTGGTTGAAGAATAGATAGCTAGAGTCTCATAGTTAAATTTTGAGTTGTTTAGGAATCAAGAGGGTGTTCTGGATCTAAGAAGATATTTTTAAAATTGTGAGGCAAGTTAGTATGAAAGCTGAGTTAGATATAGAACTTTAAACTCATGGTGATTGTTAGATAGTAGAATGTTAAAGTCAGGTGCCAAATACATATGGACTGGACATTGGGAATGTATGCTAAGCCATATAACTCTTATAATTGTGGCCTATTTATTTCTGTTGTTTTGTATTGTATTTATAGTTATAAGAAAAAGAACCATTTTTTGGACTGAAAGGAAGAGCTGTTGGGGGGTGGGAAGAAATACCTTAAACTAAAAAAAAAAAAAAAAAAAAAAGAAGGGAAGAGGATGGGGGGTTGAGGGGGAGGAGGGTGGAAGGGTGGGACTGGAGGGGGCAGTAGGGAGGGGATTGTGATTGAGATGTAACTTGAGGAAATAAAAAATAAATTATTAAAAAAGGACCAAGTTTAGGGAATTAAAACTTTAAGGAAATAAGATTTCTGTTAAAAATGATTATGGTGTCTATTTCTGTATTAATTCTATGTTGGGTACTCACTAATTTGGCTAACAATGGTTAGATGTTCCTATTATCTTATTCTTTGTGGATTAAGATAAAAGATGTTTTTGATTGCAATTTACATTGCTTAGACTGCAATAAAAAGTGCTGAAAAATAAGGCTATATAAAGCAACCTGGACTCCATTGCTTTTCTGCTAATCATTGTTTCTGTGAGTAACAAAAACCAAATAAAGATATTAGTCTGAGGAGATATTTTTATGCAAGAGATCTAATACACAGTCAAATTTTCAGGATGTGATCACCTTGAAAATCTGTTAGGGAGAGAGGGGGCGGGGATGGGTAGAGACTAAGAAGATTTAGTTCGATAAGTCACACTTAAGAAGGCAATTATACATGCTCCATTCAGTGGGTAGACATTTATTGAGTACCTAAAATGTGTCAAGGGTATTTCATGAATAAAATCTCCAAACTACTTCATTTTTAAAAACTTGGATTCTGATAGTTAAAATGTAGACCAAATAAATAAACTAAATATGGTATCAGAGATGTTAAGATCAGAGGAGCACACAGGGCTTGGTTATGATGGAATGGGGTAGAGGGGGTTGATGTTTATTAGGTAGCATATTATAGATCAACTTTCTGATAAAGTGACCCTGTGAGCAGCAGAGATGAAGAAAGGTGTCAGGATGACTTTTGTAATAAAGTCAGATGCCTGACTGGGGATTGAGGATGTGCAATGTGCTTGAGAAAGAGGAAGCATGTGGCTCTGGCACATAGGGAACATGTGACACACTTGGACACATGGATTTTAGGAGAAAGTGAGGTTGACAGAGTCAACACGAGGATGGGAGGTCAGGAGCTGGAGGACCCGGGATGCTAGCAAAGGACTTTGTGATTGAGTTTTCAGGAAGATGATAAGCCACAAAAGTGTTATGAGCAGAGAATGACATTTTGCCTTCAATTTCCCAGAGATCACTTGGGCTGTAATATATAATTATATCACTAATGTAAAATTATATTGGTTGGTAATCACAAGAAAAGTAAATCTAGCATTTCTTCTGTTGTGAATCATTATAAAAGACTGAGACAAATCTGACTCCTAGGTTCAACTTAATAGGTGATTTTCAAGATATCGGCAATGCATTTTATGGATCTAATTGTATTCAGTCTTGAGGTCTTGTCATTATTACAAGCCCTAATGTCAAATATGAAAATTATAGTTTCTCATTAGGGAATTCTGAAAAGTTCTTGGGTGATCTTCCATTAGCCTCACTTTTACTTCCATTTATAGTCTTGCATGTCTTTCAAGGTCTAAATTATTATTCATCTAGCTCTCACCGAACTATGAGTAATTTCTAATAGACAGATTCCCAGTTAGCTCCTGCATAGCAAAAAGCATGTAATGTACTAATTGAATCTCAATTAGCTTACATCATATCTCTTACAGCATTTCAAAACATGATTCTGTGCACATTAAAGCCTCTGTCTAAGGAGGACAAATATTTTTTTATCAGTATTGTTGTGTGTAGGAATCAACAACCTTCAGTTTTCATCATAACGAAATACAAAAGCTACTCATAAATAATGGGATGAGTTGACCTATTTTACAGGCTCTTGGGGAACACCATAGAGTACAAGGTACATTTCATTTTGGTGCAGGACTAGAGATCCAGGTAGTTGAATAAGTCACGAGAAACTGAACAAGAGGCTTTTGTCTCTTCTCGCATGAACACAGAAATGTTTCATTTCAAAATAAGTACAATCAATCATAGTTTCTTACAGGAAGGAAAATATTCAGCTAGCTTCTGTCTCTCCTGGAGATGATCCACAGAGCGTGAAGGAGTGGCATTCAGGAAGGCAGTTGAACAGTAGGAGAAGTGAGAGCGATACAAAGTCAAAAAAGTTCACAGAAAAAGATTTAGAGTATTTAGAATCAGGTGAGAGGAAAACTAAACCCAATTTACCCAGTAAACCTCATTCTCTATTAGAATTTCAAATATTATTTTCCTTAAAATAGATAATGGAAGAGATAGAAAATAATAAGTCCTGCAACCGAGAGAAGTTTCAACATGCTTAATGAAATCATACAGTACCAACATCCAGGTATTCACAATTGTCTTATTTCCTTCCAAAACTTCAGGAAATAAATAAAAAAATCTAATTTATGTACCAAATAACAGCTATGTTCTATTTATAAAACTCCTGACTATATAAGAATTATAAAGAATTGCAATTTAGGAGGAATGTTTCTCTCATATAATCTCATGAAGTATAGCTTTGCTAATCAAATGTGTGATAAAGAGAAAAATTCTACTTTTTACCCATTTCTTGAGTGACTAGGGCATGCCAAATGTCTGTTACTCAGGATGCAGTGATCTGAGTTCTAGGAACACGGAAAATGGGCTTCAGTAATGCTTCCTTCCCTGGAGCTCATAACAGGGAGAGAGATTTTAAATAAGTAAATAAGCCTGGGAAAAGATGGCTTGAGGCAGAAATGAATTGTGTAAGGATGGGGAAATCATGTGGAGAGTTACTGGTTAAACATGATCATAGCATTATTCTCAGGAGTCAGGGAATGTGTTCTGAGATGTCAGCTGAGTTGAGAGTCACAGGACAAAAAGGGACCATTGGAAGGAGGTCTAATGGCCAATGAAGAGTCCCAAGGAGAGACCAAACTGAGGCAGATGATAGACAATTGGCTGAGGTCGAACATGAAATGTCAAGTGTGCAGTGGAAGGAACTGATTCAGGTCACACAAGCAGGAAATGAAGCTTTAATTATATTCTAGTGTTTCAAAGATACTGAATTTTTTTTAGTATGTGAAGAGATTTGACTTGATTTATAATCGAAAAAATGATATTTAGCCTGTATGACACTCAGTTAGAAGGTGAAAGAAAAGGTTGTCTCAGTAGAAAAGTTAAAGTCAGAAGAAAACCTAACAAGGAATAAAATATTTCAAAGCACCTTGAGCATAAGCATACCCACACTTGATGTGCTAATTGAAGATCATTCTGTCTTTGATTAATATTGCTTCCATAAGGAGTCTTATTAAGCACATATTTGCATCATTAAGACTAACTGATATTATTTTAGACATACAAGCCTTTTACAAGCATATGTATCACACTTACGAAATTGATCTGTAGAGATATCTATCAGTTATCTAGATACCTTCAGACCAAGACATATCCACAGCATGATGTAAAACTACAGTTGTTGGTTCTTGTTTTGTTCCTTTATGATACTAAAAAACATGGCGATGATGACTATAATGCTATTTTGCAGCCTTTATATGAAAGAATGAAAACATTTATTTAAAAGGCCACTTAGTGTTTTAATTTTGCACTGTTTTCTATTAGTAATGTAAGTTCTATCAGTTTCTTATGGTCTTTTTTATGATGGACTACAAGAAGTGATTGTACTTGGGGTCCAAGATAAATCCAAGGAGTAGAACCATATATCTAACTAGGATCATGATCTGCAAATGCTTGCATGTATGTGTGCATATGTGAGTATATAGTCTGTCTGTCTGTCTGCCTTTCTGACTGTCTCTATATCTATGTTTCTGTCTGTCTGTAGATGACATGTAAAACAAAAGAAAGATGCTATTATAAGTTTTACTAGGAGCTAATAGTTCTACTATTTCCTCACTCACTCGTATGATTTGAACAGAATGAGATGTTCATAGATGACAAACACATTTACAGACCAAGGTCATGGATATTATTTACTTCTCTTGTTATTCTAATGGAAAGCTTTATATAATGACACACACTATTAAAGGTGGGTAATATGTCCTCTCATGACTGGTTGTAACCGAACTTTTAAATTATTATTTAACACTTATTTATTACTAAATTCACTTATAACAAACACCAACAATTTCTTAACTATTAATCCTATAAATTCTTACAACCCCTGTAACCTATCCACTAAACCTATTGATAATTATTTTTCTAACCTTTTAGAATGATACAGTCTCTGGGGCAGGTCCTCAGTTGTCAGGAACATAGTCTTTGTTGTAGATTCTTTAATGCACTTAGCAGTCCTTTTTCTGGATCTCTCAGATGCAGGTTCGTCAGGGTAAGTTGGTTATTGCAGTCTCACCTTAAATAAGGCTTCATGCTTTCTTCTCTGTGGGAGACCCCAGCCGTCTGCAGGCCAACTTACTTCTTTTGAATCAGGAACTCAGCTGCTCTGCCTCAGTCCTTAAAGCCAGGCACAGTTTCCTTTAGGCCACTGTTCGGAAAGATCAAACCCCTCTAGGCAAAAGCTGAGCCACAGGGTTTAGTCCTTAGCCTTTTGGTGTCTTGCTCAGGCTTTCTTTGCTCATCAGCTTCTTTCTGCTTCAGGGAAATCTGGCCATCAAATGATGGCCAGCACTTTTTTCAGCAGGACTCTTGGAGCTCTCTAGCATCAGGGGCCTCTTCTCCTTCTGGGCTCCATGCACTGTCCTTAAATAGGAGGAACTCTGTTTCAGCTCAACTTGGGCTCTGCCCACCTAGCAGCTGAAAACAATGTCAAGCCAGATACTTTGTTTCTTCAAGTCCATTAAGTCTTTCCTGTTTCCTGACTTCAACCTTGTTTTTCAGTCTATTGAGTCTTTCCTGTTTTTCCTGACTTCAGTCTATTAAGTCTCCTGTTTGTTTCCTGTTTTTAGTCCACATGCTGATAATGCTCTTCATGCCCTGAATTAAGAGACAGTATCAGAAACCCCTATATATTTTCTAAATCTAATTTATCTAACCCCCTACAACTGGTCCTACATGTTAACTGGGATAAGGTCAAGAAAGCACAGGGTGCAGAACACTGACTGTTTACTGAGTGATTCCATAAACTCTGCCCTAAGCAGATGTCTGTACACAGAGGGAAAGAAGCTGTCCCACTCTGGTAGATACATCATCTCTTACGTGACACCAACCAGAACGGAAAGAAATCTAAAATCACTCAACTGCAATATTCCATGGAAGATAGATCAGACCCTTAAAGTATTATTTCTAAAATTTTCTGAAATCTTTAGAATATATGCAAAGCATTTTATGTAGAATATTCTCAAAAGAGCACATAAAACAAGATATACCAATTGACAGAGAACATTTGGGCATTACAAGTGACACAATTAAAATACAGTTGAAATGCTTCCTTTGCTTAAGCTAACACTGATGATTAGTAATTACCATAGATGGAAGTCATGAGATCACTATTTTTACTCTCCAAATCATACAATTATCACCACATATAACATGACAAAGAAAATAAGGTATCTATAAAGTTTCAACTTTCTTATGCTAATATCTAGCATGCTAATTGTGTCTTATAGTACTTTTTGGTATTTTCCTCAATAAAACTCCCCAGTTTTTAAATAAGAGAATATATATCATTCATTTTTAAGTAGATGATAAATATATATTAAATATACTAAATTATCAGTGACTAATACCTATAATTCTAAAATATTTAGATTTGAAAGTTGTAAATTTGTGACTTGTACATTTTTATACAGTACAATATTCTTAAATATCAGGACAAATGGAACCTTTCACATGACAGGCATAGTCTGTGATGTCTCATACTATAGAAATATGCTTATTTCTATTAGTTTTGATTTTTAGAACAGAGTGGAGAATTCCATATGGGGATTAGTTTGTTAAGAGCCAGGCTTCTGAAAATTGTAGTTACAGAAAGGTTATATATGTTAGACTGTATTTCTGTAATAAAAATCAGTTAGTAAAAGTCATTGGCAAGCATGACCACATGAATTCAGATCCTCAGAATCTATGTTAAAAATATTAATAAATAAAGTAGGTGTGGCCAGAAAGGAGCTAGGAATATTGCAGTCAAGTGATTTTAGATTTCTTTCCTTTCTGGGATGGCAGGACTACTGGGACTTGGTGGCTAAAAGCCTAGCTCCAAGTTCAGTGGGAGACCCTGTCTGAAGGGAATAAGGTGTAGAGTAGTAGATCAGGGTACCTGTGTGGGCTTGAATGAAAATGACCCCATAGGTTCAAATGTCTGAAAGCTCCCATAGGTTCAAATGTCTGAAAGCTTCGATACTTTTGGGAACACTTAGTGGCAATGACAGTGTTGGAAGAGATGTACCACTTCAAGTAGCCCTTGAGTTTTGAAAAGCTCCACACAATTTCCAGTTGGCATTCTTTCTACCTCTTACTTAGAGACAAGGGTGTAAGTTCTCAGCTACTGTTCCAGAACCACAGCTGCCTGCCTACTGCTATGCTTCCCACCAGTCATGATGGTCATAGACTTATTCTCTGAAACTAGAAGTTTCAATAAATCTTTCTCCTATAAGTGTATTGATCATGGTGTTTTGTCATGATAATAGAGAAATAACTAAGAGAATATCCCATGTCTTATATACTTCTGGTATTTCTTTTTTTCTGGTATTTCTAAATACATGTAAATGTGCACACATTTACACACATGTATATATAACACAATCTTATCACAAACAAACAAATATAGATTTCCCATTTGTTATGCTTCTCCTTCATTTCCAGCTTCCAGTGTGTACAATGAAATTTTACTATATGTTGAGCAGTGTATACATTGAACCATGAATTCTTCAATTACTTAGAAGAAGTTCAACTGGCAGTAAGAACCAACTAGGAACCTACTTTGTTGCCTTCAACAATAACTCACTGAAACTGTACTAAAAATTGAAAAATAAATAAAGGCGGGGAAGCATACTTGGCAACCAAAGGGCCTTCAGGAATCTCCCACAAAATTTTCTCAAGGATTACAGTATCCAGGCTACTCTATATGTTGGTTTGATAATACATTCAACTACACTGTAAGCACTCAATTTAGATAGTTTTATTTTTAATATTGACATCCCTAATATAATTATTATTCTATTCTTAACACTTATAAAAACAATATAATGTAGGCTCCTTTTTTACCTGTTAAAAAATAAATACCAGAAGAATGGTATAAGGTCTGATACAAGAGTTTAAAGATGTTAGGTCATATCTGTTCTTTCAAGTCCCCTTACTATACATCTTTATCTTCATTCCTTCAAGGTACTGATCCATGACAAGAGGTAGAAGGTAAAAGCCAAGGACAAATTTGAAAAGAAAGTCTTTAGCTTGTTCTACCTGGGTAAAGTACCTTCTTCATTAACCCATAGAGGAAGGATTTTATGCAACATGCATTCTCTGTGTCTAAAATTACATGCTGAGTTCCTTTCATGATTCATGTTTCAGGTCACATTAGGATCAAATATTAGTCTTTGTTCATATATATATACCATGTTTTCTCCTTTGAGTAAGATAAGGTTCCATAAAGTGAATAAAATTCTAAAGAATACAAAACAATGATTAGTATCTCAACACAGTCATTTGTTATGTAGATACCATTTATGGATAGAGGAAACTAAATACTACATGGAAATTCAGTAGTAACATATTAAAGAAATTAGTCAAGGATATTCAGTGAAAACATTCAGCACTGAGTTTTCCTCCTAATAGCTACTTCTTATCTCTGAAAACTCTTGATAGAGCTATCAAAAATTTTTGCATTTTTAAATTGAGGTAATGCCATTTCCCTCACAGAATTATTATGGAGCTGGGATATGATAACAAACAAAAATGCCTGAATCAGTTCCTGGCATAAATTACACCCTCAGTAAAAACTGGCTTTTATTAACAAACTATACTAAAGGGAGATGAACAAATGGCTAAGCCATCTAGGATTAACCTAAATCTAGAGTAAATTGAGATTTTTTAGAAATGCCTGTATTTTCTTTAAATACTGACATTAAACATTATTTTCTACATTAATCTCTTGAAATCTATCTTAATGCATTTTGCATGTTCTGCATCAAGTCAGGTAAGCAAGAGAAAAGCATATTTTCTAAGCAAAGCATTTAATCAAAGCAAAGTAAATAAATAAATAAACAGACAAGAAAACTACTAATCTGACTAAATACTGAAAACACACGAAGTAGGAAAAAACAAAAATAAAACAATCAAACAAAAAACACAACTAAAATTAGCCTTAGGAAATAAACCCATAAATAACCAGAAAGAAGTATCAAAAGAAATAGATGCATACCATAACAAATAGAGGAATAAATAACACTAAATAGTTGTAAGGATGTAAAATATCTTCATTGTACCACACTGAGAGAGCAAGATGCAAGCCTTAGGTACATGTATCCCCATGTTTACAGCATCTTATGGTTGTGTCATCCAGAGACAGAGGGTCATATGTAGAGTACAAAGTATTACTGCAAGATCAGTTGGTCTTGTTCTGCTCCATCTAATGCTATCAACCGAACAGCCATAATGTGCTTTCAGCATGTGCTTGTGTTTGTATTTTTCATTATAAGACAAGAATAAGATAACATACATAACCCAAAACAACATAATTGGTTTTTCTAATTCATATCAGGAAACATGGTTGCACAAATGGAGCTTATTCCTTATCTCATTTCAAATAAAAGTGTCTTTCAAATTTAAAGCATCCTGTCTAGCTAAAAATGTTCACTCATTATTTAAACGTCATTGACTTTAATTTTAAATAACCTGCAATTCTAATCTCTGAACCTCCACTCCTACCCGATGCTTTGAGAATCATATATATTGAGAACAGATTTCAAGTATTTATTCATTTTAAGTTTCTCTGTTCTCTCTTTCTAGATAATCATCACAAAAATACAAGGAAAAACTGTGTAACATACTATGTAAGTCAGGAGTGGCGATTATCATAACATTTTTTTATTTCTAATACTGCTAGTCACTTAAGTGTGTTTTTCTAGAGTGTCCTCTATGGGCAAAGGAAAAAAAAATGAGTTACTACCATCTAGAAGCCTTTATTACAGCAAACAACTGAGTCAGATCATAAGTACTGGTATAAGCAGCACAAGGAGAATGCAAATTAAATACTAGTAGAAAAGAAGGTAAAAATGTATTTGACTGTCTAAAGGATAAAACAGTTATGAGGATGAAGGGTTAGCAATACTCTGTAGTTCAGTGTGGAGCTGGGATGACAGACAGCAAGAAGAAAGTCTTTGGAGCTACGACATGCAATATGCTCAATGTGGAGACTTTCGGAAACAGGCTATATGTCTATGGACAGAGGTTATGGCTTATTGTATACGGCCCTGTCCTAGAGCAGGTCGGCTGTTACGTTACAGCATGTAGATTTTTTGCATAAGGCTCTCAATATCTCATCTGAGTTACAGACAAGGAAGCCTTTTCATTCCAGGTAGTACCTTGGCAGTTTAGTAAACAGGCAAGATATTTTGAAAATGTTGTGTTAAATATTCATACATGCATATAATGCACTTGGATCCAATATACTCCCTCATTCCCTTCCATCTGACTCTTGTTCCCTTCCCTAATCTGATACCCTTTTATTTCTTTTAACCTCGTGTATTCTGCATTTGTTTGGTGGACTTAAAAACTAATACCCAGAGTCCACTTGGTAATGTTTGTCTCCGTAAGGGTGTGCAGCATCCAGTGGAATATGGGAGGCCTCTTAAGGGTTGGATCACTGAAGAAATGTGCCTTCCCTCTTCCTGAAGCTATTAATTGACAGAAGCTCCTCAGACAAAGGTGGGGTTTCATAATCTACTTCCTAATTCATCCTGAAATTTTAGCTAGCTTGCTCTTCTGCAAGCCTTCCATATGCAGTCCTAGCCATTGCTGGTTCCACGTGCAAATGTGATGTCACATCTAGAAAATACTGTTTAACTGCAAACATCCATTCTGTCTGAGTATTAAATATTTCCACTTTTTTTATGATGATACTTGAGGCTCAGGGAGAAGGTGTCATAATCAAGGTTTGCTCTGTTGTCTGCGAAGTCCATTGTCTCCTGTTATATATCCAAATGTACCAGTTATTGGTATGTGTTTTAAGTTACATCTACAGCAAAAAGAAGTAACGCTATATTAATTATTTTTATACAAGATCCTCCTGAGATATTTTGGAATGAAAAAGTTGTTTCCTGAAAAAATATTTTTTTGCCTCTCATCCACATTATAATTTATGTATCATTGGATTTTGTTTTCTTTTAATATCCTCTAAGATATATATATATAGATATTATATTTGCTAATTATATAGTGTCAGGTTTTACAAATGAAGTGAATTAATTTATTAGTCAGATAGGTTGTAACCTTCATACAGTTGTTACGAATTTAATTTGGACTTTTATAGAACCCATTGAGAACCCTTCAATAACACTCATGTCATTAATGAATAAAGATAGTACTGCTTCATTTATAAATGCTCAGCTCAACTACTTTTAACTAGTATGTGTGTACAGCCATCAGGTGAAAAGACAGGAGAGATTTTCATCATCATAGAGTATGGATAAGCTACTTTCTACTCAACCTCATTTATCTGTGATATTAATTATTCAGATATCTATTACAAGATTTGTTTGTTCTGTTGTAATAATCACATAAATGAAAACAGGCATTATCTACTCTTGAATCTATTGTCTTTTGCTTAATATTTAACAATAGGAAGTTCTATATTGTTGTATAATACTGGAATTTATTCATTTGGGCTTGCTGATCCATAGCCAATTAGATGAGAATACCAAGTTAGTCCTCTATTCTCTTTTTGGTGGATACTTCAGTTATTTACAATTTCTTAGACAGGTATTAAAATTAAGGGTTTGCACTTATCTATAGTTTAATGTGGTTACTGTATGGCAGAAAGAGATCAACTGTGTAGATAACTTGGGCATCATTCTTGGTGATAAATGATGATAGAATTAAGGGTTTGCAGTATTCTAGAGTTTAGTGCAGTTACAGGATGGCAGATAGAGATCAAATGTATAGACAATGGGCATCTAAGTTGGAGTATGCAAGAAGAAAGTATTTGATATAAATCACACAGATCTTGTGTGAGGAGGCTTCAGAAGACTGGTTAGGTGCCTATGAACAGGCTATGGCTCTCTTATTATGTAGAACATTTTCCTGGAACAGGTATATTGTTAGAAAAACACTAAAGACAACAGAAGGCTCAGGATATATTATCTTAGTTACAGACTAGGAAGACTCCATCCCAGATGATATGTTTATAATATGTATCATGGAAGAAGCTACTATAACCACTTTTTAGGTCTTCCTGAACATATAAATTTTCACTTTTTTGGCTTATTAGTTAGTTATGAATGTTTTTTTCTTTTTTAAAAAATGTTTATTTATTAATTCAACATCTACATCACCATGCCTTTTTCCACCCTTCCCATTCCCAACGTCCCAATTTCTACCCCCTCTCCTTTCTATCCTACTCCGCTGCAGTGGAGTGTCCCTACACATCAATGCCCTCACCCCCAGTTCAGCAGTCATATGAGGGCCAAGAGCTTCCTCATGTACTGGGGGCCTACATGGAAGCACCAGTAGGGCAACATGTCTCCTTAACAGGTAACAAGGTCTATGTTCCTGTTCCTTTTGATGCATTGGTTATACTATAGTTATCATGTAATATGTGGCTAAAATCCTATTATAAATGAATAGATGCCATGTGCATCTTTCTGAGGCTGGGTTAGCTCACTTGGAGTGAGTTTTTCTAGTTCCATCCATTTGGTTGCATATTGCATGATTTCATTGTTTTTGATGGCTGAGTAGTTTTTTTTGTTTGTTTTTTGTTTTGTTTTGTTTTTATTCATTCCTCAGTTGAGGGACATCTGGGTTGTTTCCACTTTCTAGCTATTACAAATAAGGCTGCTATGAACAGACATGAAGAAACATTCTTTACAGACCTGGAAAAAATAATTCTCAACTTCATATGGAATAACAAAAAACCCAGAATAGCTAAGTCTATCTTGTACAATAAAAAAACATCAGTAGGGATCACCATCCCAGATTTCAAGCTGTACTACAGAACAACAGTAATAAAAACAGCATGGTACTGGTACAGAAACAGACCAACTGAACAATGGAATATAATTGAAAACCCAGAAGTGAACCCATACACCTGTGGTCACTTAATTTTTGACAAAGAAGCCAAAACCATGCAATGGAAAAAGGACAGCATCTTCAATAATGGTGCTGATCTAACTGGATGTCGAAATGTAAAAGAATGAAATTAGACCCATTCTTATCACCCTGCACAAAACTTAAGTCCAAGTGGATCAAAGATCTTAACATAAAGCCTGACACACTAAATCTAATAGAAGAGAAAGTGGAGAAAAGCCTCGAACTCATTGGCACAGGTGACAACTTCCTGAATGTTTGTCCTAATGTTGACTTCTGTTTGAGCTTGCAATAGGGTCCAGAAAATGCTGGGGAAAGAAGCCAGGCTATGTTCTTTATGGTAGAATTAGCACAGTATTTTTACTGAGCTCTAAATCCCACGAATGTTTTGTTAGTGATGAACAACAAATCTGCTTGCTTACAAGGGACATTGACTAAGGCCTGCAATTATGATTGTAGTTGCTTCTGTTTATTTCTTCTTTGAGTCTAGATTTATTCCATATACTTGAAATTCTGTTACAAACATGTACACTTAGAATTAATTGTTCTGCATCTTGTCAGCCTAACTCTTTTAGCACTTTAAAATGTCCCTCTTATCTATGGTAATAGATATTCTACTTGACATATATTCCATTTAAAATTCATATAGCTGAACAACTTTTGAATAAAATCCATGAATTTACCTGAAATTTCTATTTACACTTATAATGATTATTAATATGGTTATAATTATGACTGCCATTCCTTTTTCTGTTTCATCTCTCACATTATATTGACATGTTATTCTGAGGAATACAATATGTATTTTAATTTATCAAAACATTCCTTTACAAACCATCACAAGCAATAATGTTCTTTTAGGTTGTACTATCCCTGTGTGTTCTTTTGATATTTTATTTTCCTGCCCATATGCAGCATATCACAGAGCTCATTGTTACCTAGCGATACCCTGAAAACCACACAACACATTGTATCCTCCCAGGCAAAGGACCATCCCTTCTGTCAGGGTGCTGCTCAAGTGACAGAGGTATCTAATAACTACATGTATTCTAAATGTGCTTTAATAAAACTTCAGTTAGATTGGTTTCATCACTAAATTTTAATCTTAAAAGAAACCAGGACAAACTAAGTAATTATTTTTGTACACATAATTTTTAAGGCACAGAAATAAAAATGATGTTGCCTCAGATTTGCTAAAGTATTATCTATTGATTGGAGGAGGAGAGGCACAGGATATGCCAATGCTAATTGGATTTTTTTTCTATGCTGTCAGTAATCTATTTAGGAATTTTTATTCAATTCCTATTTAACCACTCATCTTAAATTGTCATAAAGGTGCACTGGGTGAAATAACATAGTTTCAGTGACACTCTTGAATATTTTTGTAAAAGCTCTATGATCAGAAGAAAATGAATATGTGTGAGGGAGCTTTAATAGGATAAACCAAATAACATTTACTGCATTCAATTCCTAATTTAACTAATGTTAATTTGTTCTTTTTAGGCTTGATCAAGATCTACTCAGGCTATGACTAGATGAGCAGCTGATGAAGAATGGCAATGTCTTAGTGCTGCCATCTTAGTCTGTAATTCTCACCTCCACAAAGGAAATTTGCAAAGGACTGAAAGACAAATACTTGGTGGAGACAGGTGGCACACACATATGATAAACTGACAAATATGCCAAGTTTCTCCTGCCCCAAAGTTAGGTAAACATTAGGGTTGCTGAGAGGAGGAGGTTATCCAACTTACTGAGCTTCCTACCAATGTTGTCGTGAGCTCTAGAGTTCCATTATCAGAGAAGTTGTCACCCATGTTGCCATGGCTTTTCAATGACTCAGTTACCTTTGAATTGTCCATGTTTCTGTATGAAATTCCTCACCTTCTATTATTATCCAATTACAAGCACTTTTTCGAGTAACCTCAATAAGCACTGTGAGAGTTTAAGCTGAACTTTAATGGTATCGTTCCTTTGGTTTGTTGTCATCTCCTCTATCTGGGGTGAATGGATATTTGCTTACATTTTGCCATGAATATCATCACACAGAATATGATCAGTCATATTTGGTTGTACCATAAACTATCTCTTCCTCTCCAGGAGGTAAGATTTAAGAGCTGTGTTTTGTGTCAATGTCATATATAACTTTGACATTGATACAAAACACAAAATAGGAAATTATGCTTAATTTTATAAGCTAGAAAATTGGTCAAATTCTCAGTTAACAAATAGTAATACTTGGTTATACCTTAGCAGTAAACACATACACCATAGTAAACAAGAGTGAACCTAGATAGCACTTTGCAACTCTAAATCTGGAACACCCTTTGGTCCTAATCTTCTAAAAAGTGAGAAAATTTAAATTTGAAAAATTTATTTTTAAATGAAGGCATGTTCTAGAGAACCAAAGCCACTTGAAATATCATGAAAAATTCGTGGCAGGTATCAGGCAAGTCAACAGACCCCCTTTGTGAGGATTTTCTTGCTCCTAGTTCTACCTAGCAGTATTTCTATGACAAAAAGTGATCTCCTTCATAATTTTTATTATATATTTAAAACATCTCTAAAAATATCACTGGCTCAGAAAGTGTAACAGTGATTGGTACCATGGAAATTCATCCTCTTTGGAGGGCTTTGTTCTCCACTCAATATTAGAATAGAAATTGAGTTTAATGTATTACCTTTCTTCTATATAATTTCTCACAAAGCAGTCATATACAAAGGTCTCGGCATGATAAGCAAATGAAACTCAAAATAATTATAAATAGTGATGGCTATTTATGACTATTATCATTATAATAATAACTCATAAAAACATAATGAAGTTCTAATCAATGAAAACACATCATCAAAGGAAATTGGCTTTTGTTGGGATTTAATCCACTAAAACCAGAATTGTTTCAAAACAAGTGTTTACCTCAAATGTTCTTTAGAAATACACTTGTATTTAGAAGGTATTTTAGGAATGTATATATTAAAAATTTAAAGTTTGGGTAAAATCTTTTTACTAAGTAAAGTAAATAGCTAGAATTCAAAATATTTAAAACCATGTCTTAACATATATGCATTGAGTTTTGTCAACTATTTTAATGGTTAAGTTTCAAAACTGAGGTAACTTGTAAAATGTAACTACTGAATTTTTGATAATGACATGCCTTGAATTGAGAGTGTGCTGTTCATTATGATTTGAAGTGCTTCTTGGCTATGTCGAGTTTTAAAACAACTAGAGAAACAGATGTCAGACATCTAATGTTGCTATTCTCAATCAGAGATCATTTTTAGTTTAACTGTTCCCCCTCTCAGACTGTAATAAATTTGCTTTCACATGCATTTCTGGTCACAAGAACTGCAGCCCCTGAAAATGTGAAGTAAGCTGAGATTTGCAAATGCCCCAGACACTGTTATGCCAGGAAAGTCTCTGTCTAGCCTAAAAGAAAAAAAAATTAGGTGTTAATTAGGAGTACGCTTAGACAGTTCTCTAAGTTTCAATAAGACACACTTTAACTTAAAAAGTTTTAGCTGAATTGATCAAATTAACACAATACAGTTAACAATCTAAGAAAAATGGTTGGAACTTAAAGATTATTTTCTTGGCCTAGTTGGTTTTTTTTTCAGTTTTTAGATAAAAATATTACCAGAAAAAGGAAGATATCCTTGTTACATTCATTGATATCTGTCTTAAATCTATCTTGTGAACAGTAGGACCCTGGGCTGAGGTTTTAGCTCAGGAGACAATTGTAGTTGCTGTTCAAACATGAAGATCAGAGTATAGATCTCTTGAGCACAGGCAAAAAATCAAGCCTGTATAAAAGCTCCAGAGCTCAGATTAAATACAGGGGGATCCCTAAGACTTGTTGGACAAGCCACTCTACCTGAGATGCTTCAGGTTTAGTCTGTGACCCAGTCTCAAAAAAATGTGAGCTGAGGAAAACATTCCAGGTTGACATCTAGCCTGCACATGCATACAAGCAGACACACACACACACACACACACACACACACACACACACACAAGCACAACTTAGGTTGTATATGATACACATTTGGTTACAGAGAAGGTGTGACTAACAGATAAGGCAGTTTAGTATATTACATGTGAATTAGAGGAGATTGTATTTAGATTAACCATAGCTATTTTCGAATCCAATTGGACAAACAGGGTACCACTTTAGTGATGAGAATAGGAGGTAGAAAAATGATCGTGTAGAGAATGGACTCCAAAACAATAGTTATCAGAATGCCTTTACTAGAAGCCTGGACTTACAGAATTCTGGCTCCAGGTTCCTTAGTACCTCTGCTGGAAATATATATGAGGATGTGATTGAAACAGAGAGGAGGCCCCTGGACACCTCATGGTTTTACCAATTGGACTGACTATGTCATTGTCTTCCTCATGCTTTATCCCAGTTTCTGTTCTATGTATTTGTGAAAGACCCCCCCCCGCCCCACTAGCAACTTCTTGGTACCATATTTCCTCAGATCTATTCCTACTCTTTGGCAGTTGTGTCCTCTCTCCTCTTTCTTCAGTTCCCACCTTGAAGCTAAAATATTTTTCCTCTAAATATTTTTCTCTCTTAAGTCTATAAATTTCATTCTTCAAATTTATGAGATAGGAAACCAGAAGTCACAGGTCCACAGGACAGTTTTATTTCTCTAAAGATTTTAAGGACCCTAACCCACCCAAACTAAGCTGACCAAGAGCTAAGAAAGAACCTGAGACCCTCCAAGACATGCCATGGGTTCCCCATATCATGGTAACCACTGCTCTTCATCCTTTCAAGATCCTCATTATTTAATAAAATATGTAACTAACTCATGATTACTACTTAATCACTGTTTTACATCTATCAAAGAAAGAAAGAACCCATACCATAGCACATTAACTTATGACTACACACCTCCATCCTTTACAGGGGAATTGAAATGCTAATCAGGTTAGAAAGTTCTTCTCAGGACACATCTATCTACGACATCTGCATGACACAGGAATTGAAACCAATAATTCTGAGTGTTCTTCCCTAGAATTTCCATTTTCACCATGCTCGCTATTATGTGTAGTTATTTAAAATCATGTGTAATATGCAGGAATTGAAAAGTAACCAAGTTGCTGATGATGACTGTTAAATCAGCTGCCTTTTGAGGGAGAAACATTATCTCTTAAAATATCATTTAATACTTAATAAGACTTCCTTCACCTTTATGCAGTAATATCTTTTCAAAAAAAAGCAGACATATGTCTTGCTATTTGCAAAGTACATGTGTAACAATGGGATAATCTAATTTTGTGATTTGGTTATAACCATCTGCAGCAGGCCAATTAGTGAGCAGTCTAGAATCAGTTGAAACACTTTTGAGGCACAGTTTATTTATAACGTGATATTTATGGGGGCTCAGTAGTAAAACTCAGTCTCATAAAGGACCAAAGATGCTGTTTCTGCGCTTCACAATGTATTTCTCAAAAAGGCTGCTTCATCAATCACTCATGACCCCAGGAGAGGGACTTGAGTTTCCAAGATAATTTATTTTTCCTTATTCATATCAGTAAAATAATAGTCACCGATACTGCCAAACAAATGAACTCCATTTATTTTCATTCAAAAGTACATAGTGGGTTACATACCAAACTATATTATTTTAGAAGCAACTCTATGTCACTATTCTAGATAAAAGAATAAATCTAAATTGTTTTATCATACTTTTGATCTGACCTTGAGCTCGAATTATATCCTCTGATATACTGAGTGAATGAAACAGACTGAGAACAGCAAGATTAAGCAAAGCAGTGGCCAGTGACTAATGAAAACGTGTCATGAACCTAATTTGCCTAATCCCAACTAGTAATATCACATCATCAATCCATGCCATAGTTTTCCTTCTTTCAGTATGTACTTTGAGTCAATTTTCTACCTCTCTCAGTAGATATTGTCAGGGTATCAATATAGTGTAACATTTGCATACATTAGAAAAACTCATGGCCTGGCTTGAAAAGTGAATAGAACTCAAAACAATGAATGCTACTGTTTACTAGGATGACCAAAGCTGTGTGTCCAGTTTTCCTTGGTAGACATCAGAAATGCCCAAAGAGTGTTTTTGTTTTGTTGTTGTTTCTTCTGCAGTTTATTATTCAGTGTGTACATCCCTTGCTTAGAGGTTTGTGGCTTCATGACTGAACCTGACAGGAACCACCTGTGTATCTTTTTGTGCTATTTGTCTGATCAGCTAACTCCACCTCTGCACACCTCACCCCAGTTTCTGTACCAGTTCTTTAAGTAGCATTGATATTAGCAATGTGATGGTATCTTATGTCCTGGGACCACTCTTCTAAAGTTCTCACCCTTGAGGCTATCAAAACTTATCCTCTGTACTTCCTGAATTTCATTTTTAAAATTGTCAGGTAAGAACTATATATGGTTTAGGTCAACTTCTGTGACCATCAAGTTCTTAGGCCTGTTTTATTCAAAGACACCCCCGTGTCATCATATTGACATCACATTTCTACATTTCCAAATTACTGTGGAACTGCAAAGTTTTCAATGTGCTTGCCTGTGTGTGTGTGTGGTTTCCTGTTGTTAACAGATGAAATAAACACATATGTACACACACAAACACTAATGGCATCCAGCACAACTCAAAAGCCTTCAATAGAAAGTTTCTGAAAGTTTAGATGTAGTACATAAAATGACTGATTTTGTGTCTTGAACTTCAAATTGAGGGAATTGTTTTGTACTTTATGTTTAAAAATCAAATCTGTTGACCATTTGGTTTATTAGTACTTAATACAGGTACAACATACTAATGTTGGGGACCAAGGAGAATTTGGACCTTCTTGAGAAACAGGGAAAGAAGGGGATGGGAGAAAGTAGTAAACATTATCAGACTATAAATGGCTACTCTCACAATGTATCCTTCAGTAATTTAATTCAAAACAAATCTAATTCCCAGTAAACACCACCAGTCATAAAGATGTCTAGTCTGTGTTTTTGTTAATTTGTCTGAATGGTATTTCTCTGTGGGGACTCAGCCTCAAAAAGCCATGAACCCACGGTACCCACGCAGCTTTCAAGCAGTGGTTGTTTCTGTCAGATGGCAGCATTTTCACTTTAGGGAGTATGATATTATGCTTATATTGCCAATTGACGCAAAGTGGCCTTGTTGTAACAAGAAACCACATGGAGAGTTTTCAGAAAAAATTCTTTTGCTTTTCTGTAGCCAATTTGTAAAAAAAAAAAAAAAATCAGCAAATATCTTGTGTATCTTGTATTTCAGATCAGCAAAGAAAAAGGTTGCTCTAATTGTGAGCTCAATTCTTATCATATGATTCACTTGAAAAAGTTATCTGCAAACTCCATGGCAGAAACATGATAAATGAGTGAGTGGATGTGGGTGAAATGTGAAATGGTTCCTAAGTCATCTGGTAGCTGGAGACAATAAATATCTCTCTTTGATAGGCACTGCCCACATTTCTAACGGCTATGTTATGCAATTGTCGATTACATGTCATCAGACATGATTTTGAAGGCCAAATGTGTAATATTTCATTGAAGCAAGACCAGAAAGTAATCTAAAAGTCAATAACTACCAGTCTGAAAACTGTTTTAACCCATTTTTAAAAATGAATGGAATATACTTGTCTTAGCTTCAATGAACCTTTTCTAAAGCCTAATTTTGTTCTTTAAATTTAGCAATTTTGGGATCGAATATTTTGTTTCCCTTATGATTGCTAAATTGGTAAAGAGAAATAAACAAAGAAAGTCATTTGAAGATATCCCAGCAGTGACTTTCCCAGAGGACAAGGCTCTTCTTTAGTGATTCTGTTTGTATTTGATCAAAGCCTAAGCTAGCTTGCCTGTAACTAACACAGCCTGATCCATTTAGGACTCCCATGAAGCCTGCCTTATAGAGAAGAACAGGTAGATTAAAAGGAAACCCAGACCATTTGGAAATAAACAATGACTGCTTAAGGAACACTTTTACACTTTAATAAAATACATCACAATGCAAATTTAGAGTTGGCTTTGATTTGCAAAAATATTAAACCAAATACAATTGAATCACAGACTTTCAAAAATAAATACATGTGAAGAAATGCTATCACTTAAAACTTCCAGTAATTAAATTAAAATCATAAGACACAGACTAAAAGTTTTCTCCTGCTTTGTAACCTCTCATTTCAGTCTGTGACTCTGACTCCAGAAAAGCTTTTTGCTGTTAACCTGAGGGCAGGTTTTTAGCACGTGGAAATTCATTTCTCTTACATAAGCTAGGAAGGCTCAATTTATTTTCTTTTTCAGAAATAATTTGCAGTAAAAATTGCTCAAAAACATATGATCCAGTTACAGTTAGTGAAAATTTTAGCAAGAATAACTTGTACTAGTTCATTAGGGACAATAATTTTCTCTTTGATATCACTATTCCAGTACATAAAAAATGATACTGTGACCACTGTAGATCCATATGGCACATTGATACTTATTCTCACATGGCATAGTCTCACATTTCTGTCAATAACTATTAACTTAAATGTGCACACTCACACACACTAGAGATCAGACTGTTCAGAGTGAAGGAAAGATTTGTGGGTGACAAAGAGCTGCTTTTCTTTTCTTTTTTTTTTTCAGATTTATGTTCTTTCAACCAGTGGCTTTATTTTCCAGATTCAAATTCTATACAACTCACATAACATACATAGCTATACCTAAAGCTCAAACACTGTTGGTTTTGTAAGGATTATCTAAAGATATATTCTCTGTTTGGTTTTACAGTTTGTGGCTGAAATCAGTCAAACATAATCACCTGAAGATATAGGCCTGAAAAATAACTATGCTAAGTCAAGTCTGTTCTATAGATTGAATATTCCTTTCATAGATTTTTTTTCTTCACATTGAGTATAAAAAGAAAACAATTGGACATTGACTATAAAAAGCAATTGGCAGGGCCAGGTGTTGTGGTAAACACCTTTCATCTCAACACTTGAGAGGCAGAGGCAGGTGAATATCTGTGAGGTCCAGACTAGCCTGGGCTACATACTGAGACCCTGTCTCACAGTAAAAAAAAAAAAAAAAACAAGTAATTGGTAAGGGACATGGAATAGACATGTAACTCAGCTGGTGGTTTGTCTGGGGTTTGATTCTCAGTACCACATAAATCAAGAATCTTGGTGCACACCTGTAATCCCTGCATTCAGGATCTAGAGATAGAGCCAGAGACTTAATATTATATAATAGGTTACATAGTAAAGTCCAAGCCAGCTTGGACTACCTGAGACCCAGTCTAAAAACAATAATCAAACATAATAAAAATATGTGTGCCAACATGACATAATGAAACCTAGTATAAATTAATAGAAGACAAAAGTCCAAAAAAACCCTCAGATAAACAAAACAATCCTTTTGTGTTTGTAGGCACATCTTTGCAGGCACACCAGCTCACATGTCATGGTTGGAAAACAATCTCTTCTTTAAGTCCTCACCTACCTTCGGTGAGGCAGGATTTCTTCATTGTTTGCTACTAAATACCCAAGACGAGCTGGCCTCAGAGCTTCCAGGCATTCTCCTGTCTTCACCCTCTTGTTTTAGGAACACTGGTATTTTAGATGTGCACTATTTTGCCCAGCTTTCTGTAGCTTCTGGTTATTTGAATTCAGGTCCTTGAGCTTACATGCGAGCTCTTTACCCAGTGAGGCATATTCCCATGCCCAAATATACAATTGTTACAAATGCTGATGTATTGTGGTTAGTGAAATCTTTAAAAAAATCATCAGGTCTTTCTGCATTTCAGAACTAGGAGCCTAAAAGAAGTGTGAGGGCATTTGGGATTTGTCTGCCTTCTTTTGACTTTCAAAGCATTGAATGAAAATGCTCTATAGTGGCACAGGTGTTTAATGCTAGCATTCAGGAGGCAGGGGCAGGCGGATTGGTGAGTTTGAAGCCAGCCTGGTCTACAGAGTAAGTTCTAGTTTAGTCAGAGCTATACAGAGAAACCCTGTATGGAAAAAAAAAACAAAACAAACTAACTAAAAGAGAAAAGAAGGAAAACAACAAAGTGATATATAGATTCTTGAGCTATTAAAATGACTACTTTTAACAAGATTCCATGAAAGTTTGTTTCAAGGAAAAAAGTCTTGAAAAGAAAAAATTCTGTTCTAAAAAGTGACCATATAGATGAATAAGTGTTTGTGTATGTTTATAGTGAGTTATGAGTTATAGCTAAGCTTTGTGGCAGGATTCTAAAATCTGTGCGAGCTGAAGAGAGAGATATCAGAGAGAGGCAAAGCATTGAGTATCAGGCTTTTCAGAAAGAAGAGTGTTTTGTAGAACCTTAGAGATTGAAAGCAATTTAATAGGCAGGAAAGAAAGGGAAAGAAGAAACAGAGAAGTGAAAAGTAGATGTGGAAGAAAGAACTCTTCAAAGGAAAAGGACAGAGTCAAACCAAGGTGGTTGTGTGAAAGTTAACAGAGCATGGTCAAAAGAAAAGCCATGTATCAAAAGGCTTTTTCAAAGCTGGGACTTGGTGGCCAACACCTACAATCCCAGCAGTGGGGAAGCTTAGGAGGGAAGATTACTACTTCCAGACAAGCCAGGGCTACCTATGGACACCTTGCCTCAAAAATAGAGAAATAAAAGTTTGTGCAGAAGGTTGTTAAATAACCATAACCCTGCTTAGGTAGTAAGTAGTATTGGTGGTGAGTGTAGTAGTGCTGAGACTACTCTGGACTACCTGAAATATCAAGCAGATATTGGGCAATTAGTTTAGGGACAATCAATTCTAGTTAAAGGCTAGGCTCACAACCAAAAATATAAGAGAGCTTCTTTTCTTGAGTTTCTGCTGGCCTATCTCGTCTTGGCTCATGTCCTGCTTGATTCTTACAGCAGTTTCTATCAAGGCTATATGCTCGCACTGTGCTCCCTCCCCAAACATCTCCTTGTATCCAAAGTTCTTTTCACCTTCCATGACTCAAACCATGCTTATTAATTATCTTTTTAGTGTAGGTCACATTCCAAACGTGAACAATTACAAGACATAGGGCAAAACACCATAGAATCTTTGCCTTTACACATATTTCAATGTATAGGAAACTAGAAAAAAAATGGAGTACATACAAAGTTATTGAGAGACATAAATTATCATTTGCATATCCATAAGTGTACACATTAATTTCTACCACATTAGGATTAATGAGGATTAAGTACAATAACACTTATTGGGTAGCCTACATAAATCCGAAAATGTAAGTATGTCATAAATACCTAAAGTTATTATCGCTTTGAGATGGCTTCCATACTATTGCCTTTACTCCAATCTTTTCCTTAACGCATTTTTGAATACCCAGTGGGCATTTAACTCAAATTGCTAACTGAACGCATCATTTCCTAAACCATATTCACTTTCTCGGTGTCTGGGATCAGGATGGGATCTGGAAGGCATCTGTCTTTCCTTTCACCCTTCATTCCCTCGATGTAATCAGTCCCTGAGCTGCAGAACAGTTCGTGAAACAGCTCCATAGTTCACACAGGCTACTGTATGTGCAGCCTAACTGTACATCTGATTTCTTCATCTGGTTGACTTTCAGCCTTTGAAAAGTCTGCCTCACATATGATTACTCCATTGATTGAAAAGTTCTGATATCCCCAGGGACCACTCATTCTAAGTGCAGTGGGATTTCATTCACTTTTAAGGTCTTTATGAAAATTGCCCCAATATTCTAAGGAACTCTCTTACTTTTCTCAAGTCCTGCATATCATATCTCCACTGTTTTATTTGTGTTAATAAATATTAAGTAACTTAAATGCATTATAAAATCCTGAAGCCCTGCATTTCGGGATAGAAAACTGAATTGTGGCTGTCTTTCTGTCAATTTTAACATACTGTTTTGTTATAGTTTTCATTATTTTGTTTAAACAAATCATTATTTTCATAAAACTTATCATTTTCTATAAAAGTTTTTTTATAAAAACTTATTTTCTTCTTTAACCATTTAAAATCATTAAGAATTTCTTGTCTATATAACAAAAGTAAATAGAATTCACTGACATACTCTAACAGGAAAGAGGAAGCTAGCTGAAATGTGATTAGAGGGGAAACCCACCCAAATTACAAAATCAAGACATATCAAAATGGTAAGAAGTAAATAAAATGTGCTCAATCACTGGGCAAAATGAGGGCATAAGGGAAGTCATAAATAAGATTTTGAATTCTAAATTTCTGAAACTGAATGCATAAAATTATACCTTCCTCAAATATCTCTTGAGATCTCCAAGGCTCTCAGTTCTTTCATAAAGTAAAGCTTCTAAAAGTTTGCTACTGTGATGGGCACAGTATTTGTTCAAGGTCAAATCCTACTGCCAAGGCCAAGTTCTTAACACAACACTGTTACATGGTGTCATTGCTCGGCTTCCTCTCCTATTTTTTATTAAGTAGCTCTGCAGAGATAAAAATGCTAATGTTTAAACATCTTTCTCTGTAACTCCTAGATTCAGTTCTGAAAGTTGTCAGGCAGAAACTCCATTTCAACAGGGTCTTATTCCTCATATACACATCTCTTCATTACAGACCAGCCTCTATGTGTTGCCAGCCACTCACTCATTGGACCACCCTGCATTGCACTCAGCTGGGAAAATTGTGCTATAGAAGAAGACAGGAGTATTGTCACTTAAAGCTAAGAAAAATTACAGAATTATATTTAAAATCCTTCTTATGAGTTGTTTTTATTTCAGTTCTTCTAGGACAGACAGTACCAATATAGATCATTTGGTCTGTGAGAATTTTATTAGACCAATATCCTAGAGCCTAAATCATGAGGTGCAACCTCAGCTGAATTCCAGCTTGAATGGGTCCATACATCAGGCTTCTAAACTAGAAATGAGTTTCTGGTAATTGATGAAAAATTGCATATGGTGAGAATGGTGATACATATTTATCTAAGGGCTATTTAGATGCATACTATATAAGAAACTGAAAGGCTCACCTCTGTCTGTATATCAGAAAAACATCTTATTTACATGTTAACCTTTAATGTCATTTAGTCATTCTGTACTTCCACAAACTTGACTTGTCAAGCTGTGTTATTATTAGAAATCATGATTGCAGTTTTGTCATGATTCATAAGTATAGTTTCAAATGTATCATATCTTTTATTAATCACAATTCAAATATTGACCAAACGAATTTTCAAAATTATAATAATCTTATCGGGCTGGAGAGATGGCTCAGCCGTTAAAGGCTAGGCTCACAACCAAAATATAATAATCTTATCATAATATTAGTGAGATGTTTTCTGTGAATCTGTTGTGGTATTTCTTACCTTGCTAACCTAGCACAGACTCCTTTTTGTTCTAGTATGCATAAGAACAGAAGAGAAATTTGAGGCTTTCAAGAAAAGGGAAATTTTGCTTATATTTCATGTACTCCTAGAGGTGAGGGCTGTACTGTTTTATTCATTTATAAGATTTGGAATCTCTCAGACCATAGTTCTCCTGCAATGGAGATGACATGGGGACATACAGTGGACTCATTCCCACTGGACTTAACTTCGGTGGACTTACGATGTACATGGATGTTTATACTTCTTGTGCTGTAACAACTTACTTTGTCCCTGCCCTTGGTGTCATTTGTTTCCTCCTGGGCTCCATTAAAACATGGCAGGCTTAGTTATTATTTTATTAGATGGGAAAATTAATGACACTGCCTAGTTCATGATAAATTGAAGGATGGAAGTATGAGACCCATAAAGACATAGCCCATGGGGGGTAAACCTATAAAATATTATAAACAAAACATAACTAGATTGGGGATAAATTGATGAAGATAATAATAAATGTATAGATTGAAGTGTAAAATCAACCAGGAAAGGAACAATCTTCTACCATGTTATCAGTGTTCACAAACCCCCATAGTTGTTACTAAATACCTGAAAATGAGTAATCTGAGGGGGAAACAATTTATTTGAGCTAACCCTCTCACTGGAGGAAAGGCAAGTGGGGAGACTAGCACTTGCCCATGGAAGTGGGAAGATACTCAGCTCACAACTTCAAGACAAACAAGAGAAAGAAACTAGGCTAACTCTCACCTTCTAACCTCATTGTGACCTCTACTTATGGCAGCTGGGTCCCATGTCCCAATATTTCATTATTTTCCTGAACAGAGCCAGTACCTTGGGGATAAGTGTTCAATTACTTGAGCCTAAAGAGAGGGGGCATTTCATTTTCTAACCAAAAAAATTAAGCCGATAGGAAATAAGGATACATTTAGGTACGTAAAAGGGGGTATATTGAAAAGTGATTAACTAAATATTATACCAAAGTCGATAAATTGTTTTGCAGTCCAAAATAAACTATATGTGTGTAGGAACTTCATGATCACTAGAAGAAGACAGACTAATGCCTGTTCAGTACATCCAACAGATTAAAACATTTCTCCAAAAATAATCTTTCAGCACATAGTATTAAATCTTCTTTGGGTACAGTCTCTTCAATGTTAGATTTGAAACATGGCAGAACTAGTTTGTAATTATTTGATTCTTTCTACAGTTTGTAATTATTTGATTCTTTCTACTTATCAACCAATACAAGCTAATTTCCCAACTTCATCTTTCTTGGGTAGGTCAAAGTAGAGACCAAGGTGAGGCTAGGGGCTTAGAGTGAACCCAGTTTCTTCCTTTTGTTTATCTTGGCGGTTTGAGCCTTCATGGCAGTGGCCTCCCAGTTGCAAGGAAAAGAGATCCCACTGCCATGCTTTCCCTGTCCCTGAGAGGGTGAGACAAAATTGAGCTCTAAACAAAGGAATATTTGTGAATTTTGCTGATGCAGTTTGCAAACCTATAAAAATTCTGTTGAATATTCCATGCATTCTTACTCATGTCTTATACACTAGTGTTATATAAATGATCCATTTGATGACCCCAATGTAACAGGAAAGGACCAGCAGAATCCTGTTTCTCTGTGAAAAGATTACTGATAGGAATTATAAAGCCTCAAACAGATATTTTTCTTCACTTAATTTTATACAACGTTTAAAGAAATGCCTTTTCATACTTGGCTGTGGATAGTATCAGAAATGCAAGCTCTAGGAGAGATTTAACCTATGGATAGGGAAAACAGAGTATATAGACAAAAACAATCTACACCATTGCAGGGTAGAGGGTATATTAGCAGTATGGTAAGAGCTTCAAATTTTTCTGTCTTCCCATTTTCAGAAGTTTATTCTCTACCTTCACAATTGCATTTCTAATTATTTCATTCAAAAGACCATATCCTCATTTCTGAATTTTTCAGTATAGGAAGAAAATAAATCAATATTATAATACTCTGACCTTTAGAAAATATAGCAATGTCAGTTAACAAACAGGTAGAAAAGATAGTATCCCTAATAAGATAGAATGCTCCTAACAAACAAAATCAAGAGAAATGCACTACTTTGCCAGTATTTAAAAAAAAAAAAACTTTTTATTGATTCTTTGTGAATTCTTTTTTTTTATTTTTTTAAAGTTTATTTCTTACTTCAGGTTACATTTCCATCACAGTGCCCTCCTTCTACAACTCCCAGTCCTGCCCTCTCTCCCTCTACCCTTCCATCCCATATCTCTTCAGTAGAGTGTCCCCACATATCAGTACCCCGGCTCAGTTCATCAGTCATGTGAGGGCCAAGAGCCTCCTCATACACTGGGGGCCTACAAGGTAGCACCACGAGGGAAAAGTGTCTCACTGACAGGAAAAAATGTCTATGTTGTTCCCTTTGGTGCATTGGCTGTAGTATAGCTATGTTATTCTATATGGCTAAAATCCGATTATAAGTGAGTAGATGCCATGTGCATCCTTCTGAGTGTGGGTTAGCTCACTCAGGATGAGCTTCTCTAGTTACATCCATTTGGCCGCAAATTTCATGATTTAATTGTTTCTGATGGTTGAATAATATTCCATTGTGTATCATTTTTTTTTTATCCATTCCTTGGTTGAGGGACATCTTGGTTGACAAAAAACAGATTCAGTGCAATTCCTATCAAAATATCACCACAATTCTTCATAGACCTGGAAAAATCAATTCTCAACTTCATATGGAATAACAAAAAACCCAGAATAGCTAAATCAATCCTGTACAAAAAAAAAAAAAAAAAAAAAAAACAAAACAAAACAAAAAAAACATCTGGAGGTATCACCATCCCAGATTTCAAGCTGTACTACAGAGCAACAGTAATAACAACAGCATGGTACTGGTATAGAAACAAACCAGTGGATCAATGGAATCGAATTGAAAACCTAGAAATGAACCCACACGTCTACGGTCACTTAATTTTTGACAAAGAAGCCAAAACTGTACAATGGAAAGGACAGCATCTTCAACAAATGGTGCTGCTCTAACTGGATGTCAACACATAAAAGAATGAAATTAGACCCATATTTATCACCTTGCACAAAACTTAAGTCCAAGTGGATCAAAGACCTTAACATAAGGCCTGACACACTAAATCTATTAGAAGAGAAAGTGGGGAAAACTCTCGAACTCATCAGCACAGGTGACAACTTCCTGAACAGAACACCAACAGCTCAGGACATGAGATCAACAATCAATAAATGGGACCTCATGAAACTGAAAAGCTTCTGCAAGGCAAAAGACACTGTCATTCAAACAAAACAGCAGCCTACAGACTGGGAGAAAATCTTCACCAACCCCACATCTGACAGAGCGCTAATATCTAAAATTTACAAAGAACTCAAGAAATTAAATCCCAAGAAACCAAATACCCCAATCAAAAAACAAGGAACAGAGCTAAACAGAGAATTCACAAAGGAGGAATCCCTAATGAATGAGAGACACTTGAAGAAATGCTCAACATCCTTAATCATCAGAGAAATGCAACTCAAGATGACTCTGAAATTCTATCTCACACCTGTCAGAATGGCTAAGATCAAAAACTCAAATGACAGCACATGCTGGCGAGGGTGTGGAGAAAGGGGAACACTCCTCCATTGCTGGTGGGAGTTCAGGCTTGTGCAACCACTATGGAGGTCAGTCTGGTGATATCTTAGAAAACTTGGAATAGCTCTGCCTCAGGACCCAGCCATACCACTTCTGGGTATACACCCAAATGATTCCTCACCAAACCACAAGGACGTTCCCTCATCTATGTTCATAGCAGCCTTATTTGTAACAACTAGAAACTGGAAACGTTGCCAATATTTTACTGTCAACTTTTAAATGGTAGATTTACCCTTAAGAATATCACTGAATTTTCAACATAACATTATTGGTATACTGTAATAGTGGAGGTAAAAAAAAAGTGTCTAGCAGTTGCTTACTTAATGCTTAAAACACCAGCAATGCAACTTTTGAACAAAAAGAAAATTCCATTTGATTTGTAATGTTGATATTGTTTTTATGCATCAGCTGAAGGTAAAATTCATTTTTGATGAATGACAACTTGGACGGCTTTTCTAGCCATCAAGCAAATGTTTTTCAAAAATGAGAAGCTATATAATATTTTAAAATCATAGTATGCTTTATGACCTAGGAGTGATTTCCACAAAAGTTAAATGTGTATAAACTGTCAAGACACTCCACTCATTTTAAGTCACAACTGCAGAACAGTAAAAATACATTCAAGGCTTCAACACCTTAGACTTTAATATACATACATACATATATATCCTTTCCAATCTGGTTGGAAAATAAATCAGTGAGACCAACAGCCTGAAAGTAGGATTAGATGAAATACTATGTTTAAATAAACAAGTTCTCTGAACACAGTCAAGGAGAAGAAATGTTGGGTATTGCTCTTTCTGGGAGGGATTAGGTAACTCACATGACGTTGAAATTCTCTTGACTAAAGGATGGGTTTAGGACACTTCCTCACCATGACTCTTCTTATTAGACGATCATGCAATTCTTAGACACTGCTCCTTCTGTTTTTCAAGTACTCCTGCCCTAATAGTAAAATCAGTCAGTATCACTGATTGGTAATCATCTAACTTTTTACTACAGAATCACATTTTAATACATGGAATTGGCTTAATTATTTAATTTTCCATCGAATTTAGAAGCTAGTAAGTATATAACAGAGTTGGCAGACAAATTTTGGTGGCATGAGATAACCTGTGATAGTAATGCAATGAATAATAAATAGTCCTGTATGCAGTATTAAAACATTTTCCAAAGATAATGAAAAGTAAGAAAGATGTGGGTTTATGTTTTAGATATAGATATACTAATTTATGTATAAAAACACATGCGTAGTTTCGATTTGTATGAATTGTTAACCTCGTGAAATCTGATGCTGACTGTTAAAAAATCATTACAACTCCCAAAAGAAGAGGAAATGAGCCCAAATAAAATTCATCTTCAAAGGAACACTGTACCTGGCCTTTACCACACACCCTTAGTTCCCCTAAATTAACAAAAACAAGCTGCAATTTACCTATGACAATATCCACAAGGAGTAAACGTGCAGGAATTCCATAGGAAGGATGAAATTTATACACAGAACATCAGTATCTTGCCCTAAGTTCAGAGCTCTTCAGAGTGAAATATGTACTCTCAGGTCAATCCCTCTTTTCTCTGACAATGTAATCTTTCATGACACTTCCAAAACTGGTGATATATCGACAAACAGTACATGGCTTCTGACACACATTATGGTTCATAGTTCATTGAAGCATATGTCTTCAAACCTGAATGGGTAAAATGAAACCATTTTGCAAACATTTGAAGCACAGCGTTTAAATCTAATCCATTGCCTAATAGATATGTAGCAAAAGACAACACAGTCCAGAGCATTAGCAAATAGTGTTTATTTTACATTAAATATGTTATTTTGACATGTAGCAGTCATGACATAGGAATCCTAAAAAGGCTGATTTCAATGTAATGTTTAGATGATTTTATAGGACATTTAAGATGTCAGCAGTAGGGCTGGAGAGATGGCTCAGCGGTTAAGAGCACTGGCTGCTCTTCCAGAGGTCATGAGTTCAATTCCCAGCAACCACATGGTGGCTCACAACCATCTCTAATGAAATCTGGTGCCCTCTTCTGGCCTGCAGATATACCTGCAGACAGAATACTGTATACATAATAAATAAATCTTTAAAAAAAAAAGATGTCAGCAGTAAAACAAATTAAAGCAAAAATATATTGACATATCTAAGATAGTTTAGTAACAATAACACATTACATCCAAAATTAGACTTAAATATCTACTTGCACAGTTGTATTTTAAGCACATTATAGATGTAAGTAGAATAAGAAAACATTTTAGGAGATTCTATTAATAACATATCAAGAGTTCTATTATGATCAGCTTGTCTAGGGATTTTCTAAAAGTTCTCTAAATTTCTTTTCATCTTTCCCTGTCTTAACAAGCTACAGTAGTTCTGTTTTGATGAGGTGAACTTTGGTATATTTATTAACTAGAAATTAATATCTTTTTTGTTTGTTTGTTTGTCAAGTTGCTTGTACACTAAATAAAAGGTGAGAATTTCAAGAGAAAATGTATTATGGAAGGACTTGGAGATACAGTTAAAATATAAATGTCTCATTGCAGAGTTGTATAAAGATGCTCAGGTCTGACTAGCAGCTAGCAGAAGGAGATGAAAATAGGGAAGTTATGTGAGCTTATCCTCTATCTGAATCCATAGCTTTGCTGAGGTTTAGTGAAAACATAGATTATAAGAATAAATTAAAGCTATGTTTATAGTTAATAACTAAAACCTCTATAATATAAGGCTATTTATTTTGAATTTTGAGTTTCTTTACAATATCAATTCATTTAATGAAAACAGATTGTTATTGTAGAATATAAAGAATTTAATTGTCATTTATTTTTCACTATGCTCATATTATAAAATCAAATTCAAACTACAGTTTACTAAGAAATAATCATTTGATTTTATTTTTGGACATTGGCCTCTCACATTTCTTAATGCTATTTCTCTTTTATAATTTTATTGTATTTTCCTATATACAAATATGTACCAAATGTGTGGTGAAATATGAACTCATGGGAAATTAAAAAAAATGATAATAATTCTGATCCTTAGGTATGTGGTTTGCAAAATGAAATTTCTTCAATCATTTTAGCATATGAAACTTAATTGTTCTTATTCATAAACTGCCCATGGTTTTATTTTTGCCAAATATAATTTATTCCTTTTCAAGGATTCCAAGTATGAAACAACTTCCAAATATTTGCATATTACTTCAGTAGTGAATCATTTTAGCATTTTTGAATCTATATGGATGCATTTTTACCAGAGCTTTCATTATACATCTGAAAAACCGTTGCTGGTCTAGGAACTTTGATTACAGAAGGTGACTATTATTGGGGAAATATTTGAGAATGAAAGATCCACTTACATATTTTGAAAATTAAGTGTTTTCCAGCTATAAGTCAAATGCCTAAATTATGTACTTTAAAAATGGAATAGCTATGAAAGAATTTTGAATGTTCATTTTTCTGTTCTGCTAAGCCATGGAAAACAGATGTGATGGGCACAATGAATTTAGAAATCTTATCCATCTCTAATATAAGAATAGGTAGCTAATGTAATTTAAGCTATACTATCTCCTCATAAAGATATCCATGAAACATTTAACTAAATATTGAATATATATCCTCTCATAAACTAAGTAACACATGCATCCAAATTACAAAGATTATCATGACAGTCTCCAAAAGCAAATTTTATGATAGGATAAATAAAATGTTCTTCACAGGACGCCTCTAGAAAAAAGGTGTGATTAGGATGAGGTTGTTGAGTGGGCATAGCCAAGTTCTTTATATCTTTTTTGAAACTCTTCTGTAATGATAGTATTTTATTTGGGTGTACCTCCTCAAAACACTGAGAGATTGCATTTTTATATAGTCCTTGCTGTAATAATACAACTACATGAAAGACAAAAGTCTTATATGTGACATCTATATATGTCATTGAAGATGGAAAAATAATTTCCTTTCCTTTGTTTCTTCTGGATTTCATTTGTTTTAGTGATTCTTATTTTTATATTTTTTACATGGGTACTATCGTACTTAGTTCATGAGGGCCCATACTAACTCATTGAATGTTGAACGTAACACAAAAGGGACCTAAAGTGATGATTATCTAGAATAATTATTTGTGTTCAGGAAAGTTAATGAAACAGATAATTAGTCTAGGAAACAGATGCAGTTTCTGGCCTCCACAGACAGCAACATACAGGTAGTACACATAGGCACATGTAGGCAAAACATGCAGACCTGTTGGTCATCAAACCCCGGGTCTCCAAAGTTTTATAACACTAAACTGAATCCCCAATCTCCTGAAATACCTTTTGTATCTTTTGCCATGTCCATTCTAGAGAAATATACTACAGAGATGAAATGGAGAAGGCAGCCAAAATGAAAATATAAATGCGAACACCCTTGACATATTGGATTATGTCCTATCTTTTGTACAATTGTCAATCCAGTATTAAGAATTTTTATGAATTTATTGTGTTTTTAAATATACTCTTGTGCAAAATAACTGAACACATAAAGTTACACATTTTAATAAAAACTAACAAGCCTCATCAACATATTTTCAAATAAACATAATGCAAATCAGACATTCAGTTTTAACATACACTCGTCACCTAGTTGCAACCATATCTCATATGAATTTCAGCAAGAGTAGAAAATTGTTTCTTTCAAAAACAAACAAAACAAAGTAAACAAACAAAACCCATCGTGTATAAAGGGCAAAAATGATTTTAAGGCTTGCCAGTAAAATTAGGAGTTGATTCTATATATAAAATCTGGCTTTTTAGGGTTTTTGTCCCTACATGAACAATCTGAAATGTTTTGATACAGGTAATTAATATATGTGACAAGTATTAAATGTATATGTATGTATGTATGTATGTTCATACATAAATAATATATGTGGCAAGACATATTCTAGTTGTTTGAAAATATTAAATGCTATTTCAACTGAGTACAAATACTGGTATTTATTCTATCTGCAGTTAGAGGGGACTTTGATACATGCTGCAGGCATATCAGCTGCAGCTGAACATCCACCAAGGGCCGAGAAGGTAAAATCAAGAGGTTAAAATGAAGCACTATCGAATCTAGAACTGCAGAGGAGCTAAGAGTTAGACAGGGTGAAAGCCACAAAGAAAGAAAACGAAATGGGATCAAAGTTTGATTGAACAGGAGTGAAGAGAGGTTTTATATATGTATGAGACTTCTCTTCAAGAGGCAGCTTGCAAGTATGAGTGACTAGAGCCACTGTGCGAAGAAAACTTACTCCTAGTTTCTGGGAATAAAATGCCTCTTGTGAATTTTCTTGAATGGCAAATCATTTTCAGATTATTTGTTGTTTCAATGACTTTTTGGTATGACCACATATAGTACAGCATTTTTGCATTTAGAAGCAGGAAAACGTTTAAAAGCCACAATTCATTAATATTATCTTATATAACTTGCTAATATTTCTCTTGCAGCTAAATTCTCTGTACATGTCCACCAATGGATTTAAACTACTTATTCAAGAAATCTATATCTTAGCTATTCCACTTGAAGTGGGAGAAGAGCTTCAAAATGATAAATCCCACTGAAGCCAACTATAAACAACATTTGATTCATATAGACTGAAACTTGTTATAAGTAACGAATGATTTAGATAGGGCACATTTAGCACTGTCGTGCGAAGAACATTTATTATAGGAATACCACCGCTGATGAAGCCATAGTGGATAGTAAACCATCAATCAGGTGCATCCCAACAACAAATTGTACCTCATCAACTGCTTTAATATGTCATGAAGCTTCCAAATAGACATCACTGGACCATTTGTTAAGCATAAACTACTTTTTCACTGACAAAGCAAAGTACATTTACTGTTTTCATTTATATGTAATATCAGAATAAAGTGATGAGATCTAGACATCTGAAATAGAATTTCTATGTGGACACATTGAAATTCAGAGCTTGTCCTTTCCACACAAATTGGTAATAAAGAGGACATCTTATTCTCTATTTTTAACAAATGTATTGAGACAGATGACTGTATTTAGGATTATAAATGCTAACATTAAATATTATTTCAAAATGTGTTTCTGTTACAGTGGAATGGAGAAAAGATGTTTACTACTTTCTGTTATAAATCTAAGTATTGAGAAATTTATAAGGAGCAAAATGAAAATGGTATGTCTGAATGCCCAAGAACACATGCAGGGATGTTAGATGTTATTCAGAAATGATTATTAATGCTACAAAAGTAGTTTTTTTTTTATTTTAGGGAAATCACAAGGAAGCATTGGGGTCTCACAGTAGGGAATCCCTTCTATTCCTTCTACCATCTTTGATTGTTTGTGAAATTTATTTACCAATGGAGATGTAGGGAGTTGTGAGCATGGGACACCAGTGATGGGAAATGAACTGTTGCCCTCTTCAGGAGCAGTAAACACATTAAACTATTAAGTTGTCTCCCCAGAGTAGGAAAGTATTTTTAAATTTGTATTAAACACTGTATGAACTTTGAGACTACGATGTATTATGGACATAACTCCTTGCATGGGCTTACTGAGGATGCAGAACATCAAACAGCCGTATGATTTTAGTCTAGGTTGTTCCAGCTGTAGGTCACGTAGGCAATGGAATATGCTCTGCTCCTAGTAACAAGTCCTGGACCCTTATCCATCATACAGCACATGTGTGATACCACTTGGCTCCATCACGCCACACCATAGGCAGTGTTTAGGGCGAGAAAAAATGAGATATTACAGTGTTACATTGTTGGATCAGTTTGCCTGAATTCCTCTGATCTTCTTAGATCTTTTTCAAAGTTAGCTAGTCTGGCATTGTGGCAAAGTCAATATTTAGTTTTTAGGATTTTAGTGTCTTATCAGTCATCATGTGGTTGGAGATATATGACAATTAGTGACATATTTCATAAAGCAAAATTATACATTTTACATTAGAAAGGTAATATACAAATATTCTCAAAATATTTAGAAAATATTCTCAAAAGAAAAATTGGAAAACCTTTATTAATATGTAATGAAGAAGCATTATCAAGTAATTAAGTTGTCACAGTTAATATTTCTAGTTACTTTTTCATATTAGTTAATAAAATATTCACAAGACTGTTTTGTTTTATTTTATATGTCAACGGAACCTGAGGGTTGGATGGGTATGTAGAAGTGATTTCTCTCATAATAAAGATTATATTATGCTCAATTTTCTAGTACTATTAAGTATCAGTGTCCACGAGGTTTATGTTTCATTATCTAATGATTCACCCACATTACAACATTGCTTATTATATTGATGAAATCTGGGAATTTTTTGAGCACTACTAAATATAGTAATACTTTCTTTCCTCCTGTGATCTTTCTCAATTTTTTATTTCTCCTCTTTTGGACCTTTGAAACATCAACAACATTCTAGCAGATACAAAGTTGATCACTCCCTTATCCAGGTGAATGAGCCACTATTACACATTAGTTTATTTAAAACATTTGCCAACATTTTCACAATTCATCATTATCTGTGAGTTCTTTCTTGTAGTTTTCCAAAAGATGATATCTATTATACATATGTATACATATAGATATAGCTATAGAAAGGTTTCCACAGTGTGAATTAAACTAGACATTTGACACTCATATCATTTGCTTAATTAAAATTTTATTAATGTCAACTGGCGTCAGTGATATTTAAGTAACTCAATTTTAAACTTCCTTAAATAACTACTGATTTTGTGCAATCAATCATATCCATATCTAGAAAAACATTCATTCCTAAGTTCAGTCTATGTGCTAATGCAATAGCTATCAACTTATGTTAACCAGCTCTTTTATTGTTTTGACACAAATAATTGATATTCAGAAGACAGAGCTATTGTATTATTCTAAATCTTATAAATTGATATATAAATTTTAAAGAATTATAAGTGTTGTGTGATGTAAAATATTACATGCCAGGGTGCTTTCATTTTCTACCAAGAGTTCATATTGAGGATGCCTGATCTGTTTGTAATATTCTGACTTTCACTGAACTTCACTTATCATAAAATCACACTCTCACA
The DNA here is from genome assembly GCA_907164525.1 of Lophiomys imhausi. Taxonomy (NCBI): domain Eukaryota; kingdom Metazoa; phylum Chordata; class Mammalia; order Rodentia; family Muridae; genus Lophiomys; species Lophiomys imhausi. The sequence goes on along the minus strand of CAJQZJ010032173.1, from coordinate 13,518,241 downwards.
TCAAAGCAAATAATACATATATTATATTTGTCATAGTTTTTTCTTTTCCTAAAACCAGTATATTTTAAATTTCTTTCTTTTTTTTGGTAATTGGAATTTTTTTTTGTTTGTTTGGTTGGTTGGTTGGTTAGGTCTGGTTTTAGGTTTCCTTGTGTGGCTCTGGCTGTCCTGGAATTTGCACTTGTAAACCACACTGATCTCAAACTCAGAGAGCTGCTTACCTATGCTTTCTGAATGCTGAGGTTAAAGGTGTTTGCCACCATACCCATCAGTGGTAGGAGGACCTTAATTGAGAAAATTAAACAAATTTTATTTTATTCACGCAATCAAAGATTATTGTTCCCATAAAATCATTATGTCCAAAGACATCTGGAACTTTAGGCATGCTTTGAATGTATAGTGTATAAATCACATGAAGCTTCAATCTTGAATTGTCAAACAATAACAAACACATTATCAGGAACTTTAGAAGATGAAGGCAATTACAATTTGGCTAGATGGGCTAAAAAATTTTTTTTCCTGTGGATTTTTCTGCTCTATAAATACTACAAACAGACCCAATAACCATGGCATTTAGAAATCATCCTAAATTACTAGAGGTACAGTTGGTTTTTTTAGTAGTGGTTTTTAAAATTTATTTTTATAACATTTATTTATTACGTCAAGTTACATCTCCATCACAGCCCTCCTCTCTCTACCCCTCCTGGTCCCACCCTCCTACCTTCTACCCCTTCTCCCACCAATCCTACTCTGCTAGTGTGGGGTGCCTCCACATATCAGTCCCCCTCAGTTCATCAGTACACGAGTGCTAAGAGCTTCCTCTTGCACTGGGGCCCTACATAGCAGGTCCACTAGGGCCAAGTGTCCCACTAACAGGTAACAAAGTCTATGTTCCTGTTCTTTTCAGTCTGTTTGTTGTAGGATAGTTATCCTGTACTATATGGCTAAAACACATTTATAAGTGAATACATGTCATATGCATCTTTATGGGTCTGGGTTATCTCACTCAGGATGAACTTTTCTACTTCCATCCATTCGGCTGCAAATTGCATGATTTCCTTGTTTGTGATAGCAGAGTAGTATTCTGTTCTGTAAATGTGTCACCATTTTTTTAATCCATTCTTCAGCTAAAGGACATCTTGGTTGTTTCCAATTTCTAGATATTACAAATAAAGCTGCTATGAGTATAGCTGAGGACATGTCTTTGTGGCTTGGTGAGAAATCTTATGCATGTATACCCAGGAGTGGTATGACTGGTTCTTGAGGTAGAGCTATTCCAAGTTTTCTAAGATATCACCAGACTGATTTCCCACAGTGGTTATACAAATTTGCACTTCCACCATCAGTGGCAGAATGTTCTGGTTTCTCCACGACCTTGCCAGCATGTAGAAAACGGAAAGACCTAGCATGCTCATGTGGATAGATAGGATCAATATAATAAAAATGGCCATCCTACCAAAAGCAATTCTGTACAATTCCTATCAAAATACCAACACAATTCTTTACAAAACTTCAAAGAGCAATTCTCACCATCTGGAAAAACAAAAACAAATAAACAAACAAACCAAAAAAACCCAGAATTGCTAAATCAATTTAAAAAAAAAAACACCTGAGGTATCACCATCCCTGATTTCACGGTATAATACAGAGCAATAGTAATAAAAACATCATGGTACTTGTATAGAAACAGACCAGTTGATCAATGGAATTGAATTGAAGACTTCAAAACAAACCCACCACACCTATAGTCACTTAATTTTTCACAAAGAAGACAAAGCTGTACAGTGGAAAAAGGAAAACATCTTCAACAAATGGTGCTGGTCTAACTTGAGGTCAATATGTAGAAGAATGAAAATAGACCCATATATATATTTTTTTTTACCTTGCCCAAAACTTAAGCTCAAGTGAATCAAATCAAAGGCCTTAACATAAAGCCTGACACACTAAATCTAATAGAAGAGAATGTGGGGAAAAGTGTAAAATCCCTTTGTCACAGGTGACGGCTTCCTGAACAGAACACCAATATCTCAGGCTCTAGGACCAACAATCAGTAAATGGGACCATATGAAACTGAAAAGACCCTTTCATTAGAACAAAAAGCCACTCTAGAGATGGGAAAAAATCATTACCAACCCCACCTCTGACAGAGGACTAATAGCCAAAATTTATAAAGAACTCAAGAAATTAAACACCAAGAAACCAAGTAATCCAATCAAAAAATGGGTAACAGAGCTAAACTGAGAATTCACAAAAGAAAAATCTCTAATGGCCGAGAAACACTTGAAGAAATGCTCAATACCCTTAAGCATTGGAGAAATATAACTCAAGACGACTCTGAGATTCCACCTCACACCTTTCAGAATGGGTTTTTCTATTAACAAAGCACCCTATAATAAATTTGTCAGGGTAAACTGAGATGTTAGAGATGCATGAGTATATTCTATTTATTTCAGGGAAATCAGCCCCATGAACTTACTGGACATACTGTGCCATATTAAAGTTCACTCTCACTTGGATCGTATAAACTGATACTTATTTCAGTCTTAGGTCCCATAACAAGCTGATGCCTCCTGGTGTGTCAGGACAATTAAACAGAGAACTCCATGACGGTCTCTGGAGTTTGAGCTGGGTAGCCAGTTGTTGGCAAGTCTTACTTTTTTGTCTCTCTGTTCATTTATCTGGATATGGACTGAGACCCACAACTTTCAGCTCTTGAAACCTGCACCAGCCTTTCACCTAGCAGCTGGGATGGCCTCAATCTGAAATTGCACCTCTCTCTGGACACTGGTCTGGTTCATTATCTCATCAATATAACAGTCTCTCCTCCTGCTTCTGAAATCTGCTGTATTTTCTTTCACTTATACTCATTCTGTATAATACATATAGCCACCAAGATATTTTATTGTGTTATGAGAATTAATTAATTAATTAATTAAGATGGAATCAAATAATCTGCATTTACCTCAGATATGTAAGTGGTTTTATATGACACATTGCTGTGATTTAAACCACTAAATATTATAAATATTTTTGCTATTCAATAAATTCTACTGTGGTGAAAAGATAGATATGATGTTTTGTTATTCATTTCAATAACAACATTAGCTGAATATTGGCTGAAATTTTCACATCTTTTTCAGGAGAGCATTATTGACTCACTGCTGTCATTTGTGAAGCTAGACAAGTGAGCTCTTTTCTCCCACTTTTAATGGTTTGCTGTTAACCTCTTAAAGTACCTAAGACTCATCTTCCATGCTATCCTTTTAAATAGGATTCAGATTGGAGGAGAAGGCATGTGACAGAAAAATTGAACGTTTATTGTGCTGTGAGTTTTAAAACTATTGCACGCCTCTCAGCTGCAGTGATACCTGAATGTGGAAGTTATGCTATGATCCTCCACAGAATTTCCACTGCCTCTCCATGTTTATGTATTATTCAGGCAAATAGTGACCCTGAAATAGAAAAATGCTTCTTATCTCTTAAAACTTTTATTGAGCAGGATTCAAAATGCACAGTTAAGTGCTGTTCTCTGTATGTTTAACTCAGAAGAAAAAAAGCTGTTTGGTGGCTATTTTAGAATCACTGGCAACAAGACAGACAAGGAAGCATATACTAGGAGTCATGGAGCTACATATGAAAAATTAAAAGTTTAAAATTAATTTGAACTTGTACCACGTGGAAATCTAAAAATCAATTTCCACATGGAACAGCTTGAAAGTTTTCCTTACCATCTGGGTTTGGACCTGGCTCCCTCGATTCCAGTTCTGTCCTTGTGAATGCTCCAATTTTATATATACTATATGGAAATGGTAATCTCCAAGATGTCTAAGCCTCTTTTGTGAAATTTTTGAAAATTTATTTGTTCTGTTTTCTTTTTTTTAATTATTAACTTATTTTTTCAAGGTACATCTTGATCAAAAGGGGGGGCCTCCTCCCATCCAAGTACCACCTTTCTTCTCTCTTCCCAAATTCCCATCCTCTCCTTTTCCTTGGATGAGGGGAGCCCCTGCTTATCAACCCCATTCAGTTCATCAGCCACATGAGGGCTAAGAGCTTCCTCTTGTACTGGGGCGTCTTATGGCAGCCCAGCTAGAGTAATTTGTTCCACTAACAGGTACCAGGATCCATGATTTCCTGCTAGGTGGAGTTTTTCATAGGATAGTTATACTAGATTCCTGTCTGTTTGGGTCTGTGGGTTTTAGGAAGGTAGCCCTGTGCTATATGGTTAATATCCACTTATAAGTAAATGCATACCATGCGTATCTTTCTGGGTCTGGGTTAGCTCACTCAGGATAAATTTTTTTAGTTCCATCCATTTGGTTGCAAATTGCATGATTTCCTTGTTTCTGATAGCTGAGTAGTATTTCATTGTGTAGATGTACCACAGTTGTTTTTCTTTTTCTTTTTTTTAAACTGTTCTTCAGATGAAGGAAATCTGTGCTGTTTCCAGTTTCTAGTTATTACGAGTAAAGTTGCTATGACCATAGTTGAAGTGATCTTCTTGTGGTTTTGTGAAGAATATTTTGAATACACGCCTAGCCTTGGTATAGCTGGGTCTTGAGGTAGTACTATTCCCAATTTTCTGAGGTATCGCCAGATTGATTTTCAAAGTGGTTGACAAGCTTGTACTCCTACCAGCAATGGAAGAATGTTCCCCTTTCTTCACATCTTTTCCAGTATGTGCTATCATTTGAGATTTTGATCTTAGGCATTCTGACAGGTGTGAGATGGAATCTCAGAGTCATTTTGAGTTGCTTTTCCCTGATAACTGAGGATGTTGAAATCCCAAGTGTTGGGATTTCAAGGAATGTGCTGCCACACTCAGGTTGTGCCCAGTGTTATGAGATGCTGGAGACTGAATCAAGTATTTTTTTGCATATTAAGCCAGAATTCTACCAATTGAGTTAGACCCTGAGCCCCAGGATTTAATTTTTTACATGCATATGCCTGCTTTTGTAATTACAACAATTTTGGCATATTATTATTTTCTAAAGAACAAATTGACAATACTGTTAATTATTTCACATATACATTATTTGACCCACAAATGCAGTTCTATGAGAATTCTGAGAATCGCAAAATTTGAGGAAGCTGACCTCAGATTTCACTGCTAACAAAAGATTGAAATGTAAATATAGAGTCAATGCTTCTTGTGTTTGGTGGCACTTGCAAGTATAGCAAGCATGACCGCCCATGCTGTAAATTTAGTCTAACTAGGATACGTCAGCAAGAAACTGAATATAAGACTGGGTGGATGAAAATTACCAGAACTTATGCCACAGAGAGAACATAAAAATCATCGTCCTAGTACACTAATTGATTTGGTCATTCTCCATAATCCCTTGAAGAAAGTGAATAGTCATCCGAGTTACAAGTAACCCTGACTTCCAATCACTTTAGTTCATCCTCTAGCAATTATTAGTTATAATTTTCTTTTGGAAAATCATTAACTCTTATACCCACCAATTTACATAGGATTCTTCAAACATATGCATAATATCATACTGATATGTATGTATATATACGCATAAGGCATTTAAAATTATAATTGTAAATCTGAAATACTATCCAATAATTTAACTAAGATTTGAAGAACTCTTTTTTGGATAGATATAGCTGAGTTGTAATTATGTATTTTTAACACTATAAAACCCAGTCAAAATATATTTCATAACTAATAATTGAGGTAAATGATCTAATTTATGCATGTAAATAGTTCAGTGCCACAGCATAAATACAGATTAATTATCTACTTGATATTTATAGATACATTCAATACTGATTTAAAAACTATTTAGGTGTGTGTACTGACATGCATTACAAGGTCTTACATATGTAGTAAAAACTCTCTCTAAAATTCTGTGCAAATTAGATTGAAGTATGAAACCACTTGTGATGATTTCTACAACACAGTCACCCCAAGACATGTAAGCAGATTTTGAAGGGAAGTTTTCAGGAAACATGGTATTATAGATTAAATTTGTCACACAGGTACAAGCTCCCTTCTTAAAAAAAAAAAAAAAAAAAAAAAACAACTAAATATATGCTCATATTTACTAGTCACTTAAAAATGTGTCTTGACAGCATTTGGTTAGTGATTTCTGAATGCCTGGATCCATAGGATCAGGTTTTCAAGTATATCATACAAGCACATATAGCATATACTGTTCGATTTTGTATGTACAAGGTATCTTTGTGAAGTCTTGCAGACCAGAAATGGAAAGACATTGTAATTTAGATAGCTCCAGCTAACAGGGCATGGATTTTAATGGGCATTTGATGACCCATATCTTCAAACCCAAATCTCTACATGAGTCTCTACACAGATCCTGACCTCCAAAAACAGGGACAGAACAATCCCTGCGATCAGTGAAAGCCTGAACTGACTGGCCCATAAAGGTCCTCAGGCTTGTGTGGATTCTGGAAGCTACTTCATGCATGTTTCTATGACCACCAAATTATTCCTGGTAACTATTAGAGTAGAGATTTAACACGGTGCCCTGTCTCCCGAACACAGTCTAGTTAGTTATTTCAGGCTGCGGCCTACTTGTTTCATGACAGAGCTTTTAACATTGATTAAAAAAGGGATTGCACAGAGCTTATACAGGATACCACCTAATACTTTTTGCCAAGAATTCTTCATAAAGTGAGAGAATTCATGAATTTATATTTTTACTCTCGTTAGAAAACACATTCATTAGATCTTTCAAATAATTGGTATGAAAATTATTTTCGTTATGTAAGAATACTGGATTATTAATTTGGTAGTTTGTATGAGCCTGAACCCGAGCACTAATCATTCAGATCAACGTTATTACTATGTTTTATTGCTTGACTAAATATTAATGCTCTGAATACTATTCTAATTCCTTCAACCACCAAAAGACTCCACTAAGAATTCTGCAATGGCTTAATTTTGTTGTGCCTATTCTATTTAAATGACAAGTAAACCTGATCATCCAAAACAGATGAAATTGCACTAAAGGAATATTACACCTATTGATGGCAGTGTAATCTCATCCTTTAAAATTATTACTAGTTCAAAATTTCATACAGAATTGATACATATAAACTATGACTTCCACAGAAAGAGCATAGTTGATAACAACTACTCCCACTCTAATGCTCTAATTTAACAATATAAACTGTTTCTCATGTTATTTATATTTCAATATTAATTACCATAGTAATTTAATAAAGAGACATTGAGACATACAAAATCAGAAACTGTAAGCATTTCTACACTTTAAAAGCCAGTATACATTTTGTATAAAGTGGAAAAACAAGCATGACCATCAACAAGCATCACCAAGAAGATAAGGGATATGGAGGACTAATTTAAAGTTAGCACTGAAAGTTTTATTCTAAATTGAAATTCTATGAAAGAGAAGTGAATGAAAAATATGTGCTTTCCTTCTTGAAATTATCCAACTACAATCATTTTTTTAGTTCTTAATATGGTAAATACCCAGTTAAAGATACCTAAATAGAAAAAAAATTATTCCAAAGAAATACATTCCAAGAATATAAAAAATGAGATCCTGAAGTCTAGACATCTGTGAGTGTAATAACTTTCACTATCACTGATAGTTCAAGTTTCTACTATCAAACACATCAGTAACTGTGAAAACTAATGTATACTCCACAAAAACATGCATTTCTTTGGCAAAGCTGCACACCACCTTTAAGGTTCCAGTTAAAGACTTTGGACATTTGGTCTCAGTTTCACATTCTAAGTTTCAAATTTTAAAACTTCAATTGCAGTCCTTAACCAGTGCTCCTGGATGAAGGTGGTCTTAAAGATTTGGCAGATAATTTGCTGAAGAACAACTTTCAACTTTCAGCCAACCCTCAGACACTTAAAATATTCTGGTATTTGGAAATATAAAGGTCTTCCTAATATTTTTACTTCCCCCATTTTCATAAATACAACTGGTTCAATGACCTTAGCTTTTTTTTTCTTTTTTAAAAAAACATTGATTTCCTAATTCAAGTTACATCTCAATCACAGCCCCTTCCATTCTCCCCTCTTGGTCCCACTTTCCCATTCTCTTCCTTCTATCTTTCTCCTCGGGTGAGGGGATGAAGGGAGCCTCCACATATCAGCCCTCCTCAGTTCATCAGTCACATGAGGGCTAAGAGTTTCCTCTTGCTCTGGGGCCTGACATGGCAGCTCATCTAGGGTAAAGTGTCCCACTAACAGGTAACAAAGTCCATGACTGTGACTGCTCCCCCCACTCTGCCAACTTGCTAAGGGATCTGTAGGAAGACCAAGTTGCCTATCATCTATATTTGTATAGGGGGGTTTAGGTCTAGTCTAAGTTTTTTTCTTTTTTCTGGTTAGCATTTCAGTCTCTGTAAGCCTCTAGGGGGCTTAGGTTGGTTGGTTCTGTTGATCTTGGCTTCATAATCATAGTAAAATTTTTCAACAGTAAAATGATCCCTTTTTTAACTAATCAAGATTTATATTTGATTCACATAATTTCAATTGACTTCAAGATGCATTTCGCAGGTTTGATCTGGAGCCTAGCATTAGTGAAGCTGCAGAGATTCAATAAGAGAGTCTTAAGGGAATTAAATATTTGTCTAATGTAAGTCCACCAGTGATGTGGTGAAAACTATTTCTTTGCAGATTTACTTGTTTTTGGTTTATGTGTATGATTGTTTTTCATCAGTATGTATAACATTTTGCCTGGAGGATGTACTTTTCTTGTGCCTGCAGGGGTCAGAAGAAGCTGTTGTATCCTTTGAAACCAGAGTTACAGACCATTGTGAGTCACCATGAGGATTCTAAGAGCCAAACTCGAATCGTCTGCAAGAATAATCAGTGTTCTTAATCTCTGAGTCATTGCTCGAGTCCCAAAATGTTTACATTTTATTAAGGCATATTTTTCCACAGTCCTAAAATGCATGTGATATACATGCTGTATGAATTACTTGACCAAACAAAATAAATGTATCATTATCTCATTGAACTGGGATAAAACTTTAGAAGTGAAAGATACTGTGCTTGCAGGTTTTGAACAGGATAAAATAATTTAAAAAACCTACTATGCATTTTAAGGCACAAAACACTTCAACAAATTCCAATAAATTCTGTTTTAATTGACAGTGTATTAGATGGGACCATGCAGATAATGGCACTTTCTGAATATCCTGTGACCATGCTTCAGTGCACTGGGAACTAAAATAACTCAATGGTATTGTGTGTGCTCATAACACATTCTAGTCTTTTACAATGGGAACAGATAACTGCCAGGGAAGTTTCCTTTGTTTAGCAAAGATAGACATGCACAGGCAGTTGCTGTAATTTATAAGAGGAAGCAAGGTGGTCTGTGTGTGGTGTGGAGCAGGGTTGAAAGAGTCTTCTGACGTGCCAACTTTTGATAACTCAGACTCTGTGTCCCAGTGTTATCGCCTGCATCTTCATGGAGGATGTCATAGGAAGTGAACAGATACTCTTGATTCTTCCAGAAGGTCTATAAAGGTTCCAGTCAAGCACTTCTAAGAGAGGGAACATAGCAGTCAGGTGTATCCCCACCCCCAGCTTCATCAGCAGCTGTTATGATTCGTTATAGTTCACTCAGCATCACATGCTCAAAGTTTGACTCTCATATTAAATATCAATGATCTTTATTTCTATAATTTAAAACTACTTTGTTTTATATCAATTTATCTCCAATGTTTCCCTTTAATGGCAACAACAAATATTAAAACTTGGCTTAAGTGGAAGTTGTCAGTAAGGGAAATACAGACTTCTATATATATGTATATTTGAATTACTTTGTATTGGAAGCATGTGGTTGGGCGTATCTGCAGAGCTATACCTATCTTTTAGTCTTTCGTCCCAATAAGGGTAATTGAATGCAAAAAAAAATAGGTTCTTTAATTTTAATGATGATGTCAGTCATGCCATTAGGATTTCCATTGAGTGTATCACAAATACAAACTCTTATGTTCACTTCTGTTATTCTCTGAAGCAATCAGATGAAACACCCACCTTTTCCTTAAGGAATTCATAGAATGTGATTAAATAGAAAAGCATATGCCTTGGGGAAAACCTACTGGCCTACTAACCTACATTTGAAAGTCATATTCATTGATAAGTTTCAAAATGACTTGGTAGCCAAAAAAAAAAACATTCCAATATTTCCCTTCAGTGATCTCTAAGTCAGTGTTCATATATCCATTTTGTAATGGTTGATGTGTCCTGTCTACACCACCCTCCACAGGCCAGAGCTACACACTGGTCTGTGATGTTACCAGTCCTCATCTCTGCACCAATAACCTCTTCCTTCAGAATGATGGTTCCTATTAATACAACAAAAATGGAAATTGTCAGCATGGGCAGGTTGCCATATGGAGGTTGACAGCTGCTCAATCAGATGAAGACAAACACTTGGAGGACGTGAGGGTAAAAGAAGGGGAGGCAATCGCTTCTGGAGAAAACTCTGATTTGACTATTGGCATTTTGTTTAAGGCTTTTAAGAATAGTGTGCTAGTTTTAAATGTTTTGTTTATAAGCAGGTGTACTCAGATAGTGTTGAAATAAAGCAAACCAAAGAACCTTTAGAACATTGCTTCTTAAGCAATGGCATTTTAAAAGACACCTTCCCTGTCTGCACCATATACACCATACCTCTGTCACATATATCAAAAATTAATAAAAGACCCCTTCTTTCTAAAAAGTAAAATATTTTAAAAACTGTTTAAAACGTGTTTTTAAATCCTTCATAATATTCTAAGGAAAACTGTAAGAAGTTTGAAACCCACTGAAAGATAACACACCACCACCAATAGCCAAGCTCATGAATAAATAAATATTTACAACATGTACATATGCATATCAAGGCAAGGCTGCATTTATTTGCAGAAGCCCTGAATCTATGCAACATATTTATGCATTGCATATACAATGATAAACAGAGGCACTGAGAAGGAAGTTATTTCAAAGTACAGTTGACACATTGAAAGTTTTCTAGTAACTTGCCTGGCCTTTCCAGACACATGTGATTTCTTTTAACAACGAATAAAATACATTCCTATGATTGCCTATTCCTTAGCTTGACTGAGTCACATCATCATCATACAGCAGAGCTAGCATATTTCTAGCTGAGCTAGTTAGAGCACACACAAAAAAAGTAGTGACATGTTCAAAGACGAAACATTCCAGACCTGATTTACAAATGAAATCTCATGCATCTGTATCTGAAGCTGTGTGGAATGAACAAAATGCCTATGAACATGCACAAGCATTTCGACTAGGCCGACGCTCTTCTAGCTACTTGCAGCTATTTAACATTCTCACTGGGTTTTGAGAGGTCTGAATCCACCATTGAAGTTTAACACAGGAAATTAAACTTTGACATGCCGTAACTACGGGCTGTCTTTGAAAACTGTGTATAAGAAATATAAGTTAACTCTCCTGACATCTCCTAGAGTCAGAGTCGGTATAACCATCTTTTGATCCCAAGCCACCTAAAGCTGCCACACAGGCTGACATAAATAAGAGCTGGCAGCGTGCAAGTGAAAAATCCATTGATAACCCTGAGCAATACAGTAATGTGGTGACATAGTTTACAAGGTCCAAGATGATTTGGCCCACCACTCCTCTGGTGGGTGTGCACCAGCAGTCTAAGCTAAGTGCAGGCTGAAATCTTTCCTGGAAGGCCTGTAGGCACAAGATTTGTAATTGTTTGTAAGGCAACTAAAGGATAAAGAGAAAGAAAGATCAAACTGGGGAGGTTTGGGTATTTAGAAAATCCTGCTGAGATATTGTGATAAATTATTAAATCTTCTTGCTAATGCCCCTGCTTCTCTTGAACCTCAGATCATCACATGACTTCACACCAAAGGTGTCTGTGTGGTGGGTGGAGGACACAGATTTAGAAAATGTCTAGAGGTAAGATAAAACTATCACGTTAATGGAACATTTACCCACAGCATTGTCCTCAGAAACCTTCCATCAGGATTTTCCCTACAATACAGAGACTCTCCTGGGATGTTTCTGCAGCATCATTTTAGTTTGCTGCATCCATAGAACACACACCTTGATAACTTGTGTTTATATAATGTCATTGGATAAAGCAGAACCAACTGAAGTTTGAAAAGGGGTAGGTTCACATTCTCAAAAATCCACAGCTCAAAATTTTCAACAGCAAAAGAAAATGCATTGACAAGCTCCAAACTACCATAAGCCGTTTTCCTCATTCAGCAGATACCTCTTTCACTAAAGTTAACACAATTTATCTTTGTTAACACATCAACTGTGATAGACTCATTTAGTTCTGGTAGCACTGTTTCTATGTACAACCCTCGGATCATTTCACAAAATCTGCCAAGAACTCAAGAATATTCAGAATCTATTTCATTTTCTAGTAGTTTCCTAAAGAGAGCAAACATCTCCTTACATTCAAACAGCATGCATCTGGCTCCAGATTCTCCCCACTGGAAACAATCACTGTACTGCACCAAAAGTCCAGCATCCCTCAAATTGCAAACACATATTTATATTACTAAGAGAGAGAAACTCTTCCTCTAAGCCACCTACCACACAGATCCCTTTTCCTGAAATAAAAACCTAATTACAAGCAGAAGGAGCTCCTTTCCCCTTAGCTCTTCTCAAGTTGCCATTAGCTACCCTTGCTTGCTCCATTTAGAGCTTTAACTGGAAACTTTCATCACTTACCCCCCTTCCAAGCCTTGCCTTTCCAGGGGGTCCTGCTCAGCTTGCATAGAGTTGGTCCAGAGAAGAAAAGCATCAAAACGAAGAGAAGTTCGAGTCTAGTAATTTTCTCCACTTTCTCGGATGATAACATTTCCACAAGTGAGTTTTACAAAATTTTTCACATCCTCTTCCCTCCCGGTTATGAAAATAGCATTAATCATTGAGAAGCCGGAGGTAGGTGGTGTTTTGCCATCTTTAGCAGCTGAAGTAACAGCTCCCTGATGTAGCCCTGAGCCAAGCTACATTTCTCACGGATCCAGCTCCTTCCCCTTAGCCGGCAGTCAGCACTGTTTCCACTTTAGGAGCTGTAAAATCATTCCTGCTCTCTCCGCTGTGCTTTCTGTGGGAATATTCCTCAGCGTCCTGCGTGCACTTGATTGAAAATGATAAAAACAGGAATGTGAGTCCAGCAGGAAAGAGAAGAGATGTCAGGACTGTGTGGGAAAGATAAGATGAGAGGTAGTTGTACTGACAGCTTTCGGGCTGCCTGTGTGATCCTAACAGCCCTGCAGCCAACCAAATTGCTCTTTTAAGAGTAATAAGGCTCCAGTGAAAGCCGGTATCACAGCTACTTGGGTGGGTAGTGCTCGGTTTGAAAATCAACCAGGCACTGCCACGGATAACGACTGCTTCAGTCCAGACGCAGGATAGGAAAAGCGGAACAAAAATACAGTATGCAAGAGAGGGTAGTTAATCTAGTGTGAGGACAGGAGGGTTTTCCAGAGATGTGCTAGGGACAGGCTCAGCACCTTAGAATGTAGTTTCCTTTTTCTATTCCTTCACCTTGTGACTTGACAACAGCGTGGCAACTGCAATAATTATTCCAATTATTCACAAGTGCATCTGAAACATTTATTATGTATAGGATAAGTGTGTTATTTTCTTCCAAACAGTAAAGCAAGAAGGGAAAGTTCTCAGGAGTTGTGCCTCTTTCCTGCATCAAAGTCCTTTTCTTTTGGCATTCCTGCGTCCTCCTCTCCCCCTAAAGTACCCATCATGAATGTCACAGGCAAACTTTTGGAAATCTCATAGAGGCTCTGCCCTGGCTCTGCTAATTACACACCCAGGGAATCATTTTTCTATTTGTTTATGCACATCACCATGGAAATACAGAAGCTCTAGAAGTCTCTTGGTCTTTTGCAAGCATGTTCATGAAAATCTGGTGGTCAGGAAGTCTGTTTACCATCCTCATGACTCCACCTATGGCTGAAGGGGAGGTGAGCAAAGTCTGGTCAAATAAAAGCAACTTTATCTCTAAAACCTGAGGTGAATGAACAGGATCAGAACACTCTGGCAAATATTTCAAAACTGTCTATATTTTAGTATTGTCCATATGGCCAGTCATTCCCTTAATCAGTGAGCCACAACATATGAATTATGTATGTATGTACTATAAACCAATGTCTTTTAATATTATTGAAACCACCAATTTCACTTTCAAAGTATAATAAATTGCCCTTTTCAAATCAAGTGCTTAGAAAAAAGTACTTTTCAAAGAATAAGCTATCTTGTTTTAGATAACCTACATTTGATTTGAACCTTTATAAGATTTAAACATACAGATAATAGAAAATATCACTTTTCCATGGACGGTACAGTGACTTTTTAAAAGGATACTCAAAATTTCAGATTGTCTGAATTTAGAAACATATTTGCCTTCTATTTTTAATTCCCAATATAAGAACATCCAAAATATTTGAAAACATCGTATCATGCCCATCTTGCAAGGAATATTGTAAAATTTGTGTCTGAGCAAACTCAAAAAGGGCAGGATATATTTCCCTCGGAATTTTCTTTTTCATTCAAATCTTTCCTCTTTTAGCATGGCTGTTATCATCTGTCATTAAATACATTCAAACAGATATTGGTAGAATTGGTTAGCCAACTACCTTACTAACGTTCTGTTGAAGACTATAAACTATGCTTAGATAGTATCTACCAGCTTAATTCCTCTTAAAGATTCCACTATCAAATCCTCTGCGTGTTTATTTCATAACGATTTGTTTCTCCTTATATAGAACATAAAAATGGCAGTAATCTAATATAGGATTATAAGTTGTTGGTAGCGGTTGTTGAACATTTCTGAAAGGCCTGGGCAGAACGGGGTTAATAAGAAACCATTCTTTCCTAAATGGCCAGTATATTTGTTCAGGTTGATCCTCAGAAAATTTGATGCTTAGATTTTAGAGTTTTACTTCCCATTCAGTGACCCATGGTAACTACCAGGTCATAGATCTCTCTGGTGGATGAACTGAAATAGAATTAGAACAACTCGACCAGTGTTGTTTATGGTGGAAAGGACATTTTTCCAGACTTACCTGGCTTATAAAGCTTTCAGCCCAAGTTTTCTTCATGATGCAAGAGAGAGTAGAGAACCTCCACCCATGAACATGTGTGGAAGTCAGTAGAATGAATGAGGGTAGAGACAATAAAAAATCAAGTGTAGAATATAGAAATACTTTAGTAGGAAGTATGTCTTCTCATCTAAGCTCATATTTGTGGTACACCAGCGTACCAAGAGAGCTAAACACTTTATATTCATTACTTCTTTACAACTCAGTGAAATCAGAACAGTTATTATCTCCATCTAGTATATTATAAGTTGTTACACAGAAAGCTTCAGATCTCTTATCCACATTCATAGAGTTGTGATTTGAACTCAGTGTGGTTCTGAGCATTTGCTAATCACTATGATGTGCTCTCTGCTAAACTTGTCTATGTTCAACCTTTCTAAGATAGCTCTTATGTCAGGAAATTCATTCTCTAAGACTATATCAAATGCAATAGTGCTATCACACTCTCACATGGTGCTGTTCTATATTCACAAAAGTCATGTAAAATGAGTCTGCTATTATTCATCTTCACAAATGTTTCTTTGTCTAGTGTGGTATAAGTGATAAATCCATGGTTCAGATGAACTGGGCATTACGGATTCAGATTTCTTTATTCTGCTTTGCTTTCCTACTTCCTGCTACGAGGTTTAGGGAAAACCAGGTAGAGTCATTGCATGTGGGTGTGAAGGAGAGAGAGATGAGGAGTGTGTACAGGTAAGTGTGAATTGAAGACTCTTATTGGTTGTGGTAGCATGGAGGTCTACAAATGGAAAAAAAATCAGAGATGATCACACTGAGTTGAAAACGAATAAATCCCCTTACCATCTGCTCCTATAATAAGGAAATTACAAGGTTTTAGTAAGCTTTAACTTATAGAAAGTTATGATACAACACACTGTTGTAGTGTTGGTCATAGATTAAGTTAAGAAGACTACAAAGAAGAATAGATATAAAAGAAGAATACAAGTGCAATAAAAATGAGAATGAGACTTGTTTTAGATGATGTACAGGCCAGAGAAGGTAATATTTTGACTATGAATTGTCATTAGTATATATTTTAAGGTGAAGTTGGGTCAGATTAAAAAAAAGAGAAGCTAATACAGGTTGAGGGATTGATCAGGGTCATGAGGATGCAAACTTGCCTCCTTCTAAGATCTGTCAGGACTACCGTATTCCAAGAATAGTGAACATGGGTGACTAGCAGACAATGAAGCAATGGTAGGCAAAGGTTATATTAGCATATTAAAATACACTAACTACCAATGGTCTTATAGGTCTTAAGCAAAATGTAGTTAGGAAAGGTTCATGACCCTAAGAAATGAGTACCAGGGTGGGTATGTAGCTCACTTCTAGAGCATGTGACTAACATGCATGAGGTTCTAGGTTTGACCAGTAGCATTGTAAAGAATTAAAACCCAGAAAAAGCTTAGCAGTAAAGTGAGTTAAAGATAAATTGGTGGAACTTTGTTTTAGGGTTTAATCCCCCAGCCTAATCACTCTTATAAGTTTATAAAGGATACAAACTATTTAATTACTCTTTAATGATTGAAACCAGGTAATAGGAATATAACAAGTTATGTTATTATGTCTTTAATAACTTAAAATGTAGGAAAATAAAACTTCAGCTAATAAGTCTATAACAGAAAACTTTACTAAGGTGTCCAGCTTCTTTTGAATTTATACCTGTACCCTGTTAGTTTCATTTAATATGTTCCCTTTGTTAGCTGTGGGTGAAAACTGAACCATTTTTGTTTCCTGAAAGTGCTGAGTTTATCTACAAGATAATGAAATAGTTTATAAGTAGCTGGAGCTGTTACTTTCAGTCATTGAATGTTCTGGAGACTGACTTTGCTTATCACAGTAGAAACTGAATTGGTAGGTGGGGATGCTTCTAAAGCAGAGAGTGGGTAGAGCTCAGTGACATTGTCACAAAAAAGCACAGCACTGTCCTCAAAGCAGGATTACTTGTCAGGAAATGCTAATAGTATTGAGTCTGACAAAATCTGTGGTATAGACTGTTTATCTGCTCATAAAATGGTGAGTCATCTAGCCATCATTTAACTTAAGAACAATAAGACCAAATGCTTGCATTGACTAAATCTCCCTAGATAACCACAGACCAATTACTACCCATGTTTATTCCAACAGCAGCAATGCAAAGTACCCAACTTTATATTCTTGTGATTCAAACAAAACCTCCTGCTTTTACTATTATAATTTACCTAGGAGAATCTCCCATCCTCTGAAATCCTTACATTGGGCCACAAAATTGTTGGATTTGCTGAGCCAGAGTGTTAAAAGTGGCCTAGTGACACCTATGCATATCTGTATAAATCTCCATCCAGAAAACTCTCAATGTCCCTCCAGGACTCAAAAGACCAGAAAACATGAAGAACACATAGGTGTGACTCTCCAGCTGTGTCCAGTTGCTTTAAGCGCTTTCTTGAAAGAAATACAATTCTTGAAATCAATTATTAAAAAATTAATTCACTTAATTAATGAATTAAATCTGTTAATATCTACAAACATACATACATAGCTGCCATTAATTTCTTGGCTATTACTCTCTATGAGTTCAGGTGGCTGTAGAGTTTAGAAGACATCTCAGACACCCCTATGCTGGAGTGAAGTTGTCTGTTGTGGGTGCTGGAAATAAACCTTGATCTTCAGCAAAATAAGTTCTTGAGCCATCTTACCAGTTCTCATATTGACATGTTAAAACATACTTTAATTCTTCATTGTTGCTGTATTTTCTTTAAATAGAAATAAGGAGTTATTGATTATTTCTTGTC
Organism: Lophiomys imhausi; assembly: GCA_907164525.1. NCBI lineage: Eukaryota > Metazoa > Chordata > Mammalia > Rodentia > Muridae > Lophiomys > Lophiomys imhausi. The sequence goes on along the minus strand of CAJQZJ010032173.1, from coordinate 13,500,389 downwards.
TGATTTTGTGAACTACATATATAAATAATTCAGCGGCTAAAAAAAGGAACAATCTTTTTTTATTATAATGTTTATTTATTACATCAAGTCACATCTCCATCATAGTGCCCTCTTTCCACCCCTCCTGGTACCACCTTCCCACCTTTCCTTTCCTCTTCCAACCATCCCACTCTTCTGAGGTGGAGTGTCCCTACATATCAGCCCCTCTCAGTTCAACAGTCATATGAGGGCTAAGAGCTTCCTCCTGCACTGGGGGCCTTCATGGTAGCGCCCCTAGGGCAAATTGTCCCATTGATAGGTAACAAAGTCTATGTTCCTGATCTTTTTGGTGTGTTGGTTGTAGGATAGTTATCCTGTACTATATGACTAAAATCCAATTATAAGTGAGTAGATGCCATGTGCAAAAAAAAAAGAATTGAAATTAGAAAAACAAAACAAACAAACAAACAAAAAAACAAACCCGGTCACATGATACAGAGGAAAAAAAGAAAGGACAACCTAGTTCCCAATATGGTCGCCAGTTAGTTTTGTCTTGGTACCTTCTCTCCGTGAAAGAAATATGTCAGATAAATAATCTTTGGCTCTCTCTCAAAAAAAAAATAAGGAACAATCTTTGATATTTGCAAAAGTTAAAATAACAGTTAATATGTGATAATTTTATTTTCAAGGATAAGTAGCAGTATTACACAGATGAAAGACACTAATGAATTCACATTTCCTTACAGTCCAGGAGAAGTATTAAGTCTGGTTAATTGAAGTCATGGTCTAACTCAACAGAAAAAGAGCATTTCTTTTTGTTATAGTGGAGAATATTTGTGAAATATTCTATTTTTTCTGTTATCAGTGATTACTAGAGTGAGAATCTTTGAATTTGTATGATTTAAAACTCTACAGAACCTCAGAGTTATTGGACTACACGTCACTTCTCATCCTCAGAACCTTTATCCACATGATAGAAACAACAGGGCTGAGTCTAGAGTCAAGACCAGCTGCACTAGTTTTTTTTTAACATTTATTTATTAATTCAACTTACATCTTGATCACAGACAGACTTCTCTATTCTCTGCTCTCAGTCCCACCCTCCTACCATCTACCCCCTCTCCTTCCTATCCATCTCCTCAGGTGAGGGGGGCCCCACAAATCAGACCCCTCAGGTAATCAGGCACATAGGCTAAGAGTTTCCTCTTGTTCTGTTGTCCTAAATGGCAGCTCAGCTAGGGTAAAGCATCCCACTAACAGGTAACAAAGTCCATGCCTGAGACCACCACCCTCCTACTTGCTAAGGGATCTGCATGAAGAACAAGTTGCTTTGTTCTTCATCTGTATGTGCTTATGGGGCTCTAGGTCTAGTCTAAGCTTTTCCTTCTTTATTTTGGGGTTAGTGTTTCAGTATCTGTAATGCTCTAGGGGCCTAGGTTGTTTGGTTCTGTTGATCTTCTGAATGTGTAATATTACATTGTACTTTCTTGTTGGTTTGTTTTTGATTAAAATATATCATTTTCCATTTCATTGTTCCAAACACTCCCATGAATACAACTTGTTCCCTCTTGAAAGTACGGCTTCTCCTTCTTAAGTTGTTATTGTCATACACACACACACATACTGTTCAGTCCATTTAGTGTAACTCATACATGCATGATTCCAGGGTCAACCACATGACCCTGAATAAACAATAGGAGTTCATTCCAGGGAAGAGCTTTCCTCCCATTTTCAGGTTTCCTGGCTGCCTGTAGCTCTTGTTTTTAGGATGAGCTCACCCATGGAATACTTCAGCAATTTCTCCACCTAAATGAGACCGGAGGAAGAAGAGCAATACATACTAATATTGAATGGAGGAATCTAATATTGAACTTCTTTTATTATTCCTTTTTCATTAGAAAAATCTAATGAAAGTTTATATGTATTATCTGAGACTTCTAGTTGTTGTCATTTTGTTTCATAATATGCTCTTAAAGGGAAAAAGATATGGCTGTAGAAGGAGGGAGATTCAGTCTTTTCAGTTGATAAAGTCCTGTTCATCTGAACACAAATGGGCATATATATAGGGTCTTAAAATAAAAATTTAAAAATTAGTTGAAAAAGATAGCGTCACCTTTTGTATTATAAAAATATGTTTGATGAAGAGACTTGAAAGTTTACTCCAAAAAAAAACTTGAAATTGTGAGAGAGTCAGTGAGAATCAGTTCAGAAAATACATAATTTCCACTATATAGTTTTGATTTAGTGAATTGCATGCAGAATCAGGGCACATACATTGTAGGCTACTTTCCTCTCATGGCCTGAAAATGTGTTCCTGTTCTTCAGATTCTAAATGCGTTCAAACTCTAGACTTCTGCAGCTGTGTTGGGAAGAACTGGCTCGAGCATTCTTGCTTTGCCAAATAGCAGCCAGTTGCTTATCTTTACAAACACATTGCTCAAATAAGACCGATTCATGTTGAAAGTTTCCAAAGGAATGACATTTAATATATTGGGGGGGGGGGGATGAGCATGAAAAAGGAAATATTTCAGGTCTAAGTTAAAGTATGGCTAACCTAGGTTGAAAATGATTGCTTGCTGCTCTTAAAAAGGGCAGAATATGGTTCCTGGGAAAATATCCAACTGCTTTTCTAAAGAATCAGCCTCAGAATTTAATCAGACATGTCTGAAAATATATAAAGTAGAGTTTTCTTCATCACACATATTTTCTTAAGCTTATGCAAAGTTCATTTGTAGGACAGGAAGTTACCAAAAATTTTGACAAGGTCTGTTTGCTATGCTTCATCAATTACAAGCAATGTTTGCTATCTAAAGGAGTTATCAATAGGGCATTTATTAAATAAATACTGTTTCTTTTATTTTTATAATAAATGTATGCAAATTCACATACACCTAGCATAAAGATGTAAAATGTTAATTTTTTAGCTACATAGTAGAGACATTAAATCATACTTTTGCAAAGTCCCATGATGATATTTGCAGATTATATATTAATGCATGCAGTTGAATCCTCTAGAGGTTGTCTCCTGAGTGTTCTTAAGACCCTGGGGATACAACTGTACTGATTCTATTTCTAGTAAAATGGAAACTCTAATAATGAAAAGATTCTCTGTATTGCCAGCATTGAAGATACAATTGTTGTACAGACAGCTGTTTGTTATACAAAAAGCAAAGAAGTAGTAGTAGTCAATTTTTGGTATAAGTTTTAAACAAAAATAATCTATGTGGGATGTTAAGTAATATCCTTTTACAAAGTATATAACTGCTTTCTATAATGAATTTCTATGATCAATTAGAAACTGTGGTAGAAATAACTGTAATACTATACTGTACATTCATATATAGCTGTATACATATGTAGTAAATGTCCACAAATATATATATATATGCAATGTTACATACATAATTGCAATTCCTCTATATGTATAGTTAAAATGCATCATATAAAAGAACAAATTATCAAAATAATTTTTATTTCCTTACAAGTAAGTGTAGATAAGAAAATAAAATTTTAAATGAGAGATCTAAGATCTTTCTATTTATTTTTTCTTCACCGTCTCCATTCAAAATATAGGTCAGTAACCCAGAGATTTTCTCTGTCCATAGGCACCAACCATTTCAACAAGAAGGATGACAATATTAAAAAAAAGAAGAGAAGAAAAGAAAAAAGAAAGACAGACATGCCAAGAGTTGTCTTTTAACTGGTTTAAAGAGTAGACATGGACCACTTTTGTACCAATCATATTTTTGTTTCATGGCTAAAATAATGAAAAAAAATGTAATTCCAAAGTGAATTCTTCATTCTGGCCACACATGAGCCTAACCAAAATGCTGGTGTTCTGTTCATTTGGATAAAAGGAAACAGGATTTGAAGCAGGAAAACAAGCCAAGCTTGCTTTGGTTTCTTTCATATTCACAGCGGTTCTTCTTCCCTTAGGGATATGAAATACCAGATTTAATGAAGAATTGACATAATAAAACTTTATATTAGGACCAATGAATCTGAGAGTAAAGTAATTCTCAAAAAAAAAATGGAAGGAAGGAAAGAAAACGAAAAAACACAAAAAGAGGAAGAGAGAAAAGAAAAAAAATCACTTAATTATCAAAACAGAAGAAGCAAGTGTTCCTTACCAGTAGATCCTTGGCTTTTCTTTAAATGCTTCATTGTGTCATTGATTTTTTTTTTTCCAGGAAGAACATATTCACATTCTCCTGAAATTTTCTCAATAGTCTTTACTTGAACTATTCAATTGACTCTCACTCTTTAAGGTGATGTTAAACAAATATTACTTAATTCTAGATAATTCTTCCAATAGCAGGAAAGAGCTTATTTGCTCCCTTTAGCCTAAAATCACCTTGCAGCTAAAAAACTTTCATTCTTGTAACTTAAGTTATAGATTTACTATTATCTCTATAATTTCCTGCTTTTGAATTTCTGGATGCTATTAGGGTTGATAGAGACAATCTTAACATCTGAGTCCACAAAACTTACTCATCCCAAAGCACAAAACTGGCTTTGTTTCTTCTCTCTTCACAATTCGTGCTAAACTAAATAAGGCAGAAATGGTGTGACAGCTGATCATAATACTCTAGCTCCTTCACATCCCCTCTTATTTTGTTTCCATTATAGTCGATCTGGATTGTTTCATGACAAAGGTCTAACAATTTTTCTCAAGTTCATGTCCTGTGTCCTCTAGTATTACGTCTAATAATTTTGACAAGAAGATAGTTGCCTGGATTCATTTTCTTTTGTGTTGGATGTCAATTTTATGTGACTATGGGGGACTATTACTCACCCTCTGAAACTTCCAGGAAGATGCTATTTCTTTGCATTTGCATTAAGTTATTTAAACTCTTTAAAACAGTATGAACCTTATATTTTAAGTAATTATGCATTATAGAATAATTTATATACACATTGATGTATTAACATATATATGTGCATATATAAGCACTAATTCTTAAGTAGGAAAATTTGTCAATTAATCACCCTTAACAGAAAAATAGCTTTCCATTAGTCAGCCTTAGGTTAATTAATTCACCAGATGATGAGTGCTATAAGTTCTGCTTTGTCCTCTCTAACTACTTACTCTTCCTTCCAGGACACATCCTCAATATATTCTCAAATCGCAGCCTGGTATTTGCTTCCATGGGAGCTGAATATTAGCACTAGGCTTGATAGCCATCTTCTTGGTTTAAAAATATCAACTGTAACTCTTCTTTGACACAGAACTTCTGAAACAGGATGTGAATAGTGGGTATCATTGAGAATGGGATGGGGGGATTAATGATGCAAGGAGCGGGAGCTCTTTTAGACTATTGTTGCAGTTTGGAAGGAGGTCTGTTTTAGTTTTTTCCTTCTATTGATGAAATATGGAGAGTTTTGTGTAAAGATATGTGCAGTAGTTGTGCAGTTCAAGATTGCAGGTAAAATTGTGCTGTGATGGGACTTGCAAAAGCAAATTTACCCCTTAAAAAAAGAGTAGCTGCATTTTTGCTTATTTATTTCCTTTGCATGTGTGAGTGTGCATGTATATGGGTTCAGGTAACTGTGAGTTCTGGAGATCCAATTCTGGGCATCAGGCTTGGCAGAAAGCATTGTTACCTCCTTAGTTATCTCAGCCACAACCTATGCCATCAGTTTACATATTTCCCTTTTATTGGAAAAATGTTTTCCCATACAATATATCTTGATTGTGGATTTCTTATAAATGTCAACAGCTAAACATTCTAGAACTAAAGTCCCAATCCCTGTAAGCAAGTCATTCCCCTCTGATTCATCTTATACAGTGAGTAACTGAGATGTTTCTTTTAGGTAATTTGCAAGATGTAAAAGTCTGACCTTGTGTCATTGGCTCCATCTGTGTCTTTGGCTGAGTATCACTTAGCAAGTCCCAGCTGCTTCAGGTGGATGTGGTGAAGGCATGCTCTAAGACTATACACATGGATGCCCTTCTGGAGCTGATATATTTTCATATATTGACTTCTAATCAACATTTACACATGGATATAAAGACAGTTTCCTAACCTCAATCTTGTCATCCTCTGGCAGTCCCCCTGTTTTTCTCTCATTATATTATCTGATGTTCCAAAGAGAAGTTTAGTGGAGTGAAACTATTGTGGGCATATTAGATCTGTAAAAGCAGAGAGCTTTCACAGCCTGGCAACAAAAAAAGGGAAGAGACATGGAGAGTTAGAGAGACTAAATGAGTTTCAATGAATGTAACTTTCTCTGAGGAGGGAAGGAGGATGGAGAATGGCCAGGAGCTGATGCCTCTATTAAAAGCCACAGAGAAAACAATCTCAGTGTATATCCAAGTGAACCTGCACTGCCAACAAACTGAATGACTCTGGAAATAGATTCTTTCCCTTTAGCTATAGACATGAAGCCACATCCCATGAGGACTTCATTATAGCTACTGTGAAACACTCAGTTGAGAGCCCAGTAACCCATGTGAACTTCTGACCTACAGAGCTATGAATGAGTAGCTGTGCTTGAAGCTATTTATGTAGGACGACTGAAAAAGATGTCTAATAGGAATCTCCCATCTTTCTATCAGCCAATTTCTTTTACAGACATTCCTTTCTTATTTAATAACAATATTACTTATCTAGTTGAGCAAACAAAAAATTAGAATAATCCTATGTTCTTTCAAATACCCAGGTAAGATCCACCAAAAAGCCATATTAACCTTATCTGTAACACACATGATATCTAACCAGTTCATATTTCTACCATCACTGCCATCCGGTTATGAGTCAATAACATCCCTCAACATCAGTTATGAGCATAACAACAGGTCTCCCTTCCGGGTCACGTACTTCATTAGTGCAGTATGCAAAGTACTTTAGAAAGTTCAGCTAATAATATGTTTTCTCAATATTTTGTATCTCTTCTAATGGTAACTGAGGAGGAACAGGAAAATCTCTGGTCTATATCCTGGTAAGCTTTTTGTGATCTCTTTCTTACTCTATTATATTCTATGTGATCCTTGGCCACTAGTTGTCTTAATATTGAAAGGACTTGACTGCTCTACACTGGTTGTTCAAATATGTTAGCAGCGACTTTGACCTACTCAGATCCTCTACGCTCTTTCAGATTTAGCAGTTTCCACCTTACAAATGGAATCTACCAACACTGGCCACATACACTGGTCATACTCCCCATTGACTCTTGCCATTCTTCATTACTCTTATCCTGCCCAGATTTATTTTGTCATTTTTTCTATGCTGCTTATTAATTTTAATCTACTATAGAGCTCATTTTCATGTTTTGAAATATTTCTTATCTTTTCCTCAATTGAAAGATAGTATCTCATGGACTAGCTTTTTTTTTTTAATTAATTTACTTTTTACAAGTTTGATAGTTTGGCTAACAGATGGATATTTGAAAGGTCCTCTGCATTTGTCTAGAAGGAGACAATGTGAAATGGTGTTTAAAGAAATAAATGAACATAAGTAAAAGGCTTTTTCTTCCTTTAATTCTTAATTTTATTTCTCATTTTTCACTCTACATATCCTTTGAGTATTTATTGTGGTTTCCAGTTGTTATGGGATTCCCGAATGTGGGAAAAAATGGATCTATATCTGTTTCTTGTACCTTTTCTTGGGCTGTTTTCATTCTGTGTGTTTGTTTTGTTCTATTTCAATGTGTTGTTGTTTTATCTTCTCTTATTTTGTTTTATCTCTTAGAAGTCTCCCTCTTTGTTTTCTATGCGACTCAGAAAGCAAGTGGATCCAGGTGGGACGGAAAGTGGAGAGGAGATAGGAGGAGCAGATAGAGGGGAAACTATAGTAAGAATATATTATCTGAGAAAAAAATCTATTTTAAAGAAAAACAAAACAAAACAAAATAAAAAAAAATAAAAAGAACAATGAATGAAATACAGGCACAGGAGCATTGGTTACCAGAGAAAACAACATAAGAAATTAAGTTTTAGGTTACAATAATGAGGCATGATTAAAGAGATACTATAAATAATAAGCTGGGGTAATTATAAATACATGAACCAGAAACTGTGAGTTAACAGGATGAAGACAATGAACACTGACAACCTCTTTCTCCCTCTCTGAGAATTCATGGTACACAGGAAAAGAATCTGGAATCCAGAATCATCTAGTGCGTTCATAAACTTATATCTGAAACTGTTTAGCCAAATTCATTTTAAGAATGGAGACAGCTATATGTTATAACAATGAAGGTGTACTTCATTCTTAAATGAAGTAAAGATTAAAAGTACCTGGGAGATCGTAGGCATTTCTCTATTCCTGTGTGTTCTTTGTGTTCAGAGAATTGAAAAAGTGCTAAGGGATTAAAGTTACTGATAATTCTCTCTGAGATGGGGCATTCATTTAGTATTCTAATGATCTCTCTTATCATCCTGATCCCAGAATCAGACTTAGAGTTGACTTCTAGATACATAATTTGATCTCTTGCCTTAATGTCATTTATAACAGTCAGCGTTTCTTCACTCCTCCCTCCTTCCTCCCTTCCCATATCTCCCCTTCATCTATTTCTTTACATTCTCCCTTTCTTCCCTATTCCCTCCCTCCCCCGAAATTTTGTCTCTCTCAGGGTTTCACTATATAGCCATTTCTGTTTTTGTTTTGTTTTTTAAAGATTTCTTTCTTTCTTTGTTGTATGTATGTAAGTGCTCTATCTACATATACACCTGCTTGCCAGAAGATGGCATCAGATCATATTATAGACGGTTGTGAGCCACGATGTGATGTGGTTACTGGGAATTGATCTCAGGACCTATGGAAGAACAGCCCAGCCAGTTGTGTTCTTGCTGGTGTAATCCTCTTGATGCCCTTGCCTCTTCTTCAATATTCATGGTTATAGAAAGACTTCTACATTTAAATGAAATTATTTTTATAGTGTGAATGTTTAAGAAACATTAAGATTTAATTAAGATTTAAGAAACATTTCTTAAACATTAAGAATGTTTAAGAAACCTGATCTGTATTAGGTCCAACCACAAAGCACATGCTGTATTTGATCTCCATTGACTTCTTCTCTCAAATTTTCCTTCTATTTCCCACTGGTATGACCCAATATAACCCATCATTCAGACTTAACAAACCTGGCACAGAAAACTGGTCACTGTATTTTGAAAAGCAATCAAGGAACTTAGGAAATAACTCCAAGTCCATAATTAGTCTGTGCTGGTACACATTAGAAATGACTGTATTATTTTAGGGATCATATTCCGTGTTTCAGTATTGTGACTGATAAATACTTTCCTAGAAGGATCTAAATTCTCTGATGGCATCAATCAATGCTAGCAATTCAATACACCCAGAGAGCATTTCAGAATCTCCTCTGTGTAGGTAAAGTCAGTTCATCTTTGCTTGTTTACTAGCTCTTTGTTGATGACTGTGATCCTTTTAAAAATTAGGTTACATCACTCTGAAAGAAATTAAAACACTACTTCTCTATTAAACATATGCCTTCACTTATTTATACTTTGCTCAGAAGATTCCTAGGGGTATCAATATATTTTAATGTTTATGTCAAGTGAGTTATTTTTTAAAAGAAAAACAATAAGCTGTCTTCTCTCTCAAGTACTTTGATCTTAATTTCTTTTCTAGCCACAGTTCCAAAAGCTGCAAACTATAAATATCATTTTCTCCCCTGAAAAAGATAATTAGGCACCACTTTAAAAGAAATTATTTAAGCACCAATATACAACAAATGACATATCCTAAAGCACAGATATATTTCCAGGTATGAGTCGCTTGGTTAAAGGAAGGAAATACAATGAGGAATTTTGACATGATGACAATTAACATTTGTTTGGATCAGAAATATCTTACTCCTGATTTACAGGCAAGCAGTGCAGTTAGAAATCCTAGCAGAGCTTGAAGGAATAAGAAGCAGTTAGAGGAAGTTCTAAAACAGGATTTCTGATGGACAGACTCTTCAAATAAATCCATTGACATCTCCTTTCAAAAAGAGCATGAAATCTAGTTTCAGACAAAGTATCTGCAGGCCCAAACTCCATGGCACATATTTCACTTCATGCTTGCATGAACTCTGGTTCCTTCATCATTCTCCCTTTTAGCATTAGGAAGCATTGGATCGTGGTGGACACACCAAGTCCATCTAACAGAACACCATGGGACAAAAATACCACAGGGTAGGCAGTTTCCTTACAGCACTGCCTGGAGGAGAGGGGAAATATGCCTTGAATGACTTACTCTGATTTATCAGATTCTGTCTGCAAATGCATATTGCTTCTTCTCTGATGTCCATATCTTCTTTTTATAAAGCAGGTATGCTGATATGGATAAATAATAATGTGGTGACTCTTTTCAGGGACACTTATTAATTCATTAGGCATTGACTTTATTTTTAACCTTAAATTACCATTTGGTGGAAAACTGCCATGGTAGGAATTAAACTATGGCCTCATGTAAACCAATAAATGTTCTACCAACTGAGATATACACTAGCCCTTAAAATTGATTTTATCCTTCCCCCATACCTAGAACTCATATTCTGGCAAGTGGTAAAGCCAGTACTTTTTTTCAAAATATTTATTCATTACTTCAGGTTTCATCTCCATCATAGTGCCCTCTTTCCACCGCTCCCAGTCCCACCCTCCCACACTCCACCCCCATCCCTTCCATTCCACTCCTCTGTGTCTGTGATGTGTAGGAGTGTCCCTACATATCAGTCCCCCACCCCAGTTCACCAGTCATATGAGGGTCAAGAGACTCCTCATACACTGGGGACCTCTAAGGCAGCCCCACTAGGGCAAAGTATCTCATTGATAGGAAGCAAAGTCTATGTTCCTGCTCCCTTTGGTGCATTGGTTGTATATAGTTATCCTGTACTATATGGATAAAATCTGATTATACGTGAATAGATGCCATGTGCATCCTTCTGAGTCTGGGTTAGCTCACTCAGGATGGGTTTCTCTAGTTCCATCTATTTGGCTGAAAATTGTATGGTTTTGTTGTTTCTGATGGCTGAGTAGTATTCCATTCTGTAGATATACCACAGTTTTGTTTTGTTTGTTCCTAGGTTGAGGGACATCTGGTTTGTTTCCAGTTTCTAGCTATTACAAATAAGGCTGCTATGAACATAGATGAGGAAATGTCCTTGTGGTTTGGTGAGAAATCATTTGGATGTATACCCAGAAGTGGTATGGCTGGGTCTTGAGGTAAAGCTATTCCAAATTTTCTAAGATATCACCAGAATGATTTCCATAGTGGTTGCACAAGCCTGAACTCCCACCAGCAATGGAGGAGTGTCCCCCTCTCTCCACAACCTCACCAGCATGTGCTGTCATTTGAGTTTTTTATCTTAGCCATTCTGACAGGTGGGATATGGAATCTTTTAAGAGTCAAATTAATAAAATGACTTCTAAACAAATGTCTGGAAATTAGGAAAAAACATCTGATGCAATATCTCAGCAAGGAGACCTTATTCAATACAGATAGCTCACAGAAGATTTTTCCAAGAGAAATACTAGTACAACTATGAATCCCTTCTAATAAAAACGGAGAAACAAAAATCCCTGAAGCAAGCCTGGAAAAGCAAGTAGTAGAATACCAGAGGTGCTTCAAAAGCCAAGGGAAATGATGAGAAACTTGATGAAGTTAATCCTGGAATTGCGGGGCCCTAAAGTATTTATCAATGACCCTGACACGAATGCTGTGGGGACACGTAGGATTCTTAATTGTATCAGTGGAGAAAGGGCAAAAGCAATGCTGAGAAAAACCAGAGATGTAGTCTATTATGTCCAGTGGCTTATATAATCACAGCTACAAACTTAGTGCTCTAAAATACCCCCAGTGCATTTTCTTACAGTATTGAAGTGAGATACCTGATGTTCAGGGCACAGTAGATCAGGCCAGGCTCCTTCTGGAAGCTCCAGGGAAAAATCACCTGCCTCTTCCAGGTTCTGGGGTTGGTGGTATGACTTGGCCACATAATCCTCCAAACCATGTTCATTGTTGCAATGTTTTGTGTAGTGTGCATCTTTTTCTCTCATAATGTCTGTTAAGATGACAATTGTCATTAAATTTGAGTCTACATAGTAATTGTGTAGTGAAGATAGTCTCATTTCAAAAGCTCCAAAGTAATTTTAGTTTTCAGATATAAACAGAATTCAGATTCCTGGGATTTGACATGAATAATTTTTGGGAAGAAGGATATATATATTTTAAGTTAGCAATGATACATATTTGTACCATGATTGACTACATTACCCTGAGTGTCTCTCTCTCTCTCTCTCTCTCTCTCTCTCTCTCTCTCTCTCTGTGTGTGTGTGTGTGTGTTTCTTTATATCTTACTGTCTGTGTGATTTTATAGGGAGGCTTGGATTAAGTAAGATATTTAAACTTTTTTTAAAAGTATATTTATTTTATTTTGTTTTGTGTGCTGTGTATGACTATAATATATGTGGGCATATATGTGCCATGACACACATGTGGAAGTCAGAGGACAATACTTATAAGCTGGTTTCCTCTTTATAATGTGATCCCTGGAGATCAAATCAGGTTGTGAGGCTCAGTGGCATGCACTATTTCTTTGCTGTGCCATCACCCAGCACAAGCAAGGCATTTTTGAAATATTTTCATAGTCTATTGCAGTTCTTCTGTTTCTTACTTTGATGTTTGAAAAATCACTAAATTTTAATAGTGATCAGATCCTGTTTTTACAAAAATATGTTACATATATAGAAACCCTGTTGTTATGTCATCTCAACATGATGTTTTCTTTCCTAGTAAGTAACAATGATAATTTTGTCAAAGGTGCATTAAGAAGAAAGGTCATCATGTAAGGTGCAAAATCAGAATTCAGATAGAGTCAGATTCTATACACTGTACCATCCTTCTTTATTCCTTAAAGTTGTTAAAAATGAATACAAATGACTCCCTCTCTCTCCTTCTTTTCCTCTGTCTCTCCAACTTCTCTCTTCCCCCAGCTTACACATACACAGAATTCTAATATAATAGTAGAAATTAATTTCATCCATAAGACATTGAACATTTACATATAAAAGAATGGTATTTTATAACTCCACTAAACAATACAGTTTCTTTAGATATGGGGAAAAGGTATACACATCTTCTAGATTACTGAGAAGACTTTTCTCTGTGTTGTTGCTTATACACTTTCTTGATGGGCATAAGAAACACTTAAGGGAAGGGTGGTCATAATTTAGATGATATTTTGTGTCCTCCATATCAAGCCCTCCTTTAAGTGTCTTTCCATATGGACATTCATGGATACTCTGTTAGAAGCATATACATCTCTTGCCACATCCTTGTCCTCACTTATATTGGATCAAAAAAATAAAAGAGAGAGAGAGAGGGAATCGAGCCGCAGTTTGAGATTGTTAGGGATGAAACTGGTGCCATGTCAGAGTGAAAGTCAATGGATTTTCCTTTGAGATTTTTCATAATCAAATATCCTTCATAAGAATTTCTTTTCTGAAGGTAATCTAGTTTTGACATTAGTTACAGAACATCTTTTTGCTGAAAAAGAATGTAAATTCTGGACTAGGGGCCTCCCTGGTAGCATGAAATTGAACAAAAAGTTCTGAGACATGTTAGTTACATATATAACAACAATCGTTAGGGAGCCATTGTTCATCTGTGGAATATATTCTTCCATGATGGTGTTGACTTTTATGGTATTGAAATACCAAATTTATAATCAAGTTGCAATATTTTGTATACATTCATTAAACACTACCTATTACCAATGATGACAATGGCCACAAGGGTGGGAAATTTAAGATATACATATACATGTATATTTTTTCATATACACCCAATGAATACATATATCCATATATATGAATATCAATGTTATAATTATTAGTAGTATAATTGTCTAGGCAAATATTCTACATGTTGTGAAGTGAAACAGGAAAACAAAAGAGCTTTCATTTCTGAAACTGTTGTGTATGATGAGAAGCATCCATCCTTATATTTCATAGAATACATTTAGAACGACTGGCTTCAGCATTCAAAATAAAGCCATGGATAGTACCAAAAGACTTTCAGAAAAATGAGTAGTCTGGAAATGACCTGGATGAGAAGTGGTGTGGGTCTGAAACTGGATAATGGCTAATTGGACTATGCAGGTTGAGTGCAGTAATCTGGTTTACACTAGTCCTGTTCAAGGTCAAGCCACTTCAGTGGACTTTTATAATCCCCACCCAGTCACACCTCCTCCTGCTTCTGAGCAGAATAATATTTTCCTTGCTCATTACATTTCCTTTGGAAATTGAGTGGAAGCCTATGATATATGGCCAATACAATGTAATCTGGGATGTTGTATAACTCAGCTCCCCATGACCATAATTTAACTTAAAATAAAGATTTTTCTTTTCAGAGGTTAAAAGTTTCAGTTCATGTTCACTTGGCCCCATTGTTTTGGACCTGATTTGAAGGAATACAGCACAGCAGAGTTACACAGCAAAATAAAACTATATTATTCATATTCAGGAACTAAAATAGTGCTAGGAGAGAGCTGGGGTCCAGTAATCTCCTTCAAGGTTATGTCTCCAAGAATCTAAAAGACTTCTATACACACACACACACACCACACAAACACATGTTTCCTTCTAAGTTCCACTAACTTCTAAAGACCTACCCTGGAGGTGATCCATTAAAGACAATGCCTTTTGGACCATTCAAAGTCATAACAAGAGTCCAGGAGATCATTCAGAAGGCCAAGGCATCTGCTGCCCAGCCTGACAATATGAACTGGATCTGCCAAAACCACATGGTAGAAGGAGAGAAAAATATTCCTCCAAGTTGCCTTCTGACTTCCACATGCCTGCCTGGTATTCATGTCCTCCCTCACCCCCCCTCCCCACACACATAAACAAACAAGTCAAAAAAATTAAAGTCTTAGAAACATTCATTAGTTCTGGACTCAGCAGTACCATGCATATATGGAATCTTTGGACTTTCTTCTCTTCACCCAAAAATATAAAGGGCCATTATTCTCAGTCTAGTTAGAGGGTGGAAATGTCAATCATCAAGTTGCTAAGAGACAAGCAATATTTGCTTATCTAAATATAAGAGATAGATAGGGCCTCTTCAAAAACCTCAAGAGATCTGCAGAATATGGCATTCAAAGATGTTTTCTTAAGATTTTTTGATATGGAGACATGTCAGCTCCTGACAGCACCCCCTATTCTACTCCAAGTAGAAGATGAGCATCGAAGAATCTCCAGTGTGAGATGGTGGAATTAATGGCAAGCCTATCTCTTGGCAAGAACAACCCCTTGCTTCAACTGCAGACAGACTTCTGTCCAAAAAGGACAAAACTTGGAAACAGGTAAGTCGACAGCCTAGCTCTGCCAAGACAGGGTAGGCAAGTCCTTAATAATTCCTGCTCTACAATCAATGTCTGTCAGAGAAACGGGGCCAAACGGCTGAAGATTGATGCTGTAATGTATGGAGAGAAAATAGGAACTGTACAGGCAGCCACTGGTATGTCATTTCTTAGTTTTGGAAGCTGTGGGCCCTGCACTTCCTATATAATCAGATATATTTGTCCCTCTCAGGTCCCTGAGGTGGTTGAAGAATAGATAGCTAGAGTCTCAGTTAAATTTTGAGTTGTTTAGGAATAAGGGGGTGTTCTGGATCTAAGAAGATGTTTTTAAAAGTGTGAAGCAAGTTAGTATGAAAACTGAGTTAGATATAGAACTTTAAACTCATGGAGATGGTTAGATAGTAGGATGTTAAAGTCAGGTGCCAAATACATATGGACTGGACATTGGGAATGTATGCTAAGCCATATAACTCTCATAATTGTGGCCTATTTATTTCTGTTGTTTTGTATTGTATTTATTGTTATAAGAGAAAGAACCATTTGTTGGACTGAAACGGGGAGCTGTTGGGGGGGAAAGATATACCTTAAACTAAAAAAAAAAAAAGGTAGAGGATGGGGGGGTTGAGGGGAAAGAGGGTGGAAGGGTGGGACTGGAGGGGATTGTGATTGAGATGTAACTTGAAGAAATAAAAAATAAATTATTTTTTAAAAAGTTTAAAAAAAAAAGAAAACAAAAACTGAGTGATCCTCGGAAGCACAGCCATCTATGTCCCCTGCTTAGCCCATTCCTGCTCACCATAAGCCAAACAGTTTTCTTAAAGCCAGTGCTGTGAAGATTTCTCTATAAAATTGTCTGAGTACAACTTGTGAAACAACAGGCAGCCGATGCAAAGAAAAAGCAAACTGTGGCAGTACATGAAGTATCCACTCAAAAGAAAAGGTGTCTGTCTGCGCTCTGCATATCAAGGGAATTCTAAGCCCACCAAAGCCTGGAAAGGTTATCCAGAGGTCATAAGGGGGTTTATTCTATTGGTATTTAACAAGAGGACTCCATTCACCCATTGTGCCTGCCTCTGGAACTCAAAAAGACAACAATAGCTACTGAATGGGTCCTACAGAATCAATGAGGATCTATGAGAAGAGCAGCAGCTGCTCTCCTGCTCCTCTCTTTCCTTTCTAAGCTGAAAATGTTTCTTGGCATCTGCTCATCTTTTTGGGATCAAGATCTTATTCTGCACAGTCATTCAAATTATTTCTCTGTTACTGCATCCACTGAGCACCTTTCGTGACTCACCTCCTGGCATATGGACCTGAAGAGACCTCGGTGTAATCCGGCCCCTCTGGACTCTGCTGTCATTTTTTTTCTAGTAAGGGAAGGGCTCCCTGCCTGTGCTTTTTGGTCATTTGAGGGATTAGGTTCAGTTCCTTGATGACAGTTTTTTTTTTAATTTTTCTGAACATTTATTTTGCCCTTTAAAAGGGCACGCTTTCCAATTCCCACAATAACACAGGCTAGGGACAAGAAACCTGCCTCACTACTGAGACATTTGGGCTGTCAGTATATTCATGTTTGTATATTATTGGTATTCTCAGTTGCTACAGATTAACACCTATAAAATTTCATTTTTCTCTATTGAGAGAAATGTAATATCTTAGGTTCTTTTTTGCTCATTTAAAAAATAATTTTTGAAAACTAAGGATAACTTATGCCTGTCACAACAAACAAAACAAAAAATACTATTTTAAGATTACTGTAGTTTCTCAAATTAGACATGCACAAATATATTTTCAAAAATATTATTATCACCTTGGTTATATAATGGGATAGACTAATCAAATCATTCCAAGGATATATTGGAATTAACATATGACATCAATATTGCCTTAAATATTAAATATGTAAACTTGCAGAAATATGCAGTGTTCTACTTTAATCAATAATTATATTTATTTATCAAGTCATAATTTCTCTAAATTCTGTGAAAAATTTTAGCTGTTTAAAATATAAGATTGTTGGTGCTGAAGAATTTAGTTCAGTGAGTGAGCTCTTACCTAGTATATGCCCATAGAAAAATGAAAATAGCAAGATAAGAAAAGGGAAAAGGTAAATGATTACTTACTCCTTGGGCTTTAAAAATTGTTCATGGTGGCCAGTGATAACTATCATAGGTCCTTCTCATGCTATACCCAAGAGAAGAGCTGCAACAATAAGTTTCAGTTCTTCATCAATAATTATATTGTGTACATTTGAATACTGTCAATGTTGAGAAAATTCTTCAAGCAATTTTAACCTGTCAATAAGCACTTAATTGATCTCTTATGTTGAATAATTAGATGTAGATACTTTATAGTAATGTAGATAGTTTAGTGGCTGATAGAAAGGTTCATGTAGGGGGTGGAAGCATCATCGTCCTGGCTTGTTTTGTGTGATGATGACAATGTCACCTTCACCAGTCTGCTTGCTTCCCAATCATTTTAATTACTACCTTAAACTGGACTGTTATTTTTAGAGAACACTAACTAAAATATGTATGCAGTATTTTTGGTGTTTCTAAATTTGGGCTATGAAATATATTAAAAGGATAAAGGTTTATCTCCTGGAATTTTGAAACTATTAAGCAAATGATTACTCTCTATAGCAGGGAACTATTGTTAAATGCTATCATGTAACTCTTGAATGGTTTATGTATGATAGAAACACTTGCTTTTTATGTATTAATTCAAACTTTAAGAGGTAAATGCTACTAATGACTCCATTTTATATATTTAAAAGTAAAGGGTGTTTATAATCTGAGCAATGTATGGCATTTCACTCTCACTGGTATAGCTTTGGTTTACTAAGAACTGTGCATACAGCACAAATCTGTGGACTCAGAGCACCTGCAGCTGAAATAAATATTCACTACGGTGGGAGACTCAGACCTGCTCTAGATGAAAATCAGCTTGGTAGACAGTTGTGCTCAGCTATTAGGATATGCAAGAAATGTAGAACACTGTGCTTTTAAACAGAAAAAATAATATCAGAGAATAATATAGAGTGGTTTAAAATATTTGGAGGCATATAACACAATAATTCTTATTTTCACAACGTTCAGTAATTTGATAGCCTTTATTTAAGATAAAGCTTGATTTTCAAAAAACCATTTAGTCTTTTTTTTTTTTTAAGGCCAAGTGTTTGCTTATTTTCCTTACATGTAGGATGGATCAGAAACATAATAGTAGGGCTTAGGCACTTTGGGAGAAAAGAGCATGATGCCCTCTTAGGGTAGGAGAATCTTGGCCTTACTGTGCACTGAAATGAGAAAGGAAGGTGACTTCACTCATGCCCTTGCTAGGGTCTGAAGGGACAGAATCAGTTCCACCCTACTTCCACCCCTCAGTCAGGACGCCACCTTGGTGACATATTTCATTCTAAGCATTATAAGTGGTAAAGTTGGCCTGGTCCCAACCATTATCAGGAGGTGTAAAAGGTTCCGGAAGGCACAGTGTGAATTACTACACAAGATGGGGCAGATGGCATGTGACTGGTGGGAGCATTTACTAAAGTTCTGGGCAACCTAGTCCTAGCCTGGCAGGGAGGGTGGGGAGGATGGGCGGTGCCTATTGTTTGGCATTGATGATATTCACAAATTCAGGCTTGAGAGAAGCACAACCCACGAGGAAGCTGTCCACGTCAGGTTAGCTTGCCAGCTCTTTGAACCTCCATAAATGGTTTGAGGGCTTTGAGTCACCCAATCAGAGACATTGCATTTCAGCCAGCCCTAGAGCTTCTCATGTGCTTCCTGGGCCTGTTAAGTTGTGGCAGTCTTGCCAGTACGTATGGCCCATATAGGTTCAGAGGCCAGGAAGACTTTGTTCTGGTCCTTCACATTATCTGCGATGACCTTGGTTTGCTCAAAAACAAACTTGTCAGTGATACTAACTTCCCTTTCATCTAACTTCCTGATTGCAAGCTGTCACTCTGAGTCCCTCAGCTAGGGCATAGGCCACTTTCTGCCCACGTTAGACCTACCTTAGACGTGCCTTCTCTGTGACTGCCCCAGCACTACACATGTAACTGCTAAATCTTTGATCATCTTAGGATCTCCTAAGGTTGATCTCCAGGGCTGATCTCCCCAATGAAGGTCCCACTGGTCACTTTGCAGCACTTCTGTGCAGCCACAGCAATTTTGGGATCTTACTTCTCCCTGGTGAAGTCTATGTAGGAGGTGGGATGGGGCACAGACAACTTCAATGTTTGCCGGCACCTTGGCAGCATTTTCCCAGGGACTTCTTCCTCCTGTTCATCTTCCAGTCGCCCCCAACGAAGAACTTTCCTGGAAGGCACCATTGAGCAAGGACCAACTCTGTGAAGGTCAGTCTGAGCCCATTTAGTCTTGAAAGTTGTCTTCCACATTGCATGAAGATACATCACAGGTGCCAATTCAACAAGTTTAAGGGTTTTGAAGAACAGCTTTGTGAGGGTAATCTCAATTTGTTAACAAAAACAATCACATTTCATTAAAAAAAAATCCTGAGAATCATTTCTTTATATTTTCTTCTGCTTCAATGGAAAGTGAAAGAATTTACATGTATACCATCTTAAAATTTTACTTGCTTTTGAAAGGACGTAATTTGAATATTAAAATGAAAAGAATACTTCGTCAAAGTATTTAATGACAGTCAAATGTTTTTCTCCATACACAAAACCATTTTGATTTGCCTTATGTTCACACATATCATGTGGGGAATATTGTTTGACCATCTTAAAAGATGGAACTGAAGCATAAGAAAGTGGTGGTGATAGAACTACAATTCAGACATAGGTGGTGTGACTTCACCTTTAAACATTTGGCCATGTCAACTTTTAACAGTGGATAACAATAACAACAACAAAGAAAAAAAGAATAATTGATCAGAAAAGGAACTTTCAAATGTAACTAATTGAGTTTTGTGAGTCTTTTATATTGTCAACAATTTAAATACAAAAGCATCCCTAATTTTTATGAGAAGCTTTATATGTATTTATTTCATTTAATTATCTTCATTTATTAGTAATGTATTCAATTCTTGAAAACATTTCATACTCTACTTGTAAGTGGCAGGTAGAATACAAATACTATTCATGATTATGTAGTGGTTCTTTTTCTAATGAATTGGGAAGTAAAGAAGATATTTCAAAGAATAAAGCTTTAAAAACTGAAAAATTGTAATTTTTCTGAAGTACCCTATCTGAGAAACTAATTCTAATTTGAATGGATACTGACCTGCTGTACAGTTCTTAATTAATTAATTTACTTATTTACTTTACATCCCAATCACAATTTCCCCTTCCTCATGTCCTCCTCCATCCAGTCTTTCTGCATTCCTTGCCCCACCACATCCACTCCTCTTCTCTTTCTTCTCAGAAAAGGGGAGGCCTCAGTCTTAAAATATCAAGTTTCAGTAAGAGGAGGCTTATTTTTTCCTATTGAGGCTAGAAGAGGCAGCCTAGTAGGGGGAAAGGGTCTCAAATACAGGCAACAGAGTCAGACAGCCCTCTCCCACTGTCAGGAGTCCCACATGCAGACCAAGCTGCAGAACTGTTACAAATGTCCAGTGGGCCCAGGCCAGTCCTATGCATGGTCCTGGCTGGCAGTTCAGTCTTTGTTGACCACTATGGGGCCAAGTTAGTTGATTCTGTAGGTTTTCTTGTGTTTTTCTTGACCCTTCTGACTCCCACAATCTTTCCTTCCCCTCTTCCTCAGGATTTCCCAATCTCTGCGTAATGTTTGGCTGTGAGTCTGCATCTGTTTCCATCAGTTGCTGGCTGAAGTCTCTCGGATGACATTTATGCTAGGTGCCTGTCTGCAAGTATCGTAGAATATTATTAAGAATGTCAGGGGTGGACTCCTTCTCATAGCATGGGTCTTAAGCTGGACCATTTGTTTGGTTATGTCCTCAATTTCTCCTCCATCTTTACCCCTGCACATCTTGTATGAAGGACAAATTGTAGGTCCAAAATTGTTTGACTTGGTTAGTGTTTCAGTCCCTCCATTGGAAATCTTCCCTGGTTACAGTAGATGGATTGTTCAGGCTCCCTATCCCCATTGCTAGGAGTCTTATCTAGAGTCACCCTCATAGATTCCTGTGAGTTTCCATTGCCCTAGGTTTCTAGCTTGTCCCATAGATGTGCCAGCATTAGAGTAGTATCTCCCAGTACTCTCTGTTCCTCTGTCCTCCCCAATCTGATCACTCCTGTTTCCATTTTCACCACCACCCCCATACAGTAGTTGTTCCCCCTTCCCCTTCCCAAGTCTACTCAGTGATGTCTGTTATATTTCCCCTTTTCAGTGAGATTCATACATTCCCCCTTGAGCCCTCCTTGTTACTTATCACCTTTGATTCTGTGAATTTCAGCATAATTATCCTTTACTTTAGAGCTAATATCCACTTATTAATGAGTACCTAGCATATTTGTCTTTCTAGGTTGGATTACCTCACTCAGGAAGAACTTTTCTAGTTACATTCATTTGTCTGAAAATTTCATGATGCCATTGTTTTTAATAGCTGAACAATACTCCATTGTGTAAATGTATCACATTTTCTTTAGCCATTCTTTTCTTGAGGGATATCTGGGTTGATTCCAGTTTCTGGCTATTACAAATGAAGTTTCTAGGAACAAAGTTGAGCAAATGTTCTTGTGGTATAGTGGAATATTCTTTGGATATATGCTTGGGAGTTATATAGCTGGGTCTTGAGGTAAATCTATTTACAATTTTCTGAAAAACTGCCAAATTGATTTTCAATTTGACTCTAGAAGTTTACACTCACACAAGCAATGTCATGTGGAAAAATGAAAACTCCCAGTATATCTAAAATAATCTTGTACAATAAAAGAACTTCTGGTGGTATCACAATCCCAAATTTCAAGCTGTAATACAGAGCAATAGTAAAAACTATTATTATTATTTATGCCAGTACCATATTATATTGCCATATAAACAGACAGATTAATCAATAGTATCAAATTGAAGATCCAGAAGCCAAATTATACAATGGAGAAAAGAAAGCATCTTCAACAAATGGTGCTTGTGAGACTGGATGTCTGCATATAAAAGAATACAAGTAGATCCATATCTATCACACTGCACAAAACTCAAGTCCAAGAGGATCAACGACCTCAATGTAAAGCCAGATACACTATGTCTAATAGAAGAGAAAGTAGGAAATAGACTTACATGCATTGGCACAGGAAACAACTTCCTAAAGAGAACTGTTCTGTGCCAATAGCATAGGCACTAAGACCAACAATTAATAAATGGTACCTCATGGAACTGAATAGCTTTTCTAAGCCAAAAGACACTGTCAAAAGGACAAAACCGAAGCCTATGAACAGAAAAAGATCTTCACCAAATCCACATCTAATCCAGGACTGATATCAAAAATATATAAAGAACTCAAGAAACAATAAGCACTTAAAGAAATGTTCAACTTCCTTAGGCATCACAGAAATACAAATCAAAGTAACTCTGAGATTCCATCTTACACCTGTCAAAATAGCTAAGATCAAAAACTCAAGTAACAGCTCATGCTGGTGAGGATGTGGAACAAGGGGAACACTCTTCCTAATTTTTGTTTTTAAGATGTTCAAATTTGTGTTTGATCTGTTTAATGGTGCACATGTCTACATCAGACAGAACAATCTAGGTTACGGTACATCAATGACTTAGAACAAAGTTCTTCATAACATAGGAATATTTTGGACTTGTTCTCATAAAACTGAGGCTGTCCTGGAACTCCCTATGTATCTATGCTTAGATTCCAAGCAAGAACCAACATATTTGTCTTCATATAGGCTTTTGTTCCATGTCTACGTGATTTGGTGGTATGGATTAGGAGAATAATGTTTGTGGATCATTTACAGTTTCAATTGAGAGGTAAGAAATAATCGTGAGCCAAAGTCTTGTAATACATTCTCCTTATACAGAAAGCACTCTTAATCTTGTTTTAATTCCCAAAGATATTTATATGGCAACACTAAATCAAATGGGCTTCAAGCTTATAGAGAGAAGAGGACAGTGTTTAGTGAGAAATAATATACCCAACCACAGCCCATTTCATTTGATAACATTATCCATACCAGATGAAAATCTCCCACAACCAAAGAACACTCAAGATTTATACTGTGGTTACTCTAAACATTCATCTTAACCACCCTTTCTTGTCATTCACCATCCCCATACTATTTCTCCTGAAATTGTCTTTCCATCATACACTTTAGACTTTGTATAGCTTCATTCCTATTTTGACAAACATCCACCACAGTAAGTCAGGATCACAGAATTAATACAAACGATTATATTTTGCTCTAAAAATATTTCCTCCTTTCAACAATTCTGGTTCAATACCAAGACTATATATATATATATATATATGTACAAACTATTCCTTCTACCAATGAGCTATCCCAAGTCCCACATAAGACCATGGTTTTACCATTTTATCAGTCTGTACTAGACCCTAGTAGCCCGATAAACTCAGTGAAGAATGAGCAAGTTAATTATAATCCTTAGCTATTTTGTTCTTTATAAACAAAGAAAAAATCTATTTATAGCAGCATAACTATTGCAAAAGGTGTCCTCTCCCTTTCTGACAATTGTTTCAAGATCCTCACTACAGGACACCTTCACTAGAAGTCACATTAATTTTGCCCATTGTTGTTATTTATTGATACAATCTCTCTCTCTCACACTCTCTCTCCCTCTCTCTCCCTCTCTCTCTCTTGCTCTCTCTCTCTCTCTCTCTGCTTGTAACATATATTAGCTTTGAACTTTATGGGGAAAGCAAAGTATTTATTTGTCATTTAATAGTACTTAAATTTTAACAGATAATTAATAAATCTCATATAATGCTGTTTGTTGAGGCCTCACCCAAAAGTTCTAAAACAAAAATGAAAGCCTGTAATTTCACATTTTAGCTCAGAGTACAGTAGACTCAAACAGGGAACTCACGACAGAAAGTAAGCTTAGTAAATCAGGGAATAAGATAATGGAAATAATTTTGTTTATGCTATAGAAAAAAAGAGATATGAAAGGAAAATATTTGGGAAAAGAGTTCAAAGTAATGTTTGAATAGAGATGAAATTGTGGGTCACCAAGCATATAATTAAAATTTTAACTTTCTCATGTAATGTGAAAACTAGTTTAAATGACTTATAGAAAAAAGAGAATTTCTTATTTTCATTGTATTTCCTCGCAAACTGAAGTCAGTCTAAAAGGAAATGGGATTTGCTTTCAAATATAAAAGCCTGTGTCTCTAGAATGGCAGTTTTTCATTCTGAAGATTTTTAATATCAAATGTTTGTTTAATTATTTATAAAAAGAATTATGCTTTTGATTCATGGTATTATTTTATCTAGTGCATGTCCTAGAGGTGATCAAAACTCTGATGTAATTAGCTTTTCACAATTTTATAACTGAAATTTTCACATGTTTATATATATATATATACATATATATATATGTATATATATACATATATATGAACACATACACACATATATGTACACACAGACACACACACACTCATGCATACACACACACACACACACACACACACACACACACACACACACATTTTGTAACAATAAGACGCTGGAGAGTACCTGGAATGGGCTGGTAGAAGGAAAGGGAGAAGTGTTGTGGTGTAATTCCATTTAAATTTTTAAAATTATATAAGCATGATCATCACTTTTAACTTTAAGTTGTGCTAAGGGTATCAGTAGTATGATGGAGCTGAAATTGCTTAAGCTATATTTTGTTATTTTTAACAAATAACTTTTATATAAAAACACTAATCATATAAGATGAGCAAGCACCTTTTAAGTCAGCAAAATCTTCCTAGTACAAAATATATATCCTTTATCCAGTAATATGCTGCTTAAATTTTTCTATATGGTTCATGTACCAAAAGCAAAGCAAATAAAAATTGTTGTAGACAAGGGAAATGTTCCTTGTACCCACAGCAGTTGAGTGATCTCTTATTAAACTTAGATGGGATTTTTCCCCTTGCTTCTGGACTCAGATATTATTTTCCAAACATAATTGTGCAGAAAGGATGATGGAATGGTTAGGCTTGTAGTTAAAAAAAAAATGATTTGCCAAAAGCCTTTAAAGGAAGCAAGAAGGGGGAAAAAGGAGACAGTTTCACAGTTTCAGCAGTGAAATTGGATTGAAGTTTGATGTGACTTGAAAGAACATAAGACCCTTGAAAGAATAATTCAGTTATATTCCTGTAACATGCTTGTGACAGCGTGAAAATGTACCAGTTGGAATGGAGTGTTTGAGATGTCCAATGCAGGAAGAGCTCAATTCAGATAAAGAATTTGATTGGAAAAAAAAGGACAAAAAGGTCAGTTCACTCAAGAAAATTAAATCTAGAAGTCATATTTACAATGAGCATGTTTTTATAACATCTCTCCCTCACCCAGGGACTAATAAACAAACAACAATTCTTAGAAAGCAATGCAAAAAAGAAAATTGTATAAATTTAGTCTGATGTGTTACACACAGAAACTATGACTCAATGACTCATGAGGTGGAAGATTTCATACTTTTAGTTCATGAAGTGAATGGATTGTCTTTCTCAAATATACTTTGAAGGAAGACAAGAGAACATGTATAGAGCAAGCAAAATATTAAGGTTATCTGAGATTTTGTTATAGTGGTTTTGTCTTGGGCAGTTCCTTAGTTAATTTTCTATTGTTAAAACAAAACAACACGACCAAGGCAATTTATAAAGTTACGTGTTTGATTGGACTTATGGTTTCAGAGGGATGGAGTCCATGTTGATAGCACATAGGTATGACAATTGGGAGAGCTGAGGGCACACACGCTGATTCATAAGTAGAAGACAAAGAGAATACAATTGGGAATGGTTTAAGTCTTTTTAAAAATCATTTCTTTTATTTTTTGAGATTGTAGCATAATTATACCATTTACTCTTTTCCCCTTTTCTCCCTTCAAACAATCCTATATACCTATCTTTCTGTCTTCCAAATCATGGTCTCCAGTTTCCATTAACTGTTGTTTTACACACACACATACACACATACACATACACATACACACACCTTATATAAAATATATTCCTAAATACATAAAAACAACCTGTTCAGTCCCTATTGTTACTTGTATATAGGTATATTTTAAGGGCTGACAATTTTGTGTTGGATAACTAATTGGTGTACTCTTCCTTGGGTAAAACCATTTCTCCCAAAGGATACATCTACAAAACAAGTGCCATATTTATAGCTTAGAAAACATTGCAAAAGCCGGGCGTAGTGGCGCACGCCTTTAATCCCAGCACTCGGGAGGCAGAGGCAGGCGGATCTCTGTGAGTTCGAGGCCAGCCTGGTCTACAAAGCGAGTCCAGGACAGCCAGGGCTACACAGAGAAACCCTGTCTCAAAAAGCCAAAAAAAAAAAAAAAAAGAAAACATTGCAGAACCTGGGGTGGAAAAATTGTAGGAGCCAGAGAGGATCAGGGAGTTTGCTGTGAGATGATCTCTCCTAGTAATGTCAGAAACTACATTCATTAAGTTTTACTAACATGACTGCCTACACATGAGCTAAACAAAGATGACACCAATAGAGATTCTAAAATGGACAGGGAATATTCCATGAGGCCTACTACAGACAACTAAGAAATGCTGAGACAAAAGCCACTGCCAGTGGCCTACCTCATCCAAAATCATCTTACCTTCTACATCTTCACAAAGAGTTCCCCCAACTGAAAAACAAGTAATCAAACATTTCCATCTACAGGGGCTATTTGAATTTAACCCACCACAGGTGGGAGTATTATAAACTGGAAGAGAGACTAGGGCCTTCACAGACAAATTGAAAGCCTCATACTCCACCATTTTCAAAATTTATTTTTCTACTCACTTACATAAAATAATTTTATATTTGTAGTAAGCCAACATGACTAAGGTTTTTATGATTCATAAACATGCTGCAATCAAAAATCTTCAATAGATAATATCTATAAAAAATAAAAGTGTGCCTTATTTTGCTGACAGAAAAGGTGGTACTGTAAATGGTAGCATGTGTGCTTTTTTTTCAAGGTTGGTGCAGCATACAGTGGCAACTAGCACAAGAGACATGATGTATCTGCAATGTGAACTCTCCTGGCTATTGCTGGGAGGCTCAGGAACTGAATGTGGGGTTTGAAATTCAGTAAGAGTCACCACTCACCAAGGCAGGCTCACAACTGTTAAGTATGATGTTGAAAGTGTCTCCACTTTTTACCAAATTTTGTTTCAAATTAACAAAATTTGTTAAGAAAATTTGCTTCCTGTATAATCATATATATTTATCCCTCTCAGGTCTCTGAGGTGGTTGAAGAATAGATAGCTAGAGTCTCATAGTTAAATTTTGAGTTGTTTAGGAATCAAGAGGGTGTTCTGGATCTAAGAAGATGTTTTTAAAATTGTGATGAAAGTTAGTATGAAACCTGAGTTAGATAGAGAACTTTAAACTCATGGAGATGGTTAGATAGTAGAATGTTAAAGTCAGGTGCCAAATACATATGGACTGGACATTGGGAATGTATGCTAAGCCATATAACTCTCATAATTGTGGCCTATTTATTTCTGTTGTTTTGTATTGTATTTATTGTTATAAGAGAAAGAACCATTTGTTGGACTGAAAGGGGGAGCTGTTGGGGGGAAAAAGATATACCTTAAACTAAAAAAAAAAGGGAAGAGGATGGAGGTTGAGGGGGAAGAGGGTGGGAGGGTGGGACAGGAGGGGGGAGTAGGGAGGGGATTGTGATTGATATGTAACTTGAAGAAATAAAAAATAAATTATTAAAAAGAAAAAAGAAAATGATAAACTGTATGTAGGTATACTGAAAAATAGAACATTGGTCTTTGTTTACATAAATTTTCTGTGCTTAATTAAAAAAAAAGAAAATTTAGCCAGCTTATAGTTTTAAGATTCTATTGGGTAAAATACATGTAACAATAACCACAAAAGGTCACTCAAATTCACACCCTTACTTCTATAAAAAACTAAGCACTTGGAGGAACTAATTTTTCTTAAAAAGATGGAAAGTACAAAGAGGTCCACAGTATTATTGACTTTAATATTTCCCTGAATTCATTCAGAGGAATTGAGAAAGGTTGGTCTGTGTCTCAAGTGAATCTGTGACCAACTGGGCTCTTCTCAAGAACTGAGATTTAACAATACAAAACTCATTAAAGTTCATTTTTATCTTCAGAGTTGGCATGTTAAACGGAAAACACATATTTTAAAGAATGAAAATTCAGCTCCAAAGTCCTAAATACTAATACAAAACATAGAATTATTTGTCAATAAACTTGTGTATGTACACAAAATCTCTAATCAATACACCACAATTTCAAAACAGTGACAACAGTGGTAATACACTTCTTACAATCAATTCATTGCAAAATGAGGACATAGAGATGTCAAGTCCATCTCCACGATAGCTCACTGCATCCTGTAACTTTGGAGGCTGACATGAAACATATTTATAACATTCCATTTAATTAAATATTCATTGAGTATCATCTAGAGTTTTGGCCTTGGATGAGCTCTGGAAAGGATAATTCCAAAGATCATATAATTGTGGAATGTTTCTATCAGCCTAAGAAACAACATGTTTTGCTCACAGTCTCACAATCATCAATATTTTTTTAATAGATTCTCATTGTTGTATGTGAACAATGTCTAGTACCAAACTGTTGCAGGATATTTGATCATACTGTGAACCCTGAGATTATATAGTAAAAAAAAAAAAATCTGTTTCTACTTGTGGTGTGGGTCAACCCAAGCACACACCTTTAATCCAAACTTTTTGTTTATTATAAACAGGTGCTTGTGGTGTGGCTCAGCCCTAGCACAGACCTTTAATCCAAGAGCTAAATACAGTCAACCATAGGTCAAGAGGCAGAGCAAGTAACCTGTCAAAAGGGAATTAAACAGAAAGGAGGGACATTGAGTTGAGAATATTTAAGACAGTGTGGAGAAGGAGAAACACTTTTTTCTTCAGGGATGTCTGTAGAGTAGGTTAGCTGGGAGCTTTCTCTGCCTCTCTGAGCTAGTAGGTTTTCAGCCCAGTATCTGTCTCCTGGTGATTAGGATTTTTTAAATTTGTTTTGTTTTAAAAACAATATCAAAGCAAACATGTTCTCAAAAACATGTCATGAACGGGAGAATTTTGGGAAATTCCAGTTGCTTTTCCAGAGACTATTACTTGCATCTGAACCCTGGTAATCAACATAAATAAAGTCTGGAACATCAAGAGTTGTCTGATTTTTTTTTTCAACAAACAGAAGTAACATAAATAAAGTCACATAGAAGAAGTTAAAATTCAGAGCAACCTTAGGCAACTTAGAGAAGATTATTCTGACTCTAGCAATAGAAAATAAATCTGGTGTAATATAACAAGTCTATGAAGCTTCTTGTCAAAACATGTTTTAATATAATAACAATAGTTCTAACTACACAAGTAAGTTTTATGCCTGTAACTTTTTTGAAAACAGAAAACTGAATTTTAGACAGCAACTACTACAATTTGTTATTTCAATTTACCTATAAACAACAGAAATATATATATATATATATATATGCAGACTTACAATGTAACTATCATACTGATTGAGTCTCATTGTTTTTTCCTGATAAAGCTGACAAATATATTCTTCTCTAGATCTTTCAATAACCTCTTATAATTTTCTTTTAGTGAGTCTGTGGCGTTCAAAAACCTGGATTGGCATTGTCCATTCCAGTGGTGCACGTGTGTGTGTGTGTGTGTGTGTGTGTGTGTGTGTGCGCGCGCGCGCACGCGCACACACACACAGATAGCCTAGATTAACATACCTAAACATTCTTGCATAGGAAATGTTGTTGATGTCTCTGACGATCTACATTGGAAATACTCCTGAAGTGCATATATATCAAAAGATGGAAGTGGCTAAATTTAACTAGTCTGCATCGAACTTCTTTCCAGAAAAGTATACACTCACATGCACAGAGTTTAAGAAAATAGCCATACCATGCTTGAACATGACATTAAATATTGGACCATCTTGCAAAACAAACAAACAAAAAACCAGAGAGATTTATGTATTCAGAGTTAGTGCTTAAGTAGAATAGAGAATGTACCATACTCTGCCCTGGCTTGTGTGGAACCCAGAGAGACCAGCTGTTTCTTCTCCAGAGTGTTCAGGTTAAAGGCATATGCCATTATACAACTCTCACTCTTTCCTTAGACATACTATTCCTTTCTCTTGAGATCTTCATGCACGTACAATTAAATATGACATTTGTCAATTTTCCTATTAAAGTCCCTCTATTTCTCCAATGTGTTCCATAATCTATTTCTCCATCCTCCCTTTAGATTACAGGTTAATTCCAATTAGTTCTACCCATATGAACACAGGCATGGGGCCATCATTAAGAACACAGAAAACCTACCAGAGGTTACCAGAGAATGTACCCTGCAAAGGAATGATTTGCCTTAAGTAGTTATCAAATGCCAATAGCTCCTCATTAACACGTGGTACCTGAAAAGGTCTTCCCACCTTTATACTGGAATTTTAGCTGATTTGACCTTCTGTAAGTCATCTCAGTTGTGATGAGTTCCTGAGTGCAAACGTCATGTGATGTCTAGCATTTCACAGTATTCTTCCACACCCTTCAGCTCTTCCCTTCTTTCTGTCCCTCTTCCATGATATTTCCTGAGCCTTAGGATAAGAGCAGTGGTGGTGATAATAATGTTCCATTTAGAGCTGAGCACTGTCTCTTCATGAATTTACTCTCAATTTCCTTTAGAGGCTCTATCTGCACATGCAGTTAGTTGTATGTCCTTTAACCCATTATAATAGAAATCTGAGTAGTGGTGGTGAAAATGTTTGCTAGGAACAATGTCAATGGTCAACAGTCATGGACAACACTCCTCGACTTGCTCCTTTTTTCTTGTTCTTCATGTGAGCAACTGTTTGTTATTTTCACAACAAAGTGTAAGAATTCTACTCTCAGGAACTTTCAAAATTATTTTCATCCAGGGATCCCCAGGACCTGTGAAATCTCCTAAGGCCTCAAGAAAATACACATTTTATGGCCTTCCACTAGGGTTAATTTATGTTGTTAAGGCAAATATTTTTTTCCAGTTTTTTCTTTTGTGTTTTTTTAATGTTTATTTATTACTTCAAGCTATATCTCTATCACAGTGCCCTCTTTCCACCCCTCCCAGTCCCACTCTCTACCCCCTATCCCTTCCATCCCACTCCTCCAGAGTGGAGTGTCCCTACATATCAGTTCCCCACCCCAGCTCAGCAGAGATATGAGGGCCAAGAGCCTCCTCGTACACTGGGGGCCTATAACGCAGCACAACTAGGGCAAATTGTCTTATTAATAGGCAACAAAGTCTATGTTCCTGTACCTTTTTGGTGCACTGATTGTAGTATATTTATCCTATACTTTATGGCTAAAATCCTATTATAAGTGAATAGATCCCATGTGCATGTTTCTGAGTCTGGGTTAGCTCATTCAGGATGAGCTTTTCTAGTTCCATCCATTTGGCTGCAAATTGTATGATTTCATTGTTTCTGATGGCTGAGTAGTATTCCATTGTGTAGATGTATCACAGTTTTTTGTTTGTTTGTTTTGTTTTGTTTTTATCCATTCCTAGGTTGAGGGACATCTGGGTTGTTTCCAGTTTTTAGCTATTACAAATAAGGCTGCTATGAACATAGATGAGGAAACATCCTTGTGGTTTGGTGAGGAATCATTTGGATGCATACCCAGAAGTGGTATGGCTGGATCTTGAGGTAGAGCTATTCCAAGTTTTTAAGATACCGCCAGACTGATTTCCATAGTTGTGGTACAAGCTTGCACTCCCACCAGCAATGGAGAAGTGTTCCCCTTTCTCCACAACCTTGCCAGCATATGCTGTAATTTAAGCTTTTGATCAAACTGAATATTCTCAAAACTTCAAAGGTCTTCAGTATGTAGTATTTGAACACCTCACTCTTGGCAATAGAATTACATATCTCTTAATTACCACACATACTCAATAACAAGACCAAGACATCTATGAATATATGACAGCTAATACAATAAAATAAACATCACTATCCAATTATTACTCTCCCCTCCAGTATACTTTTAAATAAAACTTTTCATTCTTACCCTTTTATGTTCCTCCAGAATTTTATTTTATTTTGTATCAAGAGAGTCAAAACACTGACCAAAAAGGGGTCTTCTCATACCTGTAAAGTCACTCTTACAATGGGAGGGATCACATTTTATCATTCAGCAGGAAAATGTATTTCATTAAATCATATGAAGTAAACATCCCATGGCCATTTGAATCATCACTTTCACAAACAGAAAGACACCATCTTTGACAGGAAGATATATTTTAGGGACTTAGCTCCATTCTATAACATTCTGTTACATACCACACAAGGTGCTCTTAAAAACAATTGAAGCAATAGGAATGTAATATAGGTAATTGTCTTCATTTAAAAAAATAAATGATTAGATCTATAACACCCTCTTGATTCCTAAACAGTTCAAAATTTAACTATGAGACTCTAGCTGTCTATTCTTCAACCACCTCAGAGACCTGAGAGGGATAAATATATCTGATTATATAGGAAGTACAGGGCCTGCAGCTTCCAAAACTAAGAAAGAACATACCAATGACTGCCTGGACAGTTCCCATTTTCTCTCCATACATTCCAGCATCAATCTTCAGCCTTTGGGTCCTGTTTCTCTGACAGACATTTGTTGTAGAGCAGAGATTATGAAGGACTTACCTACCCTGTCTTGGCAGAGTTAGGCTGTCGACTTCCCTGCTTCCAAGTTTTGTCCTTTTTGGACAGCAGTCTGTCTGCAGTTGGTGCAAGGGGTTTTTTCATGCCAAGAGAAAGGCTTGCCACTAATTCAGTCATCTCCCACTGGAGATTCTTCGATGCTCATCTTCTACTTAGAGTAGAATAGGGGGTGCTGTCAGGCGCTGATATGTCTCGATATCAAAAAAAAATCTTGATTTAAGATAACATCTTTGAATGCCATATTCTGCAGATCTCTAGGGGTTTTTGAAGATGCCCTATCCATCTCTTGTATTTAGATAAGCAAATGTTGCTTGTCTCTTAGCAACTTGATTACTGGGTAGTTTAGAGAATATCTGTGATAGACTGTCATAGTAGCTAACAAAGTGACATGTTTGCATGACTAGGAGTTTGTTTTAACTATCCTAGACTGTTTTAGACGGTTGGTATCAAGAGGTCAGAGCTTCACATTTTATTTTTAAGTATCTCTAGGTATGATACAATTGGGAAGCATTACCTTTAAATTTGTATCAATATACAAAGATCTATTCAATTGTGGTTAAATATACTCTTAATTATGTATCAATATACCAAGATCAATGCCTATGTAGCCCAATATAATCTTAATATTACGTCCATATGCAAGGGTCAATACCATTGTGGCCAACTATAATCTTAATTTTGTATCAATATACAAAGATCAATACCGATGTAATCCAATACAATCTTATTTTTGCACAATAAACAATGGTCAATACCACTTTAGCCAAATAAACTACTAATTTTGTATCAATATACAAAGGTATAAGGGCATATTCAATAATCTGCCCCTTCTTCTTGGACCTTCCTGTGCTATGTCTATATCTCATTTTTCTCAAGCCCATGCACTCCTACATAGGAGAGGAAGAAGGATACAGAAAAGGAAAAGTAGGAATTCCCTGGGGTTAACCTCCAAAACCCATTAAGACAGGACCATTTATCAGCTTGTAGTCTCTTCCCCTACATAACAGAGTTTTCAGTTATTCTTCAAATAACCAAAAAGAAGGGCGGAGAAACACCCTCCCCAACCTCTGGGCATGGGTCGTCGCTCTCTTAAAGTGACTTCCTGCTGATTTGGGTCGTAGTAGACCTGTTTGGGGCCCCAACCCAAATGGGAAAAATGATTAAAAATGTTAGTACACTCCTTTTATGTTCAGTCCTTCTGTTCTCAGCTGTTTAGATGACCTAAGGAGTTTGTAGGCAGAAGCTGATCTTGCAGGTTTCACTGAGGTTCCTGTCGGGGCATTGTGTAGAGCTGAGTGGTCCCAGTGACATTGGATTGCTGTGGTGGTTGCAGGCCCCCAATGGAGACAGCTATTGAGGAAGTCTGCCAGGCAGAATCAACTGGGTCACTCGTCCTCCTTGGTGCCTGATTCCGCTGTCCAGCCATCCCCGGGCTCCCCTAATGGACGCTTCGATTCTCCTGGAATGATAAGAACAGAGCCCTGCCCCAATCTCAACCCTAGGACAATTGCCCTCTTTTTTTTTTTTCTAAGAAGATACTCTTAAAAGTGTGTTACAAGATAGTATGAATGTTGAGTCACATATAGACCTTTAAACTCATGGAGTTGGTTAGATAGTAGAATGTTAAAGTCAGGGGCCAAATATGTATAAACTGGACATTGGGAAGGTATACTGGGCCAATTTACTCTCATAAATGTGGCATATTTATATCTATTGTTTTATATAATACTTACTGTTATAAGAGAAGGAACCATCTGTTGGACTGAAAGGGGAAACTTCTGGGGGGAAGAGGGTGGAAGGGTGGGATAGGAAGGGGGAATAGGGAGGGGTTTGTTACTGAGATGTAACTTGAAGAAAAAAAATAAAGTATTTAAAAAAATAAATGATTAATTTGTATGTGTCTGTCTGTGGTGTGTGTGTGTGTGTGTGTGTGTGTGTGTGTGTGTGTGTGTGTGTGTGTGTGTGTGTGTGTAGGGAGACAAAGACAGAGATGGATAGACAGACAAGAGACAGACTCTAGCTGCTTCTGTACATACATTTGGAGGATATTACAGTTTTGGGGGGTGGGGTTATCTCTCTCCTTTGACTGGCCCATATACTCTAGTCTCTCTGGTTATGCATTCCAACTGGTCCTCATGCCTTTGCCTCTCATGTTGAAGTAGGAGAATGGTTTTTACAGATGAATAACATCATGTTTATCTTTTGGCTTCCAGCATTTGAACTTGGGTTTTTGGCTCGTGGTCAAGGTAGTTTTATTTGTTGCCTCATCTCTAGCACCATTAAACAGGCCATTCTTAAAGTGTTAGAGGTGATGTGAACTAGTGACATAGGGATCTTAGATAACTAACGCATTTACAAAGAATGATATATCAAAGTCTGTTCTTAATGAGTCCTGATAACACAACCATGAAATCTCAGGGATTTTAAGGGATGTAGATTTCAAAGCCAAGCCCTGTTTAGTGACTTTTAGTCCATTCTGAGGAACTAGATGAGAACCTACATCAAAATATCAAAAGGAGGGTGGTGGATATCTTAGCATATGGAGGCTCTTGCTTTCATCCCTAGTAAGGGGGTAAAATCTGAGATTAAGCATCAACCTTGCAAATTTGTCAAAATAAAGTGATATTGCTGGTGGGAGTGCAGGCTTGCCCAACCACTCTGAAGGTCAGTCTGGCGATATCTTAGAAAACTTGGAATAGCTCTGCCTCAGGACCCAGCCATACCACTTCTGATTCCTCACCAAACCACAAGGAAGTTTCCTCATCTATGTTCATAGCAGCCTTATTTGTAATAGCTAGAAACTGGAAACAACCCAGATGTCCCTCAGCCAAAGAATGGATTAAAAACTGTGGTACATCTACACAATGGAAAACTACTCAGCTATCAGAAACAATGAAATCATGCAATTTGCAGCCAAATGGATGGAGCTAGAGAAGCTCATCCTGAGTGAGCTAACCCTGACTCAGAAGGATGCACATGGCATCTAGTTACTTATGATCGGATTTTAGCCATATAGTACAGGATATTGATGCTACAACCAATGCACCAATGGGAACATGATCATAGACTTTGCTTCCTGTCAATGAGACACTTTGCTCTAGTGGTGCTACCTTGTAGGCCCCCAGTGTATGAGGAGGCTCCTGGTCCTCATATGAGTGCTGAGCTGGGGTTGGGGACTGATATATAGGGACACTCCACTGCAGAGGAGTGTGATGGAAGGGATAGGGAGTAGGGGCTGGGAGGGCAGGACTGGGAGGAGTGGAAAGAGGACACTGTGATGGAGATGTAGCCTGAAGGAACAAATAAATATTTTTTTTTAAATGTAGTTAAAGTGAATCCTAGGAGCTGAAGGGATCACTAATTGGTAAAGCAATTCACAAGCATGAAGACATGAAATTAAATCCCAGAATTCATAAAAAATTAATTATTCAGAGAGCCTACAATCCCAGTGCTGATGAGGCAGTAAGGAAGATTTCATGATATCCTTGGCCAATTTGCCTAGCATAATGGGTGAATTCTAGACCAAAGACAGATATCATCTCAAAACCCAAGGTAGAAGGTGTCCTGAGCAACATTATCCAATGGTGACATCAAATCTCTTGCACCATGCTAAAGAATACAAATAAGCATGTGTATGCACACCCATGCACACACACACACACACACACACACACACACATACACACACACATACCCAGGCACTCACATAGGCACACACTATATCCTACAGCAGTGTGTGAATGTGAGACGACGTGATGGGCATCTTCGGCTGAGTCTTTAACAAAAATCACTGACACTTTCTAGACCAAGGAGATTATAAAACTCTATCATTCCTAACTTAGTTACAGCCTCAAAACTAAATTGTCATTGCTTTTGTTTGTTTATACTTGTGGACTTAGTTGCTTGATTTTGATATTGAAAGAAAACCTTTCTGCGCTCACATGTACAAAAGTTCAAGTCTGATATGTTCAGAGAACTGAAAAGCGCAATAGTATAAGTAGAAAATCCCTCAGAATTGGCTTGTTCTTCATTTTCATCACTTGCAGGTTGTTTGGACAGTAATAGGGTAACTATTTCCTCTTGTCTGTTGTTCAATACCTAAAGCAAAAGGATATATGCAACAAAAGTTTTTATTCTTAATAAAAATAGGTTTCAGTGTAAATAAAAACATTTCAATATTTTTCTTGAAGTAAATTTCATTGAACAGAAATCATGGAAGTAATTTGGCCTTGTTGATTATCAATTTGTGTGAATGTCAGTTCAATCTGAGACATAATAGCCGATTTGATTAGAGTTTAACCTGGGCTTTTCACTCTCCATAGTGTGGAAAGATGAATTTACGTGAAAACTAGAAACCTATTCCTTCAACAAAGTTTGAGTAAAAGATGTTGGTATGTAGAAACATTTAAAGATATGTTTCAGGAATTCATTTCCAAGAAATGAATGCCTGAAATAAATACCAAACCTATATTTGGGTAAGAGACCTACACAAGTTCAATGTATTCTGAAATCTTCCCTCAAGTTAATCTCAGTGAGTACTTTCTAAAACAAGGTGATAACCAATGTTTCACTCAGTGACTCTCTCATTGCATGAAATTCTGTCTCTCTGATTCTCTCCAACCTATACCCACATATATATATATATTATACTTATCTATATATTTACATATGTATGCACCTGTTCTGAAATATACTTATACATATCCTAGAGGAAGAAAAAACATCAATAATATTAATTTTAAAATGGGAAAACTTTTCTGTATATTAAGAAACTCCAGAACCTGAGTGTACCCCACAATATCATACAAGGGTACCCCCATAATATTACCCAAGGACATCACACAATATCACCCAAGGATATCGTACCCACAATATAACCATCATCATCTCCCAGGCTGTGTGTAGGAGTGGGGTAGCATCTGGAGGGTGAAGATTCTAAAGGTGATAGGTGAGTCAGAGTGTCCATAAACGTGGATCATTGCCATTCTCACACTCCCCCAGTGAAATCTGTGTTTCTCTTCTATTTCTCAAGCCCCATACCTCTCTGACTACATGCCGGCCTGCTGTCTGACGCTGGTTAAATTGTGAGTGCAGAACTATTTCTGTCCTCGTTCAGATCCATCATTGCAAAATGACAGTTTCCAGATGCTCTCTAACTTCTAGTTCAGAGCAAATATTTCCAAAATGAAAGCTGGAGCAATCTTAGACTTTTCTCATTCTCTTCTGTTACTTTGGAGGAGGGGAAGGGGTGGGTTACTTTCCCTATACTTTTGCCCCCCATCCCAGCTCCTGTCAACTGACTGGACATTATAAGATGAAATGTAATAGTTGAAGAGAAGCAGAGAATGTCAATTTGAGTGGGAAATTTATTGAGATATTTTCATAAGTAAGGAGAATATATACTCATTGTTTCTGCCATGGGTAAAACAAAAAAATGTACCTGTGTTTTTCAGGTTCATTATTCTAAATGCAATTATCCAAGGTGTGTGCAAGGTTATAAATGCGGCTACAGAAATCCCAACATTTACCCTATTACAAATGAGACTTTTAGAACTTAAATTTTAGATGTTTCTCAAGCCAATAACAATGTGTCTTTAATTTTTAAGTTTATCTCATTTTATTTCAATTTCTATTCTTTATTCAGTTATTCTCTTTCTGTGGCACATTTTATTAAATCATAAAGCTTAACTTTATTATTAATTACAATGGAATTTTGATTATATTACATTTTTACTTTACCTCTTTAATGTAATTAAGAATAGCTATATTTTGATCCAATAATAACCATTTATCAGTATGAAGAAATGACTGCATAAAACTATGCCACTGAGAGTCAATTTACCAGTCATAAAATTTCATATTGATTGGGTTGAGAGTAATGGATAGGCATTGCCCCCAAAATATGATATTAGCTATACTTACATAGTTATTAGTTGATTTATATATGAGTAAATGAAACTAGATTGCTAAATAAATTCCTCTCACTTCACCTTCTCTTAAGCTTTTACTTTTATTTTTCACTGTACAGGTTTTGTGTTTTAGATAAGGAATGGCATTCCACAAACAAAAAAATACCACTAATTTCCAAAGATTTTTAAAAATTGATGGTTGCACATATTTTTGGCACTTACCAAAAATAGCTTCTACTTAAAGACATTGTGCCTTTTGATGTTTCTCTTTCTAAACGTGATTTTAATCATTCCCTGCTTCTTTCATTTCAGCTAGCGCTTGTTTCCACGTATTACTGAGCAAATGTAAAATTATTATAATATAGGCATAATGGAAAATAATAATATCAGTAATGACGTGGAATTACGTTGTTTTCCTTGTGTCAAGTGAAAAGAATAACTTCATAGAATCCTTCCTCCAGGCCTTAGTCTTATAGGTACTCAGACTTTGCTATCCACACATACAGGCATGCTCAAAGACAAAAAAGAGCACATACAAACATGTGAAAACACATCCTCACATGCACTTTATTTCCACATGATTTTTCTCCAGAGAATGTTCTTTACTCTCAATTTGCTATCCTTAACTTGCATTATCTGAATAAGCCATAAAAATTATTAAGTCAATAGACATTTTTTTTCTAGAAGTCTTCAGTAACACATTTAAGACTTAGTGAATCATTTCTGTATTTGCTAAGTACCTTCTATGGAACTTTTGACATGGGCATTTTCCAGTCAATATTGTGATTTTTTTTCCTATTGTGTGATGACCCCAACCAGAAGGCAATTCTGAAGATAGCATGATGCATTTACCATTGCAGCTGATGACATGCTATGTTATAGTTCCTTCACTTCATGTGTGTACAACAGATACTATTGAGTAAATAAACACATGAATGCCTGCTGATTTCAATTTTATAAGTACATTTTTACTGTCATGAACCCAATAATCACATTTATTCATTGAGCACATGAAATATGACACAACCAAATTCTAGTATATAGAGGAACAAAATACACACTGGACCTTGACAACTATGTATAAAAACAACTAAAATCTTGTGATAATTTTAAATGAAGCATATATTGAAATGTTATGTTTTTGAAAAACTGTTTTCAATCTTACTGGTATTTTAATGTGAGGACTTGAAATTTTTAATGAAATGTGTGGCAGGCATTTATGTTCATGTCTTAGTTAGTGAACAGCAGTGATATAAATCCAGTAGTTTTCAGATAAAACACCATCATCAAAACAGCACTTCAGGCTCGAAGTCATGGTACTAATAAAGCCACTATCCTTTCATCAGTGAGACTAAATAACAGTCACACCTTAAATGTCACTAGCATGCCTTCTGAAAGTCCTTCATCATTTAACAACCAATGGACTTAATTACAATACATTAGTTGATTGATATTGTTGGAAAAAATTAGACATAGTGGTTTTAAACAAATTCCCTAAAATTGTAGCTCTTCCCACATGCAAATCATAAGGAAATACTCCTTTATAGTATGATGGAAGAAAATAATAAATTTGGACAGGTATGGTCCAGTTTGACATTCTGAAAGGAAAGATCAGCAGCAGGATTTCTACCAACCATAAATGTGGCTGTTTGACTATTGAAGCATGTTTAATATGACTAATGAAGTGAATTTAGTTTTAATGTAATTACATAAGCACATGTGACTAATATCTAACATAGTGAAAACTGTCATTCTAAACCAGATACTCTCTGCCCAATAACTAGAAAGACTTAATTTCTAATATTCTTATATTGAAATATCAAACTGAAGGCATTTATAACTTTTTAGAATGCAAACTACATAAATACAATGCTGTGGAAGAGGGGGAAGAAAGACTGTAAAAGCCAGATCAGAGAAATTCATGTAAGATTGCAAATCAGAGGCTACTTTGAAAAAGTCTCAGCAAGGTGAGCCCAAATGTAAGCTGAACAAGAGTGACAATAATGAATATGCCAATCTCTGGATTGAGGAGAGTCCTCAAGGTCTCAAACCTACACAAAGAACTATAGGCAACTGAGCAAAATTGGGTATGATAAAATTGCCTTCCCCAGGGAAGAGCACACCAATTATTTGTCTTGGGCCAAATGGACAACTTTGAAAACATATGTACAAGTAGCATTCTACACACTGAACTGGTGATATATTTGAATATATGTGTTTATACATATATGCACGTAATAACAATTAGTTTTTTAAAAAAGCCATGACTTTGAAGGACATTGGAAAGGGTTATATTGGAGAATTTGGAGGAAGGAATGGGAAGAAATGTTGTAATGAAACTATAATCTCAAAAAAAAAAAGTTGAACAAATTTAGAGATTCCAATACTTTAGAGAAACCTTGACTTTTGTATTTTAAGAGGATTTCATTTTTACTCTCACAAAACAAAAGTATGCCTACTTAAATTTTTACCAAAATCTATCCATATGCTGATTAAGTGATACGAACATCCTTTTCATGTAGTTAAATTATATGTTTGATTTTTAATTAAAATAGGAACTTCCACTTAAGAACAATTAAACACCGTGCCCCCCTATTTCTTTTCGGTTTTTATGTTTTATAACCACAGGCTGCTTTTGATATCCTATTTGAATGATTAATTTAGGATAACCTAAACCTCTGGAAGTTGTTTGCAGGAGTCCTTTATTGTGTAAAAGCAATTTCTGATTTGGGAATATGCAAAGTGTATTGTGTACTTAAAATGTTAAATCTCAATTTTTTAATCT
The DNA here is from genome assembly GCA_907164525.1 of Lophiomys imhausi. Taxonomy (NCBI): domain Eukaryota; kingdom Metazoa; phylum Chordata; class Mammalia; order Rodentia; family Muridae; genus Lophiomys; species Lophiomys imhausi. Next base: position 13,458,575 of record CAJQZJ010032173.1, on the reverse strand, counting down.
CCTGCTGAATGTCCAGAAAATAGGCCTTTAAAGAACACGGGATAATTAACATTCACTTTAATGGGCTGTAATTGTGAGCTAATATCTGATTGAACAGATAACATTTCTGCATGTGGTTTTCTTCCAGGGAAGTATTAGAATAATGGAACATCAGAGATGGTCAGATTCTTGCCAAAGTTGCTCTCTATAAAGTAGAAATATTAGTCCCAGAGCAAATTACTCTGAAATCATCATTAATGCATAAGGAAACAGACATGTTGGATTTCTCATTTTTAGCAAGTAGTCAGAAAACTGCTGCCCTTTAATTTGTATCAGTTTCCCTTGGAGTGTCAATGTAGCATGCCTGCCTTCATTTTGCCACCAAAGACTCATCACACTTTGATCATCCAGGTTGACAATTTGCTTTATGCTGGGCAGGACATCCAGTGCTTCCAAATGCTTGTGACTTTCACTGCTCATTTTTCTGCAATAACTTATATGAAGGTCAATCATTACTAGAATTCATACTGATACCTCCATGAATTATTCTTCTACTGCAGGCTTTAATTGTGACTAGAGATTTGTTTTAAGTTTCTCTAACTCCTGTATGATGTAAGGATTATTAGCATTTATATTATAGCAAGCACAGTACTCAGAATAGAAACGCTCACATAGCATTTGCTCAATTTCTGCCATGGTTGGTGCCTTATCTATTATTGCACAACTACTATTATCATCTAAAGGAAGGAAGAAAACAGTCTAGACTTGGGAAGGTAGAGAAGTAGAAGGGATCTGGGAGGAGATGGGGAGTGGAAACTGCAATCAGAATATATTTTAAGAAAAGTATTTTTAATAAAAATTAATTAATTAATTAATTAATCCTAGCATGTTTGTGTACAGAACTGGTTCTATGCCAAGCAAGTCAGTTTGGTCAGAGGTCTGTTAAAAGTTGACATGTGTTGAGTCTGATTGTGTCATTAAATGCAAAGATGGAGTAGTCAATCACTAAGGAATGAAGTCTTGAGTGTGAGCATTGTATAGATGCAAGCATGTATGTAATGGGGAGGAGAAGAGGCATTGTCACATTGGAAAGGGAGGGCTTAAATGTGCTTTCTACTTATGAATTGTGCTACATATTTTAACATACAAATACATACTTGGATACAGAGTCTACTTAACAAATCAGAAAGGCTAATGGCAACTTCTTTTATGCAATATACATCAGTCCATTCATTTGTGAAGTCACTATGGAAATCCACAGTGACAGAGAATAGTGTATAACTAGAAAATAACATGTTTTACTGATTTGTGCAAACCCACAATGGAATCTGAATCCCTACCAGAAAGAAGTATTTGACTTTCAGGGATTACCTTCATTCCTTTGTTTTGATCATTCCACTTTGTTTTTGTTCTTTATTTTATAAGTCTCTACTCTAGTATAAATTAGCATGTAGGAAGAGTTAAGAATAAAACACATTCCAAACTATTAATGTAAATTTGTGTTCTAACTAGTGACTCTCCAAGTCAATGGAAAGGATGCAAACAAATTCAACAGATAAGTTCTTTCCTGTATTAATATAAATGGTAAGTAAGCCTACTTTAGATAATCTGTACAAACTCCATTCAGCCTGATGAGCTACCTACCATTTGCAGTAGCTATTCAAAATAAATAAGAAACATTTATAGCACATATCATAGGTTTGAAGTCTACTCAATTGTTACAAGTGGGTCCTCACATCAGCACCAACAAAAACACTTTAGAGTGGCCAGAATTGCTGCTAACATTTCTTTTTTTTTTTTTTTTGTCATGCCTTGTGTTTCATTTTTTTTCTTTTTTTTAATACTTTATTTTTTTTTCTTCAAGTTACATCTCAGTCACAATCCCTTCCCTATTCCCCCTTCCTGTCCCACCCTTCCACCCTCTTTCCCCCACAGCTTCCCCTTTCAGTCTAACGAATGGTTCCTTCTCTTATAACAATAAATACTATACAAAACAACAGAAATAAATATGCCACATTTATGAGAGTTAAATTGCCCAGTATACATTCCCAATGTCCAGTTCATACATATTTGGCCCCTGACTTTAACATTCTACCATCGAACCATCTCCTTGAGTTTAAAGTTCTATAACTGACTCAGCTTTCATACTAACTTGCATCACTATTAAAAACATCTTCTTAGATCTAGAATCCCCTCTTTATTCCTAAACAACTCAAAATTTAACTATGAGACTCTAGCTGTCTATTCTTCAACCACCTCAGAGACCTGAGAGGGATAAATATATCTGCTTATATAGGAAGTGCAGGGCCTGCAGCTTCCAAAACTAAGAAATGACATACCAGTGACTGCCTGGACAGTTCCCATTTTCTCTCCATACATTCCAGCAACAGTCTTCAGCCTTTTGGTCCTGTTTCTCTGACAGACATTTATTATAGAGCAGGGATTATGAAGGACTTACCTACCCTGTCTTGGCAGAGCTAGGCTGTCGACTTCCCTGCTACCAAGTTTTGTCCTTTTTGGACAGCAGTCTGTCTGCAGTTGAAGCAAGGAGTTTTTTCATGCCAAGGGATAGGCTTGCCGCTAATTCAACCATCTCACACTGGAGAGTCTTCGATGCTTATCTTCTACTTGGAGTAGAATAGGGGGTGCTGTCAGGAGCTGATATGTCTCGATATTAAAAAAAAATCTTAATTTAAGACAACATCCTTGAATGCCATATTCTGAAGATCTCTTGGGGTTTTTGAAGATGCCCTATCTATCTCTTGTATTTAGATAAGCAAATGTTGCTTATCTCTTAACAACTTGATTTCTGAGTAGCTTAGAGAATATCTGTGATAGACTCTCATAGTAGCTAACAAAGTGACATGCTTGCATGACTAGGAGTTTGTTTTTCTTAACTATCCTAAACAGTTTAAGATGGTTGGTATCAAGAGGCCAGAGCTTCACATTTCATTTTTAAGTATCTCTAGGTGCAATACCATTAGGAAGCGTTACCTTTAATTTTTTATCAATATACAAAGATCTATTCAAATGTGGCTAAATATACTCTTAATTTTGTATCAATATACAAAGATCAATGCCTATGTAGCCCAATACAATCTTAATATTATGTCAATATACAAGGGTCAATACCATTGTGGCCAACTATAATCTTAATTTTGTATCAACATGCAAAGATCAATACAATCTTAATTTTGCACAATAAACAATGGTCAATACCACTTTAGCCAAATATAGTACTAATTTTGTATCAATATACAAAGGTATAAGGGCATATTCAATAATCTGTCCCTTCTTCTTGGTCCTTCCCGTACTATGTCTATGTCTCATTTTTCTCAAGTCCGTGCACTCCTACATAGGAGAGAAAGAAGGATACAGAAAAGGAAAAGAAGGAAGTCCCTGGGTCTAACCTCGAAAACTCATTTAACAAGACATTTAACAGCTTGTAATCTCTTCCCCTAAATTACAGAGTTTTCAGTTATCCTTCAAATAACCAAAAGGGGGGGCGGAGAAACACCCTGCCCACCCTCTGGGCATGGGACGTCACTCTCTTAAAATGACTTCCTGATGATTTGGGTTGTAGTAAACCTGTTTGGGGCCTGAACCAGAATGGAAAAATGGTTAAAAATGTTAGTACAATCCTTTTATGTTCAGTCCTTCTGTGCTCAGCTATTTAGATGTCCTAAGGAGTTTGTAGGCAGAAGCTGATCTTCAAGACTTTACTGAAGTTCTGGCTGGGGCAGTGTGTAGAGCTGAACAGTCTTAGCGATTTTGAGTTGTTGTGGTTGTAGACTTTTGATGGAAACAGCTGCTAACATTTCTATCCTACTATTTCAAAAAAGAAACTTCTGGCTATCAATAAAAGTATTATATAAGGAAAAGTGTTTCATTGAAGTCTTCATTTAAGTACCATGTGTGAAACCAGAACCCATATATTTATCCCTCCTTATACCTCACCCTCCCTAACTCCTTCCTATCCTCTTCTTTCTCTTCATATTTTGAAGGATGAGGTTGATTTAGGTAATTCATTTTCAACATTTAGTAAATGATACTATTTTAAAAAGCACTCAAGTAAATACTAAATATAGCAGATTCCCAAGCTCTGTCCAGAGCAATTAATCGAAATTCTTATAATTAAAGTTGGGAAGAAGCTGATGTGTATTCCAGTCAGAGTAAGGCCAACTTTCTCCATCACAGCACATGACGAGTTCATGCTCACTTAACTCCAGGATGGGGAATTGCTAAATCTGAAGGTCATAATTTATCTTTTGCTACAGTATATAAATGAGGCTATTGCAGGTAAATATGTCATGCTTCTGAACAGTATTTATTATATTCCAAGTGTTGGGGTAAAAGTAATGAGGAGTACAGTCATACATAGAGAAGAAATACATATTTGTAGGAAGGACATGTCCTAAATCCTCCCATCAGTAGCCAACTGTAGTGAAGCAAATACACACCTCAAGTTTCCTTTAACCACATTATCTGTGTTTCTACAGTACAGTTTAAATAATCTATTTAGGACATTATCAGGATACATTTAGGCTTCAATAAGCAATATTCTATCACAATGGTTTTTACCCTTTCTAATACTGTGGCCTTTTAATACAGCTCCTCATGTTATGGTGACCCTAACCATAAAATTATTTTGGTGCTGCTTCATAACTATAGTTTTGCTACTTTTGTGATTTTTTTTGTAATGTAATTGTACTGTAAATATGTGAAATTCAGGATATCTGATATGTGACCCCCTCAAAAGGGTCACAAACCACAGGTTGAGAACCACTATTCTAAATTCCTTCAGCATTTGGCAGTAAATTCCAGTTTTACATCACAAAACAAGTGGGATATTTGCATGGCCAAGTAGTAGGGTTTTTTCCATTGTTATACAATGGAAATACGAAGAATTCCTTGTAAGGTCCCTAAGATGCTCTTTCATCTTTTGACTTCACTCAGTCTGCTTGGTTTTCTTTGAGTCTCAGTGTGACTACAAAGTAGAAGATCAGTCACATATAATGGAGCCCACCATTTGGTTAATGTTCTGAATAGTTTTTCAAATACAAAAAGAATTTATTAGTAACCATTGGTTTTGATATTTTAAATACAGACAAAGAATAAAGGAAACATCAATAAACATATGTGACTACTGCATGATAATGCAGGGGCATGGCAGTATCAAAAAAGATTAAGATAATGTAAGCATTACTTCAATTAGGTCTGAAGAAACAGATGTTTTTGTTATAATCATGATTTCATTAATGTATATATTCAGTTCAGTGAGTACTTTTTTGTAATTACTGCATTTATATATGTTCTAGAAAAACTACACTGCATTACTAATAAAAATGGTTAAAGATACCATCCTTCAGAAGCTTGGTAACTGATATGGACTGATACATACTTACACATATAAGTCTAGCAGCATCACTATTTCTGATGATTGATCCATGCTTAGCAGTTATGTTTGAGGCCATTCCTGACTATGTTCATCAAAAGCTTTGGGCCCAGGAATTCCTTTCATTTTGGTTCAGTTGATCAATGTTAAATTAGGGAATTTTCTTATATTCTTATAATATATAAAGATATATAAGATATATAAAGATATATATAAAATATTCTTATATTTCTTATAATCAGATTATAAGACTATTTTTTAAACCACACAGCTAATATTTGGCACAACAGTCAGGATCAAAAATGTACTTTATTAAGGAAAAGCAAGTAGTCCACAGCACTGGTTTGTGATGAAGTCTCACTGTTTATCCTTTCCTGGACTAGAGCTCTATCCACCCACTAACTCCTCCTCCCACATGCTAGAATTACAGACATGTGTATTACAAATAAGAATGGGTGTTTACATCATTCTCTGTATTATATCCAGCGTGTATTCGGTGTTTGTTGAACTTCTGCTCATAGAATATATATATAACCATAGAATTTAATGATTATGATTTCATTGAGTTCTCAGACTGGACTGAGGACAGCAGAACTTCTGTGAGTATATAAGGAACAGAGGTCAGTGAGTGAATTTATATTACTATGGTTAAGAGTTCAGAATAAGCTTCACTAACATAGCTGCCATTTTAAATAATAAGTACACATTTCCTTAACAATTAGGAATCAATAAATCATTTCCACATTATAATATGGTACAATATTTAGCTTATACAAATACTGTGAATTGTTATTCAAATTGACTTAGGTACAACTTTTGACCAAAGTGAATTCACAAAGTTTATCATTTGCTGGTACAAATTTTATGTATGGGAAGACAGTAGAACAGAAAAGGGACAAAGACTATTTCAATCATAAGTGATAAATTTAATGTTTGATAGCATAATCAAATTGTCAAAGACTTGGTTACTGCTTAAGTGGCTAATTACACAAACCCAGCACTAAAATTTAAAACCTACCACATCCCAAATAGACTTGCTAGTGACAAAGGGAAAGACCCATGAAGAAAAAGGCTTAAAATGTAATAAGGGTACAAATGAGTTAGTGATGGCTATCATAAAAATCTGGCAGGCATTCTATTTACAATTTGTAATAAAGCTGTCACACATTAAATTTATAAAAGCATTTATCTTGGAAAAATAAATCTACTTGCCAAGGGCAAGTTAATAACCTCTACAGTTCATTTGAATATATGGACAGTGAGGCAGCTTGACTAGTAAAGCATATGAAAGTATTAGGGGTATATATAGGCTCCTGGAACAATGGTACCTCATTCTGAATGGTTCTGGGCTATGAGTGAACAGCAGGGCTACATTCTACATCATCTGAAATACAAATAAATATTGTGAACCATCCACCCAAGGAATGTACACACAGAGAAAATCATATTCAAGTGTTTCATTTCAGAAACATTTAAAAATGTTCTCATTTAAGTACAAAAGAAACATGTGGATTTTTAAAAGTGCCTAATTGAATGCACAGTTATTTCCTAGGATTAGAGATAATTTACTTACTTGAATAATCTAAAGGAATAAAGTGTCTTTTAATATGGGGGATGGGGTATTTAAAGATCAGAAAAATTGTATAATCAGTTCTCTAAATAAATGAGCTCAGTGATGCTCAGAAAGCAGTTTCTCACTATTTAAAGCAGCTATACTGATGGTATAAAAGAGTTCTACAAACTCCTGCTGTCATAATGAGTTTAAACAAGTCACTTTGGAACTTTTTTTTCCAGCACACTCATAAATATTTACAGATTAGCCTAAGTAAGCAAGCATAATCGTGTGTGCTTAAGGTCGATTAGTTTTGTACAGTTTTAACAAATGTAAACCTACATGACAGCATAAAAATTACTAAACCTTCAAGAAGAAACTCAACATGACCAGTGTAGAGAAGGCAGACATAGGCAATATGAGAATGAATGAACTTGCCTGTGATCTACTGCTATGCCCATGGAGTAAGAGAGGGCTAATATGATCAAAGTAGTTAATGTGCATGTATGAAAATGACACAAACAAACATGTAAATATATGCTAAAATGAAGACAAATAGGGAAAAAGAAAAAAAAAACACATTTCCACAAATGTTCTAGATATTTTACCAGTAAATGTGACATGGTTTGTTTCTATATTTAGCTTATGTTCTTGTATAAAATGATGGACTTCAGTATTGTATTCAAACACAACTATCTCATGTTCTTCACCATGTTTCATGTTGTTTACTCCTATTGTGTTTTACTCTTTTTACTCAAAATTTCTCATTGCTTCTTCCTATTGGTCTCCTTTCATTGTCCAGATAATTCTCTTTAAATTTCAAATATTGTTTGATTTAGAGGAAAATCATGGCAAACTTGTGCAGTCACTATGGAAATCAATATGACAGTTTCTCAGAAAATTAGGAATGGTTCTGCCTTAAGACCCAGCTATATGACTCCTGGGCATATACTCTAAAGATGCTCCATCATACCACAAGGACATTTGCTCAACTATGTTCATAGCAGCTTTATTTATAATAGCCAGAACATGGAAACAACTTAGTTGTCCCTCAACTGAAGAACAGATAAAGAAAATTTGGTACATTTACCCAGTTGAATACTACTCAGCTATTACAAACAAGGAAATCATGAATGTGCAGGCAAGTGGATGGAAGTAGAAAAGATCATCCTGAGTGAGATACCCAGACACAGAAAGACACACATGGTATGTACTCAC
>CAJQZJ010032173.1:13373501-13450421 GCA_907164525.1 Lophiomys imhausi | reverse complement strand
CAGAAATAGATGAAGAGAGGGAACTGGGTGGGAGAGGGGATGGGGATGTGGTAGGGCTGGGAAAGATAAGGGAAACTGATGGGGGCAGGATATCTGGGACAAACTGGAGACCTATGACAGGGTAGGCTCCTGCAGGAATATATGATATGTGTAACTCTAGCTGAGAATCCTAGAAACAGGGAATATGGAAACTGAAGGGGCCAACTCCAAAAGCCAGGAAGGACTGCCAGTGGAAGGAGGGGGACACCAAACCATTCATAAAATCCTTGACCTAAAATCTACCCTGTCTGTAAGACATGTAGGGACAAGGATGGAGCAAAGATTGAGGGAATGGCTGGCCAATGACTGGCTGAACTTGAGACACAACATATGGCAGAGCCAACCCCTGACACTATTAATGATGCTCTGCTATGCTTGCAGACAGGTGTTTAGCATGACTGTCCTCTGAGAGGCTCCACCCAGCAAAGGATCAAAAACAGATGCTGAGACCCACAGCCAAACATTGGACAGAGACCTGGGAGTCTTGTGGAAGAGTGGAAAGGACAGAGGCACTGGAAGGGGATAAGAACTACACAACAAGAACAACAGGGGCAACTAACCCAGGCCAGTGGGTCTCAGACTGAACCATCAATCAAAGAGCATGCATAGACTGAATCCAGCCCCCCTACACTCATGGGGCTGAGGACATCAGGACAGTCTGGTCTTTCTGTGATCCCCATAGCAATTGGAGCAGTTGCTACCCTGACATCCACTTTGTGCCCACAGTTGGATACCTTTCCCTAGCTGGGCTACATTGACTGGCTTCAGTAGAAGAGGATAGAGTTAGCTGTGATGCACCATGAAGTACTGGGGAGGATTGGTGGCTGTCTTCTTCTCTAAGAGAAAGGCGGGAGGAGGGATGGGCGGCAAAGGATGGATGGGTGCAATTGAGAGGAAAGCAGGGAGGAGGCTGAGAATGGGATGTTAAAATGAATAAATAAATACAATCTTAAAAGATAAGGTACAAATAAAGTTAAATGAATTTGAAAAAAGAAAACACAATGTATTTGTTCTGATTAAGTCTTCTGAACAAATGTGCCATGAAGTCAAAGCTAGATCATAGAGAAAGAAAAATAGTTGTTATCTTAAAGTCAATGTCATGCATACCGCAATGACATTAGGACTTTGGCAAATTTTTAATTTCTTTCTGATTTACAAAACATTGTATTATATGTTACCCTATTTCTTCACCACAAAATTGTGTAAGGAAAAATGCCAATCATGTAAGTTTCACCACTTTTCAGATCCTCATGACCTACATTTTCCCTACATTTTCCCAATTCCAGTCCACAGCCCTACCCAACACAAGCTGGAAGCTCCTTAATGTTGAGAAATATTGTGCTGTGACCATGCAGGATATATTGCTCATTTCTATAGCAGTGTGAATTTCCATCGAAAGGAGAAGGAAACTAAGTTAATGTTACAGCTTACCCGGGATGAAAGCCTCAGAAGTGCAGTTTACAGTTCTCCCTATATTTTTCCATTTCTTCCTTCATATCGCCTGTAACGTGCTATTTATCTCTACACAGAGGAAGAGGAAGGTGGTCATCAAAGAAGGAGAGGGAGGAAGGGGGGACAAATATCACTAAAGATGTTTAATAAAGCCTAAAGTAATCATATAATTTTCTATTTACTTATAATTATGCACGACACACGCACATGTACACACACACACAATGTTATGCCACTTGGGCTCACAATGTCACCAACAAAATCCATAGAATATCTAGCAAAAAGTACTGTACCAGCATGAGAAACTACTATTAGAGTTGTTGGTTTAGGTATTCCAAGTGATTCCCCAAATTAATTTTGCTATTTCTCTTATCCATGATTATCTCTCAGAGGCTGAAGCAAAGTCCTAATTGCTGAAGACACTGGACACTTAAGACACAGCACTTAGAAGATTTGAGCTGGATCACAACAGAAATCTTCCTGCCTACAGTCTAGATTTCATAGTACCAGAAGGTGCTACGCAAGCTGCCAATGGAGCAAAAGAATCAATAATCATACTCAAATGTAAAACTTATGAATTAAAATAATAAACAGTATGACATGATATTACTAAAGGTAGCTATACACAGTAGCCAACACCTGTCTAATTGGATTTATGAGCTCTTTTAACAAGGAAGACATCTTACTTGACACCTATTCAACTATCTGAGAATGATGAAGTCATAGATCTTAAAGAGAAAGCAACTACCATCTTACTAATCACACCATACTAACTGCATTCTAAATAATTCTCCTGATACCCACAGATAAGTGTAGCTCTCATCCCACAGCAAAGATCCTTCTTTGCAGCAGAAAGAGGCCATTACAGAAACCACAACTGGTCCCAGAGATCAACTGGTCTTGTGGTACCCATCCCCAAGGGATCTATCTAAAAATACTACTGTACCTAAGACTCAGGGATCAATCGAGAAGAGGAGGCAGAAATATTGATGTCTGCTGTGAGATTGTGTCTTTAAAACTGACAAAAGAATCTACACTCATGCTGTCTCAACCTTGTGGCTGCCTAAACAAGACCTAAACAATGGTAAGAACAATAGACATGACAACATAAAAGGCCTGGTGCTCACAGGGTCTCACTAGGAGAAAAAGAATTGCAGTCAACTAATAACTGGTAAGAGAGGGAGAATTAGTCTCTCTAAGAGAAGAGTCCCTAACTTGTTAACCCATACAAAGCTGTCAAATCATATACACACAAGTCACACTAAAAGGACTCATCTATTTATATATTTATGAACATGTGTGTGTAATACTAATAGTAACAGAAAAATGGGTCATCAATTTGAGAGAGAATATGGCAGAATATAGTAGGGGTTAAAGGGAGAACAGCAAAGGGGGTGATGATGCAATTATATTTCAATTAAAATTTTAAAACATCTAAAATGGCCAAGAGACACTTGAAGAAATGTTAAACATCCTTAATCATCAGAGAAATGTAACTCAAGATGACTCTGAGATTCCATCTCACTCCTGTCAGAATGGCAAAGATCAAAACTCAAGACAGCATATGCTGGCAAGGGTGTGGAAAAAGGGGAACACTCCCACATCGCTGTTGGGAGTGCAAACTTGTACAGCCACTATGGATATTAGTCTAGTGATATCACAGAAAACTTGCAATAGCTCTACCTCAAGATCCAGTCATACCACCCCTGGGCATTTATCCAAAAGATTCCTCTCCAGTTCACAAGGACATCTGCTCAACTATGTTCATAGTAGCTTTATTTGTAATAGCTAGAAACTGGAAACAACCCAGATATCCCTCAACTGAAGAATGGATATAAAAAAAAAAAAAAAAACTGTGGTACATTTACACAATGGAATACTACTAGCTATCAGAAACAAGGAAATCATGCAATTTGCAACCAAATGGATGGAACTAGAGAAGCTCATCATGAGTGAGCAAACTCAGATTCAGAAAGATACACATTGCATATATTCACTTATAACTGGATTTTAGCCATTATATTACAGGAGAACCATCCTAAAATCAATAGACCCAAAAGAATAGGAATAGGGACTTAGTTACCTGCTAGTGGGACACTCTCTTCTAGTGGAACTTCCATGTATGTCTCCTGTGCAAGAGGAAGCTCTTATACCTCATGTGACTAACGAACTGAGGGGGCTGACACATGGAGACACTCCACACCAGAGGAATGGGAGGGATGGGAGAGGGGGGTAAAGGATGGGAGGGAAGGGAGGGGTGGCAATGGAGATGCAATGAAGTAATGAATAAATGAAATACAAACACAATTATTTATAGACCTGGAAAAAGCAATTCTCAACTTCATATGGAATAACAAAACACCGAATAGCTAAATCAATTCTGAACAACAACAACAAAAAAAAATCTGGAGGTAACACCATCCCAGATTTCAAGCTATACTACAGAGCAAAAGTAATAAAAACAGCATGGTACTATTATAGAAAGAGACAGAAACAGTGGACCAATGGAATCAAATTGAAAACCCAGAAATGAACCCACACACCTATCATCACTTAATTTTTGAAAAGAAGCCAAAACCACACAATGGAACAAGGACAGCATCTTCAACAAATGGTGCTGGTCTAACTGGATGTCACATGTACAAGAATGAAATTAAACCCATACTTATCACCTTGAACAACACTTAAGTCCAAGTGGATCAAAGACCTTAACATAAAGACCAACACACTAAATCTACTGGAAGAGAAAGTGGGGAAAGCCTCAAACTCATTGACACAGGTGAAAACTTTCTGAACAAAACACCAATAGCTCAGGTCCTAAGACCAACAATTAATAAATGGGACCTCATGAAACTGAAAAGCTTCTATAAGGCAAAGGATACTGTCATTAGAACAAAGCACCAACCTACAGGTTGGGAAAAGATCTTTACAAACCCCACTTCCAACAATGGCCTTATATCCATAATTTATAAGGAACTCAAGAAATTAAACACCAAGAACAAATATTCCAATCAAAACATGGGAACCAGAGCTAAACCAAGAATTCACAAAGAAGGAATCTCTAATGGCAGTGAGACATTTGAAGAAATGTCCAACATCCTTAATTATCAGAGAAATGTAACTCAAGAAGACTCTGAGATTCCATTTCACACCTGTCAGAATGGCTAAGATAAAAAACTCAAATGACAGCACATGCTGGGGAGGTGAAAGGGGACTCCTCCATTGCTTGTGGGAGTGCAGGCTTGTGCAACCACTATGGAAATCAGTCTGGCAATATCTTAGAAAACTTGGAATAGCTCTACCTCAAGACCCAGACATGCTACTTCTGGGTATACATCCAAATGATTCCTCACCAAACCACAAGGGCATTTCCTCAACTATGTTCATAACAGCCTTATTTGTAATAGCTAGAAACTGGAAACAACCAAGATGTCCTTCAACTGACGAGTGGATAAAAAAAAAAAATTTTGTGGTACATTTACACAATGGAATACTACTCAGCTATCAGAAAAAGGAAATCATGCAATTCGCAGCCAAATGGATGGAACTAGAAAAGTTAATCCTGAGTGATAACCTAGACTGAGAAAGATGCACATGGCATCTACTCACTTATAATTGGATTTTAGTGATATAGTACAGGATAACTATCCTACAACCAACACACTAAAAGGATCAGGAACATATTCTTTGTTACCTATTAATGGGACAATTTTCCCTAAGGGTGCTACCTTGTAGGCCCCCAGTGCAAGGGAAAGCTCTCAGCCCTCATATGACTGTTCAGGTGAGAGGGGCTGATTTGTAGGGATACTCCACATTTGAGGAGTGTGATGGGTGTGAGAGGGAGGAGAGAGTGGGAGAGTGGAACCGGGAGGGGTGGAAAGTGGGCACTATGATGGAGATGTAACTTGAAGTAATAAATAAACATTAAATAAAAGAAAAAAACAAATTTAAAACATAAGTTTCACAAAAAGGAAGAAAAGTTTGCTTGATACTTTCTCTTCCCTACTTTTCTTTCTTCTTTCATTCATTCCTAAAGGACACACATTGATATATCTTGAGGACAGCCATAAGAACTGGAGTTGATATTTCTAAAAGCTACTAAGAAAACCCCACAACAGTTGTAATATTGTAGGCTTTTTGTGCAAGAGTTGAATGTTTAAAATAACTTTGCTGTACTCTGATTAACTCTAGGTCTTGGGATCCTTGTAATCCGAAGAGGATTCTCTCCCGAATCTAGTATTTTCATTGAACCTAAACATAAAATGGATAATTCATTCTGGATTTTTCATTATTTAATATTCAATTTCTCATGTCAAATAAACTATGGTCAGGTTACAGTTCATACCTTCTATGCGATTTAATCTATGAAACTTATTTTGATATAGTGATATACTAACATCTAAGAGAGCTAAAGAAGCTAAATTTCCTCTGTTTACCATTATTGTTATTCATTAACCTAGAAATTGGTGTTAGAAAGATCTGGGAGTGTAGTGATGCATAGTCTCCAAACAGTTGTATTAAACTTTCCATTCTCATATCTGAATGAAACTATGTTTTTAAAAATTTTAGTATATTCCTCTAAATCAAATAAAAAGTTAATTTTACTCTTTCTCCAAGTTGGCATCTATGGGCATACATTCCATTATAGACCTGTAATGGAAATGTGTGTGTGTGTGTGTAGCTACAACATATATTGTTATTATATATATTATACATCTGTATATTATATATTGTATATACATATATATAGAAAGTAAAATATTTACACAAACTCATTAAACATTAAACACAAATTCATCAAGATAGTGTTTTTAATATAATATTATTTTCTCTCATGTAACCTTGTGTCACATTTTTATGAAGGGTGAGAATGTGTCTGCTTTCAACCATTTGCCAAAATATGTCAAAAACGTTCTTGGATATCTAGACTTTATTAGGAATCTAGAAGAGTCGTGTCATTTATTTCCAAGAATGAAGAACTCCACTGCTCACCATTTCACAGAAGATTCTCATGTACTATGGAGTTTAAGTTTTACTTTGTTTGCAGGTTGGTTGTTGGATTGATGCTTGGGTGAGTCTTAAAGATACAATATGTGTGTATCAAAATTAAAGGGCTTTGTCGTACACACATGGCAGACAGCAAGTGTCTGTTCTTCATGAGTATTCTTTTACGTCAGGTTAATGGGTAGAATATTTGGAGGCTAGTGATGGTGTGTACATAATCAGCTTTCATATTATCTTCAATGCATATAAATAATTCTATCTTCTGTTCAGAAACAAGACAGTCAATAATTTATAAGAACACTTGCTATCTTAACAATATGGTCACCAAGTGCATCAGATTCTCTGCTAAAGATATGTGCAGAGATATCTATGTAGAACTGACTCTCATATAGATCCAAAAACATCCAGTAGTTATTTGTGAATATTCTTTTTTTGTTTTTGTTTTTTTCTTTTTTTATAAATAAATTTTTTATTTGTTGCTTCAGGTTACATCTCCATCATATTGTCTTCTTTCCCCCCTTCCCAGTCCCGCCCTCCCACCCTCTATCCCCTAACCCTTCCATCCCACTCCTCTGGAGTGGAGTGTCCCTACATAACAGTTCTCTGCCCAAGTTCAGAAGTCATACGAGGGACAAGAGCCTCTTCATACACTGTAGGCCTACAAGGCAGTACCAGCAGTTAAAAGTGTCTCATTACCAGGGAGAGAAAACTAAAAACAAACAACCAACAAAAAAGTCTGTGTCCATGTTCCCTTTGGTGCGTTGGTTATAGTATAGATATACTGTACTATATAGCTAAAATCCTACTATAAGTGAATGGATGCCATGTGCATCATTCTGGGTCTGGGTTAGCTCACTCAGGATGAGCTTCTCTAGTTCTATCCATTTGGCTTCAAATTGCATAATTTCATTGTTTCTGATAGCTGAGTAATATTCCATTGTGTAGATATACCGCGGTATTTTAATCCATTCTTCAGTTGAGGGACATCTGGGTTGTTTCCAGTTTCTTTAATTTTTTTTAATTTTATTATTTTTTTGTTTTTTCCTTTATTTTTTATTTCTTCAAGTTACATCTCAATTGCAGTCCCCTCCCTATTCCCCCTCCAGTCCCACCCTCCCACCCTCAAACCCCCATCCTCTTATCCTCTTCCCTTTTTTTTTTCTTTTAAGTTTAAGGTATATCTTATCTCCCCCTACAGTTTCCCCTTTCAGTCCAACAAATGTCTCCTTCTCTTATAATAATAAATACAATACAAAACAACAGAGGTAATTAGGCCACAGTTATGAGGGTTATATGGCTTAGCGTACATTCCCAATGTCCAGTCCATATGTATTTGGTACCTGACTTTAACATTCTACTATATAACCATCTCCATGAGTTTAAAGTTCTATATCTGACTCAACATTCATACTAATTTGCAACACAATTTTAAAAGTATCTTCTTAGATCTATAACACTCTCTTGACTCCTAAACAACTCAAAATTTAATTATGAGACTCTAGCTATCTGTTCTTTAACCACCTCAGAGACCTGAGAGGGATAAATATATCTGATTTTATAGGAAGTACAGGGCCTGCAGCTTCCCAAACTAAGAAATGACATACCACTGGCTGCCTGGACAGTGCTTATTTTCTCTCCATATATTACAGCATCAATCTTCAGTCGTTTGGCCCCGTTTCTCTGACAGACATTGACTGTAGAGCAGGGGTTATGAAGGACTTACCTACCCCGTCTTGGCAGAGCTAGGGCTGTTGACTTACCTCTTCCAGTTTTTGTCCTTTTTGGACAGCATTCTGTCTACAATAGGAGCAAGGGGCTTTTCCTACCAAGAGATAGGCTTGCGACTAATACAATCATCTCCCACTGGAAATTCTTTGTTTCTCATCTTCTACTTGGAGGAGAATAGGGGGTGATGTCAGGAGTTGATATGTCTTGATATAAAAAAATCTAAAGTTACGAAAACATCTTTGAATGCCATATTCTGCAGATCTCTTGAGGTTTTTGAAGAGGCCCTATCTATCTCTTATATTAGGGTAAGCAGATGTTGCTTGTCTCGTAGCAGGTTTATTTTTGATTAGCTCAGAAAGTAACTATAATAGGCTGTCATACTACCTAACAGAATGACTGGCTTGCATAACCATTAGTTTGCATTTCTTAATTATCCTAATAAGTTTATGACAATTAGTAGTAAAAGGCCAAAACATCACATTTCATTTTTTTTCTTTGCCTCCTAACCCTTCCATCCCATTTCTCTGGGGTGGGGTGTCCTTATATAACAGTCCCTCATCTCAGTTGAGAGGTCGTATGAGGGCCAAGAGCCTCCTCATTCATTAGGGGTCTACAAAGCAGTACCATCAGTGAAAAGTGTCTTGATGCCCGAGGGAGAGAGAACTACTAAACAAACAAACCAATAAGCAGACAATAGATAAAAGACTAAAAAATAGAAGAAAAATATAACTAATATATAAAAAATAAAAATTAAAAATAAGAAGTCTATGTCTAAGTTCCCTTTGGTGTGTTAGTTGTAGTATCGATGCCTTCTACTATATAGCTAAAATCCTGTTATAAGTGAATAGATGCCATATGCGTCCTTCTGAGTATGGGTTAGCTCACTCAGGATGAGCTTTTCTAGTTCCATCCATTTGGCTGCAAATTGCATAATTTCATTGTTTCTGATAGCTGAGTAATATTCCATTGTGTAGATGTACCACAGTTTTTTAACCCATTCTTCGGTTGAGGGACATCTGGGTTGTTTCCAGTTTCTAGCTATTACAAATAGGCTGCTATAAACGTAGATGAGGAAACTTCCTTATGATTCCATGAAGAGGCATTTGGGCTTATACTCAGAAGTGGTATGGCTGGGTCCTGAGGCAAAGCTATACCAAGTCTTTTAAGATATCGCCATACTGACCTCCATAGTGGTTGCACAAGCCTGCATTCCCACCAGCAATGGAGTAGGGTTCCCCTCTCTCCACACCCTCGCCAGTATGTGCTGTTATTTGAGCTTTTGATCTTATCCATTCTGACAGGTGTGAGATGGAATCTCAGAGTCATCTTGAGTTGCATTTCTCTGATGGTTAAGGATGCTGAGCATTTTTTCAAGTGTCTCTCAGCCTTTAGGAATTCCTCCTTTGTGAATTCTCTGTTTAGCTCTTTTCCCCATTTTTTGATTGGATTATTTGGTTTCTTGGCATTTAATTTCTTGAGTTCTTTGTAGATTTTGCATATTAGCGCTCTGTCAGATGTGGGGTTGGTGAAGATTTTCTCCCAGTCTGTAGGTTGCCGTTTTGTTCGAATGACAGTGTCTTTTGCCTTACAGAAGCTTTTCAGTTTCATGAGGTCCCATTTATTGATTGTTGGTCTCAGGTCCTGAGCTGTTGGTGTTCTGTACAGGAAGTTATCACCTGTGCCAATGAGTTCGAGGGTTTTTCTCACCTTTTCTTCTAGTAGATTTAGTGTGACCAGCCTTATGTTAAGGTCTTTGATCCACTTGGACTTAAGTTTTGTACAAGGTGATAAGTATGGGTCTAATTTCATTCTTTTATAAGTGGACATCCATTTGGACCAGCACCATTTGTTGAAGATGCTGTCCTTTTTCCATTGTGTGGTTTTGGCTTCTTTCTCAAAATCAGGTGGCCAGAGGTGTGTGGGTCCATTTCTGGGTCTTCAATTCGATTCCATTGATGTACTGGTCTGTTTCTGTACCAATACCATGCTGTTTTTACTACTATTGCTCTGTAGTACAGCTTGAAATCTGGACCATTAAATGTCCCTGGGCAGGACTCTCCCTCCCTCTCTCGGACATGCAGGGAAGCAGCTGAATCCAGGAATGGGGAACCCCCACCAGGAGAGACACTGGGTAAGATCAACTCTAATACCCAGCAGGCAGATTCGGCCCCCACACAGGGTTATTCACCAGCCTACTGAGCCCCCCAGATCCCATGCAGGCGTTCCAGCTATTTAGCGAAATATTGCGGACCCGTGGGTGTGCTACACACTCTTAGCAGCGCGCGGCAGGCACGCAGTGTCCTGCTGCAATCAGCAGTTGATGGTTCCACAACGCATCAGCTCAGTGGCCAGCGGGTACACAGCTGCATTTTGGAAAGCCCGGACATATCTGTGCACCCACAGAGGGGTGATGGACTGGTGCCTCTATTGGATTTACAGTCATTGGGAAAAAAACGCTGCAGTTGGATTGAGCTCCAGGATACCGTTCTGGCTGCAGGTTACGCTCCACTGCTGTGTACAGGAACTTGGATGACAGTGGCCCCATTTGCCAGTATCAAAGCCAGCTCCACACACAAATAGTGTGAGAGTGGCAGAAAAAGGCTTCAGAGGTGGAAGGTGGATTTACCCACCACAGGATCCAACCTTGGGCAAACTGTGAGGTCTTTATTATTATTATCAGACTTTTTTACTAGTATGGGCCCTTCCGGCAGGAAACCAGAGCTTAAATGTATATAGCTTCACCCCCTGGATCAGTGAGGTTTCCACCTGGGAGGCACAGCTGAGTGACTCACCTTACAGGGGTGGAGTCAGGTCCTCTCAAGACTCCAACAGGCCTTGGGACCACCAAAGTCCACAGAATCTGTGCCTGAGCACACAGGACCATATCACCAGAGCCACTGCAGGCTGAACACTCAATGTGCAACATAGAGACCTCTGTCTTGGGAACAGTGAAATAATCCCAAGCCATTCCTCATCACCTGGGAATAGGCTGCATCAGCTCACAGTGCGTCTGGCTATTAGATATGACCCTTAGATCCCCCTCTAAGCAGCCAGGAAGGACCACAAACACAGTCCAACATGTTGGCAGCAGGAGAGCTACAACCCCACCCAACAGCCTGAGGCTTGCCAACCTGCACTGTCATCTATAGGAAGACCAGTTGGGTTCCAGGAATCTACAGGAACACATCACCATCACAACCCCTCACCTGAGTCCCCAATTGTGACGAAACAGGAAGGGGTGAGCTCTTGGAGAAACACACACTGAGAACCTCTACACAAGGCCCCATACAGCCAGTGGAAAGTGACAGATCGCCAAGCAATTCGAGTGCTACACCAAAGCACCCCCTTTGGATCCAAGCCCAGAAGACAACAGGAGCAGACAGCTAAGAACATCAAAATGGCTAAGGTCCGAGAAAAAAACACAAACAACAGAAATCCGGGAGACATGACTCCAACAAAACACAACTATGCTAGTTGATCAAATCCTGACCACCTCACCACAGCTGAAACACATGAAAACGATGACAATTCTACATTATGGAAAGTGATAGAGTCCTTTCAAGAAGAATTTAAATCTATGAAGGAATTCAAAGAATCCACAATTTCACAAGCAAAAGCAATGGATAATACCATTAGAGAGCTCCAAGCCAAAGTGGATCAATTTGTGAATATTCTTAAATAGTTCTCCACATCATTCCCTTAGCATTTAGCATCGTGTCTACCTCTAAACATGTGAAGAATAAACTAAACAAGTCATGCAGAAAGAACTGATTTGTACATTGGACTAAATAAATTATCACATGTTAATGATGAGATAGTACAATCAAGTCACTAGTTTCTGAGCCCATGTTTTTATAGTTGGATAGTACTGTCCTGTTTCTCCAGAACAAGAAAAGTCTTGAAAAAGTAAAAGGGAAATAGAAAAAGATGTTTAAAAAAACCCAAAGAATAAAACAAAACAAAAAACAAACAAAATGAGATCCGAATACGTTGCCTGAAAATAAAACTACTATTCAAGTTTTACAAAAGATTTTTTTATTGTGACACATAAATAAAAAAAACAGATATGGGATATTTGCATTAGGTAAATATAGACTTAAAAGTAATATATTATTGTATATATTCATTTGTGTGTGTGTGTGTGTGTGTGTGTGTGTGTGTGTGTGTATGCAGTTCTTGAACAACTGTCCACATGTGTGGAGCACAGAGGCTGAAGATGAAGGTCTTTCTCAGTCAGTGTTCCATCTTGTCCTCATGGATGGTCTCTTACTGACCCTGTAGCTTATGAACCTCGATTCTATGTGGGTGTTCATATTCAAACAAGTCCTCATGCTTGTGTGGCAATACATCGCTAACCAAGCCACTCCCCCAGTCCGTAGAAGTAATTTTAAGAGAATATAACTTAAATTTTATATTGTCATAAGCATTTGTAATAAAGAATAAAAATGTTATGATACAAAATATTGAAAACTATCTAAAGAGCAAACCATATATAACTCTTTTGGGTATTTTTTGGGGGGAGTGCCTAGGTAGTCAGTTGCATCATAATGATGCTTAGCATCTTCCTAAGACATCAGCTGTCAGTTGATTGACATCTTTCAATCATTCATTGAAGTGGATCATTTGCACATGGCCACAGAAGATGCTGCTGATGCTAAGGGTAAAGAGCGGAAAGATTATGTTGTCTAAATCAGTGGTGAGAATAACAAGCAAGGCTTTCTTATAAAGTGATGGGTCTTGACATGCAGATAGTAGAGTGTGCCTTCAGCTGAGAAAGGGACAATCTTGATACAGATTTAGAAGACCTGGAGAGATGAAGCTAAAGTCTTCTTCGAGATGCATTTTGGACAATAAGATAATTATTATCAGCATGGTGGTTGAAAAAGCAGAGAAAGGCATTTCTGGATGAATAGATACTACTGTGCCTTGTCAATTGGTGTCCAAATGAGCAAACATAATCCAAGAACATCTCAATCTCTAAAAATTATTTTAAAAAAAAGAAGATAGTATCTGTCAATGTGCTGTCAAAAAGTCCTTAAAAAAGAAGACAAGAGGAGGCCAAGATGGCGGCGAACTGCACAGACGCATTTTGAATGTGGGAGAGAAGAGCCATAGAAAACACAGAGTTGTTGGACACTGTGCAAAAACAGGAGGGTCTGGCCCCTCCGGGAACACTCACAGCTCCCAAGGGACTGTTAAAAGTCCCAGGGCAAGGCTCTCCCCCATCTCTCACAGACACAGAAGCCACTAAATCTGGGATTCGGGAACTCCCATTTGGAGAGGTGCCTGGTAAGATCAATCCCAACACACAGCAGGCAGAATCAAAGGCGACATGGCGATCGCCCACTGGCCTACTGGGCTTCCCACACCTCAGGAGGACCTTATAACTACTTAGGAAACTTTGCAGAATAGTTGAAGTCTTAACAAGGAAGAAACAGGGCGCTCGGCGAGTGATCCTCAGCCGCTCGAGCCAGAGTGGGAGGCCGGCGGGCAGAGCAGTTGGGGTTGGAAGCGGGCACAGGCAGGTGGGGCTAAAGCCCTGCGAACCCACTGCAAAGCAGCTAGGGCGGGAGGCTGGCTTAGGCGGCGGGAGGGGCTGAAGCTTCGCCCACCCACGGCGGAGCAGATAGGGAGGGACGCGGCCAGGCCTGTGGTGGAGAAGCCTCGTGGGAAACCAGAAGCCAGGAGACAATAGCTGTATTCTGGTAAACCCAGGCATATTAGGTGTGGAGCCGGGCCCTGGCCTCCGTGACAACAAACAAAGCCCACAAAATCTGTGCCTGGGCAAACAGGTCCATACCATCAGTACCATTACAGGCTGATCACTCAGTGTGCAACATAGAGAAGTCTGAACTGGGAGCAGTGAAACAATCCCGGACCATTACTCAGTACCTGGGAATAGGCTGCACCAGCTCACAGCACTTCAGGCTATTAAAACCACAGTGACCCTGAGATCCCCCTGTAAGCAACGACAGAAAGCCAAGCAATTCGACTCCTTCACCAAAGCATCCCCTGTAGATCCAAGCACAGAAAACGACAAGAACAGACAGCTAAACACACCCACATGGCCAAAGGTCCAAGAAAAAATAGAAATCAAGGAAATATGACTCCAACAAAGCAGAATTATCCTAGCTCATCCAATTCAGATTGGATGCTAGGATGCTACTCACACCAACAGTAGCACATGAAAATGATGACAATTCTGCATTATGGAAAGTGATAGAGTCCCTTCAAGAAGAACTTAAATCTATGAAGGAATTCAAAGAAGCCACACTTTTACAAGCTAAAACAAAGAACAACACCATTAAAGAACTCCAAGCCAAGGTGACAGGGCTAGAACAGGAAAAGAACAAAGCAATGAAAGATTTTCAGACAAAAACAAACAAGCTGGAGAAGGAAATGTACAAAACGAACAATACCACACAAGACATGAAAATAGAAATAGAAACAATAAAGAAAACACAGTCAGAGTTAAAAGAGGAAGTGGAGAACCAAGGGAAGAGAACAGGAACTATGGATGTGAATATCAACAATAGGATGCAAGAGATGGAAGACAGGATCTCAGGCATGGAAGATTCGATGGAAGAAATCAGTACAACATCCAAAGAAAATGAGAAGGCTAAAAAAATCTCTCACCCACAAAATCCAAGAAATCAAGGACTCAATGAAAAGACGGAACCTAAGAATCATAGTCATAGAGGAAATAGAAGACTCCCGATTCCAAGGTCCAGGAAATATCTTCAACAAAGTCATAGAAGAAAATTTCCCAAACCTGAAAAAAGAGATGCCAATAAAAGTCCTAGAGGCTTACAGAACACCGAACAGATTAGATCAGAAAAGAAACTCCTCTCTCCACATAATAATTGAAACACCAAATGTACAGAACAAAGAAAGAATATTAAAAGCTGTAAGAGAAAAAGGTCAAGTCACATACAATGGCAGACCCATCACAATTACACCTGACTTCTCCTCAGAAACTTGAAAAGCTAGAAGGGCCTGGACAGATATCCTACAAGTCCTGAGAGATCATAGGTGCCCAGTCAGGCTACTATACCCAGCAAAACTCTCTATCAACATAGATGGAGAAAACAAGATATTCCATGAAAAAATCAAATTTAAACAATATCTCCCCACAAACCCAGCCCTACAGAAAATCCTAGAGGGAAAATTCCATCCCAGAGAAGAAAACTTCACCCAAGAAAACAAAGGGAATAGAAAACCCCTCAGCAACTAAACCAAAAGAGGCACAGGACCATCACCTATACCATACTAATGGGAAACAACAACCCCAGGTCACTATATCCATCAACATCAATGGTCTCAACTCCCCAATAAAAAGACACAGATTTACAGAGTGGATCCGCAAGCAAGACCTGTCTTTTTGCTGCATACAAGAAACACATCTCACTACCAAAGATAGACACTACCTCAGGGTAAATGGCTGGGAAAAGGTTTTCCAAGCAAATGGACCCAGGGAGCAAGCTGGAGTAGCCATCCTAATATCAAACAAAACAGACTTCCAACTGAAGTTAATGAAGAAAGACAAAGAAGGGCACTATATACTCATTAAAGGGAATATTCATCAAGAGGAAATCTCAATACTGAACATCTATGCCCCAAATACAAAGGCACCTAGTTTTGTAAAAGAAACACTTTTAAATCTTAAATCGCACATCGATCACAACACATTAGTAGTGGGAGACTTAAACACCCCACTTACAACAATGGACAGATCATCAAGACAGAAGACAAACAGAGAAATATTGAGCCTAACAGAGATCATGAAACAAATGGACCTAACAGATATCTACAGAACATTTCACCCAAACACAAAGGAGTACACCTTTTTCTCAGCACCACACGGAACCTTCTCCAAAATCGACCACATAGTTGGAAACAAAGATAGTCTCAATAGATACAAGAAAATTGAAATAACACCTTGTATCTTATTAGACCACCACGGAATAAAGCTGATCTTCAACAGCAAAAGAATCAACAGAAAGCCTACACACACATGGAAATTGAACAGCTCCTTACTGGATGACCACTGGGTCAGGGAAGAAATAAAGGAGGAAATCAAAGCTTCTTAAAATCCAACAATAATGAAGACACAACATACCCAAACCTATGGGATACAATGAAAGCTGTGCTACGAGGAAAGTTCATAGCACTAAGTGCATTCAAAAAAAAAATTGTGCGAGCTCATATTAGTGAATTAACAGCTAAGCTGGGTGAATTGGAATAAAAAAAGAAGCAAACATGCCCAAGAGGAGCGGAAGGCAGGAAATCATCAAACTTAGGGCTGAAATTCACAACTTAGAATCAAAAAGAACTATACAAAGAATCAATGAAACCAAGAGTTGGTTCTTCAAGAAAATCAACAAAATAAACAGATCCATAGCCAAATTAACTAAAAGGCAAAGGGAAAGAACCCAAATCAACAAAATCAGAAATGAAAAGGGCGAAATAACAACAGATATTTAGGAGATCCAGAAAATATTCGGGTCCTACTTTAAAAATCTACACTCCACCAAATTTGAAAACCTAAGCGAAATGGACTATTTCCTCGATAAATTCCACCTACCAAAACTAAATCAAAATCAGATTAACAGCTTAAACAGCCCAATAACAGCCAAGGAAATAGAAACAGTCATTAATAATCTCCCAACCAAAAAAAAAGCCCAGGGCCAGACAGCTTTAGCACGGAATTCTACCGGACCTTCAAAGAGGAACTAACACCATTACTCTTCAAACTCTTCCACCACATAGAAACAGAAAGATCACTGCCAAACTCATTCTATGAGGCCACTGTCATTCTGATTCCTAAACCACACAAAGACCCAACAAAGAAAGAGAACTTCAGACCAATCTCCCTCATGAACATAGATGCAAAGATACTTAATAAAATACTAGCAAACCGAATTCAAGAACACATAAAAAATATCATACATCATGATCAAGTAGGCTTCATCCCAGGAACGCAGGGATGGTTCAATATACGAAAGTCTATCAATGTAATTCACCATGTAAACAAGATGAAAGAAAAAAACCACATGATAATCTCGGTAGATGCAGAAAAAGCATTTGACAAAATCCAACACCCCTTCATGCTAAAACTTCTGGAGAGAACGGGCATACAAGGACCATACCTAGAAATAATAAAGGCAATATACAGCAAGCCAGTGGCCAACATCAAATTAAATGGAGAGAAGTTTGAAGCATTTCCTCTAAACTGAGGGACAAGACAAGGATGTCCACTTTTACCATATCTCTTCAATATAGTACTTGTAGTTCTTGCTAGAGCAATAAGACAACTAAAGGAAATCAAAGGGATAAACATTGGAAATGAAGAAGTCAAATTATCCCTATTCGCAGATGATATGTTAGTATACATAAGCGACCCCAAAAATTCCACCAAACAACTCTTACAGCTGATAAACAACTTCAGCAAGGTGGCTGGATACAAAATTAACTAAAAAAAATCAGAAGCCCTTCTTTATACAAAAAACAAGCATACCGAGAAAGAAATAAGGGAAACAAACCCCTTCACAATAGCCACAAACAATATAAAATACCTGGGGGTAACTCTAACCAAGCACGTAAAGAACCTATACAACAAGAACTTCAAGCCCCTGAAGAAAGAAATGGAAGAGGCATTTAGAACATGGAAAGATCTCCCATACTCATGGATAGGTAGAATCAACATAATAAAAATGGCTATTCTACCAAAAGCAATATATAGATTCAATGCAATTCGTATCAAAATACCAACACAATTATTTATAGACCTGGAAAAAGCTATACTCAACTTCATATGGAACAACAAAAAGCCCAGAATAGCTAAATCAATCCTGTACAATAAAAAAGCATCTGGAGGTATCACCATCCCAGATTTCAAGCTGTACTACAGAGCAATAATACTAAAAACAGCATGGTACTGGTGTAGAAACAGACCAGTGGATCAATGGAATCGAATTGAAGACCCAAACATGGACCCACACACCTATGGCCAACTAATCTTTGACAAAGAAGCCAAAACCGCACAAGGGAAGAAGGAAAACATCTTCAACAAATGGTGCTGGTCCAACTGGATGTCCACTTGCAAAAGAATGAAATTAAACCCATACCTATCACCTTGTACAAAACTTAATTCCATGTGGATCAAAGACGTTAACATAAGGCCGGCTACACTAAAGATACTAGAAGAAAAAGTAGGAGAAACCCTCGAACTCATTGGCACAGGTGACAACTTCCTGAACAGAACACCAACAGCTCAGGACCTGAGATCAACAATCAATAAATTGGACCTCATGAAACTGAAAAGCTTCTGTAAGGCAAAAGACACAGTCATTAGAACAAAACGTCAACCAACAGACTGGGAGAAAATCTTCACCAACCCCACATCCGATAGAGGGCTATTATCTAAAATCTACAAAGAACTCAAGAAACTAAATGCCAAGAAACCAAATAATCCAATCAAAAAATGGGAGACGGTCTTAATTTTACATCAATATACAAGTGTCAATACCATTGTGGCCAAATATAATTTTACTTTTGTATCAATATTCAAAGATCAATACTGATGTAGCCGTATACAATCTTAATTTTGCATTATTATACAATGATCAATACCAATTTACCCAAATATAATATTAATTTTGTATCAGTATACAAAGGTATAAGGCCATATTCAATAATCTGTCCTTTTTTCTTGATCTTTCCTATACTATGTCTATGTCCCATTTTTCTCGTCTGTTCACTCCTATATAGGAGAGAAAGAAGGATACAGGAAAGAAAAAGAGAGAAGTCCCTGGGTCTAACCTCCAAAACCTCTCAGGTCTCTGAGGTGGTTGAAGAATAGATAGCTAGGAGGAGCACCATAGAGTTAGTGGACTTATAAATTCTAGAGTTACATGGAACAGGATGGTGTGGGTACACACCCTTAATCCCATCAATCAAGAAGAATACACCCTTAACCCCAACACACTAGAGACAGAAACAGGCAGATCTCAGAGCTCAAGGTCAGACTGATACAAAACAAACTCTAAATAGAGAAAAACTTCGATCCAGGAGTGGTGGAACATATCTTTAATCCCTTCAGATGGGAACCACAGGTCTCTGATCCCAATAATTAGAATGCAGAGACACACACATAGGATTTGGAAGGACCTAAGTTTAAAAGCTACTTACAAAAGACCTGCTCAATACAAACAAATTGTCCTTCGAGATCTCATAATATATACACTAAAGCTGGTTTAGCTCCAAAATAACAAAATAATTTCTTCTTTAAACCAGATTGAAAGATAACACTTTATATATTGTCAAAAAATCAAATTTGCTTCAGGAGAAATATTACCTACCCCCCCCAAAAAAAAAGTGGGTGATTGTCCCTGACTGAGGATTAGGGCAGGGCTCTGTTCTTATCTTTCCAGGAGAATGAAAGCATCCATTCAAGGAACCCAGGGACAACTGGGCAACGGAAACCTCAGCAGAAAACAGAATCAGACACCAAAAGAAGACGAGTGACCCAGTTGATTCAGCCTGACAGACTCCCTCAAGAGCTGTCTCCATCAAAAGCCTACAACCACAACAATTCAATATCGCTAAGACCGTTCAGCTCTACACAATGCCCCAGCCAGAACTTCAGTAAAGCCTGGAAGTTCAGCTTCTGTCTACAAACTCCTTAGGACATCTAAACCGCTGAGAACAGAAGGACTGTACATAAAAGGATTGTACTAACATTTTTAACCATTTTTCCATTTTGGTTTGGGCCCCAAACAGGTTTACTACGACCCAAATCAGCAGGAAGTCATTTTAAGAGAGCAAAGTCCCATACCCAGAGGGTGGAGAGGGTGTTTCTCCGCCGCCTTTTTTCGGTTATTTGAAGGACAACTGAAAACTCTGTTATTTAGGGGAAGAGATTACAAGTTGTTAAATGGTCCTGTTTAATGGGTTTTGGAGGCTAGACCCAGGGTATTCCTTCTTTCCCTTTTCTGTATCCTTCTTTATCTCCTATGTAGGAATGCACGGACTTGAGAAAAATTGAGACATAGACATAGCACAGGAAGGACCAAGAAGAAGGGTCAGATTATTGAATATGCCCTTATACCTTTGTATATTGATACAAAATTAGTAGTATATTTGGCTAAAGTGGTATTGACCATTGATTATTGTGCAAAAATAAGATTGTATTGGACTACGTCGGTATTGATATTTGTATATTGATACAAAATTAAGATTATAGTTGGCCACAATGGTATTGATCCTTGTATATGGACGCAATATTAAGATTGTATTGGGCCACATAGGCATTGATCTTTGTGTATTGATACAAAATTAAGAGTATATTTAGCCACATTTGAATAGATCTTTGTGTATTGATACAAAATTAAAGGTAACGCTTCCTAATTATATCGTACCTAGAGATACTTAAAAATGAAATGTGAAGCTCTGGCCTCTTGATACCAACCGTCTTAAACTCTTTAGGATAGTTAAGAAAAACAAACTCCTAGTCATGCATGCATGTCACCTTGTTAGCTACTATGACAGTCTATCACAGATATTCTCTAAGCTACTCAGTAATCAAGTTGTTAAGATACAAGCAACATTTGCTTATCTAAATACAAGAGATAGATAGGGCATCTTCAAAAACCCCAAGAGATCTGCAGAATATGGCATTCAAAGTTGTGGTCTTAAATTAAGATTTTTTTTTTTGATATCATGACATATCAGCTCCTGACAGCACCCCCTATTCTACTCAAGTAGAAGAAAAATCATCGAAGAATCTCCAATGTGAGATGGTTGAATTAGTGGCAAGCCTATCTCTTGGCATGTAAAAACTCCTTGCTTCAACTGCAGACAGACTGCTGTCCAAAAAGGACAAAACTTGGTAGCAGGGAAGTCGACAGCCTAACTCTGCCAAGACAGGGTAGGTTAGTCCTTCATAATCCCTGCTCTACAATAAATGTCTGTCAGAGAAACAGGACCAAAAGGCTGAAGACTGATTTTGGAATGTATGGAGAGAAAATGGGAACTGTCCAGGTAGTCACTGGTATGTCATTTCTTAGTATTGGAAGCTGCAGGCCCTGCACTTCCTATATAATCAGATATATTTATCCCTCTCAGCTCTCTGAGGTGGTTGAAGAATAGACAGCTTGAGTCTCATAGCTAAATTTTGAGTTGTTTAGGAATCAAGAGGGTGTTCTACACATAAGAAGATGGTTATAATAGTGATGCAAGTTAGTATGAAATCTAAGTCAATTATAGAACTTTAAACTCATGGAGATGGTTAGAAGGTAGAAGGTTAAAGTCAGGGGCCAAATATGTATGAACTGGACATTGGGAAGGTATACTGGGCCATTTAACTCTCATAAATGTGGCATATTTAATTCTGCTGTTTTGTATAGAATTTACTGTTATAAGAGAAAGAACCATTTGTTGGATTGAAAAGGGAAGCTGTTGGGGGGGAAGAGGGTGGAAGGGTGGGACAGGAAGGGGGAATAGGGAAAGGTTTGTGACTAAGATGTAACTTAAAGAAAAAAAAAAAGTACTTATATATAAAAAAAAAAAAGAAGACAAGAAACCCAGGACCAAATCACCTGAGATTTGGTATCTTATTCTTTGTGTCCTGTAACACAAAAGCTGATGTTTTGTTCTGAAAACAAACAAACCTATTATGAATAATAATGGGGCCACAGATATGGTAAACACTAAAGTTTCAATGAGGAATTAAGAACACAAGAGAACACCAGGAATCGATAATCAAGAGATGCAGGTTGTTCTCTGAAAATTTCTGCTTTAAGGTCTTAGTCCAGTCAAAAATAAGTCTTTAAGAATAACAAATAAACAGCCTTTGAAAAACATGTATGTGTGAATATATATATATATATCAATAAATGGAGAGAAAGGGAGTAGGATAGAAAAGCATGGCCATTGGCTGAAAAAAATGAATACAACAATAGAGCAATAAAATAAAATACAGTAAATAACATTAATAGCTACAGATCACTGTAGTTCTTACTTATAATCTTCGTAGAAAGCTATCTTTAGGTAATACAAATTTTGTACAGCATATTAAAGGAAATCAAAGTATAAACTGTTTTGGTAATAATTCACAAAGTAAATTTCACATCGAAATGTATAAGAATTTAATATCCATTTTGCTTTTTGAAACTGAAGTCTTTAAGATAGTCACTTTTAATATAAATCAGATAAGAATTTATTGCTTCATGAGGATTAGTGATAAAATAAGATAAGGAATCTAGATAAGTGTGAACATAAACATAAAATACAAAAATTCTGCTTAAAGAATATTGAAAGTGATGCAAATCCAAAAATGCAAATATCTCACAAATGTCAATATGTTTACATTGAGGAAGCAGTGTTTACTTTTATAAGAAGCTTACTACAAAGGGAAAACTTTGTTTTGTTTTATGTTTAGAACACTGAAGGGATATGAGTTTGAAGCACTGTATCCACCGTCTCAACAAGTGAGTAAAAGAGAAGAACGTATGTCTAGAAAGTCTCCTCAAGGGTCAATAATATAAACCTGAGAACAAGATATGAGAAACATCCCATTTGGTGCTCTCTGGGACAGGTATCAATTTAAAATAAAAAATTCTTTGATATACATCATTTATCATCTTTACCTTAGAAATAATTATTTGATGACTTAGGTACATTCAGTAGCATTACAAGTAAGAGTCAGAAACCAGTACACAACATTAGACACACTGAATTATAAAAATCACAGTATGTAATACTACAAGTACAAACATAATGGCACACCCTTATGGACCATTTCTTCTGCATCCTTAAAGCTTAAGATACTCAATAAGATGTATCATTTGCTACATACAAATTCAATGGCCTGAACTCTCTTTACTCTCAGTCTCCTTCCCTGTATCCTCTCTATTGGCAAGGATAAAAAATAAATAGACTGTGGAAAATAAAACCTAAGAAATGAAAACATAGTTTATATATGCATATGTGTGTGCATGCATGTGTATGTTTTTATGCATGTATGTATGCATGTTGTATGAACATTTATAATATATATGAACGCTGGTTGTAGCTCAGTTGTGAAGTAAGTATGTAACATGTCATGAACATGGATTCAAACTCCAGCACTAAAACAGCAATGATCAGAGATTCAATATAATGTCTTTCTAAATATTATGCCTGTGTGCATTAAGAAGGAATTAGAGGTATTCCAATCAATCATATATTTTATTAATAAACAAAATAAAAATTTATACTGATTAATAAATACAAGTTATAACTCTCAGATGATTTAAGTATCCCTTTAGATAAACATTCTGAATGTCAACTATATAACATGCTGAAACTATCTCCAAAAATCTGCACCATTTCTTGCCTACAAGAGATGGCTTAAAAAGCTCAGTGTATTTCTATATGTGTACCTTTAAGAACATTGTGATTGATTCATTTCACTATTGTTCTCACCTTAAAATGGTAATGTGGGAAGAGGTTAATATAATTATTTTCAGAAGTTTATTTTAGTTGTATGAGGATTTACTATGCAAGAGAGATACAATTAGAGAGAGGATCTAAGATGTTTTTAAAATTGGGATGCAAGTTAGTATGAAAGCGGAGTTAGATATAGAACTGTAAACTCATGGAGAAGGTTAGATAGTAGAATGTTAAAGTCAGGTGCCAAATACATATGGACTGGACATTGGGAATGTATGCTAATCCATATAACTCTCATAATTTTGGCCTATTCATTTCTGTTGTTTTGTATTGCATTTATTGTTATAAGAGAAAGAACTATTTGTTGGACTGAAAGGGGGAGCTGTTGGGGGGGGGGGAAGATATACCTTAAACTAAAAAAAAAAGAGGTAGAGGATGGGGGGTTGAGGGGGAAGAGGGTGGAAGGGTGGGACTGGAGGGGGGAGTAGGGAAGGGATTGTGATTGAGATGTAGCTTGAAGAAGTAACAAAAATAAATTATTAAAAAAATCATTCTCCACAATTTCTTATTGAAAACTAACAATTAAACCTGTAATCATTTCCATATTGTAATTTAATTTTAAGGTAATAAGTATCTTTGGTCTTTATGAATTAAAGCATAACATCATGGAGAAATAATTTTAAATTAGGAACTCAGGATCACTGATATTAATATTTAAATTATATAGTCCCATTAAATTTGGAGCCTGGACTTTGAGAATTGGCTTTTGTGAAAGGAATTAATTAAAGAAGTCTTGGAGAAGATGAGGATATGTAGCACCATCAGTCACTGACAATTTAATAAGACAATGAGCAATTCAGTGAGAACACTAAGGGATATATATGATGTCATTTTTATGAATTTTGTCACTCTTCATGGATATATAATTCATTACAGAGAACAAAATATTATACAAGTACTAAAGAATGCTCAGGCCTGCAAATGTTTTTCTGATGACATTAAACTCCATATCAACAGTTAACTTTATATTTAGCAGTAAGCCAATATATAATTTTTACTGACAAATAAATAGTACAGATCCACAGACGTAAGATAATCCCTCATATATGTTACTCTTCTTACCATTTATGATATTAGGCAGTGTCATGATTTGCCTAATTTCTGAGTATATATGAGTGTACTCCTAAAATTTCCTTTTAATAATCTCTGAAAATTTTTTCTAGTAGATTTAGTGTGACCGGCCTTATGTTAAGGTCTTTGATCCACTTGGACTTAAGTTTTGTACAGGGTGATAAGTATGGGTCTAACTTCATTCTTTGACAAATGGACATCCAGTTGGACCAGCATCATTGTTGAAGATGCTGTCCTTCTTCCATTGTGCCGTTTTGGCTTCTTTGTCAAAAATTAGGTGGCCATAAGTGTGTGGGTCTATTTCTGGATCTTCAATTCTATTCCATTGATCTACAGTTCTGTTTCTATACCAATATCATGCTGTTTTTACAACTATTGTTCTGTCGTACAGCTTGAAATCTGGGATGGTAATACCTTCAGATGTTTTTTTATTCTACAGGATTCATTTAGCTACTCTGGGCTTTTTGTTGTTTCATATGAAATTGAGACTAGCTCTTTACAAGTCTATAAAAAATTGTGTTGGTATTTTGATAGGAATTGCATTGAATCTATATATTGCTTTTGGTAGGATGGCCATTTTTATTATGTTGATCCTACCTATCCATGAGCATGGAAGATCTTTCCATCTTCTAAAGGCCTCTTCCATTTCTTTCTTCAAGGGCTTGAAGTTCTTGTTGTACAGGTCCTTTACTTGCTTGGTTAGAGTTGCCCCCAGGTATTTTATGTTGTTTGCGGCTATTGTGAAGGGGGTTGTTTCCCTTATTTCTTCCTCAGCCCATTTGTTTGTTGTATAAAGAAGGGCTTCTGATTTTTTTGAATTAATTTTGTATCCAGCCACTTTGCTAAAGGTGTTTATCAGCTTTAAGAGTTCTCTGGTGGAATTTTTGGGGTCGCTTAGGTATACTATCATATCATCTGCAAATAGGGATAATTTGACTTCTTCATTTCCGATGTTTATCCCCTTGATCTCCTTTAGTTGTCTTATTGCTCCAGCAAGAACTTCAAGTACTATATTGAAGAGATATGGTGAAAGTGGACATCCTTGTCTTGTCCCTGAGTTTAGAGGAAATGCTTCAAGTCTCTCTCTATTTATTTTGATGTTGGCCACTGGCCTGCTGTATATTGCCTTTATTATTTCTAGGTACGGCCCTTGTATGCCCGTTCTCTCCAGAACTTTTAGCATGAAGGGGTGTTGGATTTTGTCAAATGCTTTTCTGCATCTAGCGAGATTATCCCTCGAACTAATTGGCACAGGCGACAACTTCCTGAACAGAACACCAACAGCTCAGGACTTGAGATCAACAATCAATAAGTGGAACCTCATGAGACTGAAAAGCTTCTGTAAGGCAAAGGACACTGTCATTTGAACAAAACAGCAGCCTACAGACTGGGAGAAAATCTTCACCAACCCCACATCTGACAGAGGGCTAATATCCAAAATCTACAAAGAACTCAAGAAATTAAATGCCAGGAAACCAAATAATCTAATCAAAAAATGGGGGATAGAGCTGAATAGAGAATTCACAAAGGAGGAATCCCTAATGGCTGAGAGACTCTTGAAGAAATGCTTAACATCCTTAATCATCAGAGAAATGCAACTCAAGACGACTCTGAGATTGCATCTCACACCTGTCAGAATGGCTAAGATCAAAAACTCAAATGACAGCACATGCTGGCGAGGGTGTGGAGAAAGGGGTACCCTACTCCATTGCTGGTGGGAATGTAGGCTTGTGCAACCACTATGGAGGTCAGTCTGGCGATATCTTAAAAAACTTGGAATAGCTCTGCCTCAGGACCCAGCCATACCACTTCTGGGTATACACCCAAATGCCTCTTCATGGAATCATAAGGAAGTTTGCTCATCTATGTTTATAGCAGCCTTATTTGTAATAGCTAGAAACTGGAAACAACCCAGATGTCCCTCAACTGAAGAATGGGTTAAAAAACTGTGGTACATCTATACAATGGAATATTATTCAGCTATCAAGAGCAATGAAATTATGCAATTTGCAGCCAAATGGATGGAACTTGAAAAGCTCATCCTGAGTGAACTAACCCCGACTCAGAAGGACACATATGGCATCTATTCACTTATAGTAGAATTTTAGCTATATAGTAGAGGTATTGATACTACAAGTAACACACCAAAGGGAACTTGGACATAGACTTCTTATTTTTAATTTTTATTCTTTATTTATTTTTTATATATTAGTTATATTTTTTCCATTTTTTAGTCTTTTTTATCTATTGTATGCTTATTGGTTTGTTTGTTTAGCAGTTCTCTTTCCCGGACAACGAGACACTTTTCACTGATGGTACTGCTTCGTAGATCCCCAATGAATGAAGAGGCTCTCGGCCCTCATACGACCTCTCAACTGAGATGAGGGACTCTTATATAAGGACACCCCACCCCAGAGAAATGGGATGGAAGGGTTAGGAGGTAAAGAAAAAAATGAAATGTGATGTTTTGGCCTTTTACTACTAATTGTTCTAAACTGTTTAGGGTAATTAAGAAATGCAAACTAATGGTTATGAAAGCCAGTCATTCAGTTAGGTACTATGACAGCCTATTATAGTTACTTTCTAAGCTAATCAGAAATAAACCGGCAAGAGACAAGCAACATCTGCTTACCCTAATATAAGAGATAGATAGGGCCTCTTCAAAAACCTCAAGAGATCTGCAGAATATGGCATTCAAAGATGTGTTCGTAACTTTAGATTTTTTTATATCAAGACATATCAACTCCTGACAGCACCCCCTATTCTCCTCCAAGTAGAAGATGAGCATCGAAGAATCTCCAGTGGGAGATGATTGAATTAGTCGCAAGCCTATCTCTTGGTAGGAAAAGCCCCTTGCTCCAACTGTAGACAGAATGCTGTCCAAAAAGGACAAAACCTGGAAGCAGGTAAGTCGACAGCCTAGCTCTGCCAAGACAGGGTAGGTAAGTCCTTCATAACCCCTGCTCTACAGTCAATGTCTGTCAGAGAAACGGAGCCAAATGACTGAATTTTGATGCTGTAATGTATGGAGAGAAAATAGGAACTGTCCAGGCAGCCACTGGTATGTCATTTCTTAGTTTGGGAAGCTGCAGGCCCTGTTCTTCCTATAAAATCAGATATATTTATCCCTCTCAGGTCTCTGAGGTGGTTGAAGAACAGATAGCTAGAGTCTCATAATTAAATTTTGAGTTGTTTAGGAGTCAAGAGAGTGTCATAGATCTAAGAAGATACTTTTAAAATTGTGTTGCAAGTTAGTATGAATGTTGAGTCAGATATAGAACTTTAAACTCATGGAGATGGTTAGATAGTAGAATGTTAAAGTCTGGTACCAATACATATGGACTGGTCATTGGGAATGTACGTTAAGCCATATAACCCTCATAACTGTGGCCTAATTACCTCTGTTGTACTGTATTGTATTTGATATTATAAGAGAAAGAGCCATTTGTTGGACTGAAAGGGGAAACTGTAGGGGGAAATAAGATATACCTTAAACTTAAAAGAAAAAAAAAAGGGAAGAGGATGGGGGGTTGAGGGTGGGAGGGTAGGACTGGAGGGGGAATAGGGAGGGGACTGCGATTGAGATGTAACTTGATGAAATAAAAAATAAAGGAGAAAAAGATAAAAAAATAATAATCTCTGAAAATTTCAAACACATATACAGTGTATCTTTTTCTAATTAATTTTTTTATTTCTTCAAGTTACATCTCAGTCGCTATCCCCTCCCAACTCCCCTCTCTGGTCCCACCCTCCCCCCCCTTCCACCTCAACCCCCGCATCCACTCTTTTTTTTTAAGTTTAAGGAATATCTTTTTATACAATGTATCTTAATGACATCTATCCCACCAGTCCCTTCAACCTCCTCCAAACATACTCTAATTCATGTTCTTTCAACTTCATGTCCTATTTTTTTCAAGCTCACTGAACCCAAATCACACTGCTCCTGTGCTCATGTTTGTGTGGTCATCCACTGACACATGAGTAGCCTACCAACTGTTACCACCTGGGAAATGTGATTCTTCCTTCTCCAGATAACATCAACTTCACATAGCTCCTCAGTCAGAAGTGGTATTAGAAGCCCCTCTCTCATCTTTGCTGGAATGAATAAGTAGCTTAATCTTATGCAAAGAACCATAGATCCTATCAATTCCTGCTTGTATAAGCTGTGCCATGTCCAAATGATGGCAATTCACATTTCACATCACTCTACCTGAAACTCTGGCTCTCCCAATGTTTCCAATTCCTCTTCAGCAAACTTGCCTGAGCCTCAGAGGGGAGGGAGGTACAGGTTGATAGAAATGCTTCAACTACAACTAATTAGTAAACATTAAGTCATTTTGTTATCCCACGTTCTAAGGCTATTTCAGATTCTCACTCAGTTTTATAAAGTAATGAGCTCCTGTACAACTTTAACCATTGCAAACCATTGAAACAATTCACAGAGTATATCATAGTATTACAACTAAGTTGACAATTTACTTGATTCCATTTGTAGATATTTTCAATCTTTGTTTTCTTTGCTCTCGTGTGTGGATAGCATTGTATATCTCTATGTACTTAGATATGTTCAGTGTATCACATATTTATTATGGATTTCTACAGTAAAAATATCTAGTATATTCCTCAACACAAGTATATTATCTTCAGTTCCTCACATCTTCTATTAAAATAAAAATTGGAGTTCCTTCCATGAAGTTATGCCTTCTAGAACTCCAACCCCCTCCAATATTTTTTACAATAGATTCATGAAGTTCACTTTCAATTATGTAGCTTGACTCTGAATTTATTCTTAGAAAAGTCCTATGCATTAACCAATTAGAAATGAGGACACAAAATGAAATTGTCTCCCATATAGATGAGAAATAAATATTACTTTCTAATCTTAAAATACTATTTGATGGTAATTAGGAATTTCACCTATGTATTTTGTTGACCTGCTTAGTGACTTAGCATCAAATCAAATTTTTGTGTTTAGATATAATAAACCAAAATGATTGGTAGCTCTTTCTTCTCACATTTGTATAGCATAACCATTGTGTTGGATTAAGAGTAAAATTCTAATAAGGCATATGTCTGTGGAAGACTACTGCTTCTGCTTCTAATTATGAATCTCTAGAATCTCAATATAATTACCTCTTAATTTTATAGGCAGTGCCAGATGGTTATTAAAAATTTTTACATTGACTGCCATAGAACATCACAATACACCTGAGAAAATTCTGTCTAGCTTTCAATTACTTCTGGAAATTTGTTGACTACTTATTTTTATTCTTTCAATATAAATATACATTGAAGAGTTAAGTATGTTTTGTACTGAATTTCTTGCTATAAGACAAAGAGCCATTTGTTAGACTAGAGGGGGAGCTGTTGGGGGTGTTAAGATATACCTTAAACTTAAAAAAAAAAAGAAGGAAGCAGATGTGGGTGTGAGGGGGAAGAGGGTGGGAGGGTGGAACCAGAGCGGGGAGTAAGAAGGGGATTGTGATTTATATGTAACTTGAAGAAATTTTTAAAAATACTTAAAAAATTTGTCTAAAATACTTCCACCACAAAAGAGAATTTGTAGATATGACAATGAGAAGGATTTTCAAATTACTGTAATGTATATGTTACCTCACACACATCACACTGTGCATAAATTAAAACAAATATGATATAATATTATCCTTATAATGACCCACTTCTGTATGGGCGTCAAAGAATTTTTACTCACTGTTTTCTCTTATCATAGAAGCATGCCTTTCACTGGATATAAATTATGACAACTAGATGTTACTTAAGATATTTCTCATAATATTTACCAAACATTGTATATAAGGATATATATGGTCCTTGAATGAAGTATGAAGTTCTAGTTAAAAATGAGTGTCTGACAAAGAATTTGATGTACTTAATGGAGTGTAATGCTTAATCTCATTAGCTAGGTTAGGTACTGCCAGGCTATTTTGTCAAACTATAGTCTCTATTCTACCCACAAGGCATTTCGTAGACGTGATTGCATCTATAGTCAGTTGAGTTTAATATTACTAGAAGTGTTCAGAGAGAAAAAAAAAAGCTGGTGTTTTGTTCAGGAAATTCAACCACAATATATATTGAATCCTG
The DNA here is from genome assembly GCA_907164525.1 of Lophiomys imhausi. Taxonomy (NCBI): domain Eukaryota; kingdom Metazoa; phylum Chordata; class Mammalia; order Rodentia; family Muridae; genus Lophiomys; species Lophiomys imhausi. The sequence continues at coordinate 13,419,533 of CAJQZJ010032173.1, read as the reverse complement.
TTTGAGTTTGTAGTTTGGAGACCTACTCTACAGATGACTTATGGATTTATATTGTCTATATTCTATAATTGAGTTTCCTTAAAAAAATCTGATGAGCCTACCATATTTCATGCACCCACAGCAGCTGTGTTGCCTGTACTACACCCATATAAGATCAAGCCAGCCAGCTTTCTACGTGGAGTGCAAAGGGGCTCATGAGTCATCATTCTATCTAATGAACTTTCAAGAGTTAGTAGCTTTTTAGGGAGGGAGAGAATCAATTTTCTATATGGGTGTGGCTCTTGGTAGGCAATCCATGATCATATGGAAGGCCCCGTACCCATCAGTATATAGACTGTACAGACAGAAGTTAATGGATTATAAAAATTTTTCAGTACAGATATAAAATTGTGGGGTAAGAAAATGGGGGTAGATCTGGAAGAAGGTAAAAGGAGGAGCTGTGGGTGAACATGATCAAAATACTAACCTGAAGTAATAAATAAATATTAAAAAACTAAAACCAAGGAATTAACAATGTTTCTTAAGGAAATATTGTGTTTGTCTATATGCATGCTTTGCTAAACTATATATGGATACACACCACTGCATATTCTCATTGGGTATATTAAACAGGTATGCATACAATATTTCTCTGTCTACATACAACACCATATATATATATATCACCATATATATATATATATATATGTAAGTGTTTTTCTTCTGGACAATTCTGACAGGTACAAATGGTAAGAATTAATAAATTATTTACCCTGATAGCATATTAAAGGTCAGTATAAGTTTTAATGGAAAGTGCTAACCCATCATCCTTTCATTAAATGGAGTAGCATTTAATAAGTTCAGTTTATCATTTCAAAATACTGCTTCTCAATCCAGGCATTGCATTAGGATCGATTGTTCTAAACTAGTCTGTATCCCTGAGAAATCCTAAATATCCAGCCCCACTGTACCAACTTTTCACTGACATATTACTTTCCAATAGTGAGTTTCAAAGTTTAACTCCATGGAATAAAAAGAAAACCTAAACATTCACCTCTGTAGCACATATGAATTATGAGAACTGTAAATTCCAGAATCCAGGGATATACTGAGTTATTCAGTCAAATAATAATTTTTATTTTGCTGATGATCGTTTTCCAATGACCAAAGTCTTAGTAACACATGATCAATAACCCATGATTTGGTAACTTTAGGTCCATGTTCAAAGGTCACCATCAAAGGTACCTTTCATCACCTCATTTAAAAATTCTGTAAGCCATAGAATGCTGATCTCAATCCCACAGCACCCTGTACATCAGCAACACTATACCATTATCTTGCTTTATACATAGTTCTATAATCCATAGAAAACAATCTTTCTGATGTCCACTCCAGTTGGTTTTACAAATGTCAATTCTCATGCAGATAACTCACAATCACAGTTCTTTTGGTGGTGAAATTTCAACACATCTCTACTGCATCACAAATTATACTCAGTTAAAATCTTCAAAATACCTAGGAATGGTTTAATCTTAGTTTCAGACTAATTCAGTCATGTAAGCTGAAAGTTCCCTTAACCACATGTCTGACTATTTTTCATTTCTCTTTTTTTTTTCTTTTCAGTTCTTACAGAAAACAGTTACATGGAAGACTACAAAGAAAATGCTCATGACTTCTTCCTATAGTTGATGCTAAAAATAAGGTTTGCTTTGGAAGTATTTGCATGAAAAATTTGACACTTTGCTAGAAAATTTACAAGTATGATACAGTACAGAAATTGACCATTTTACCACCAAACTGTGTGTTATAAAGTGAAGCTAGTGAAATCATACCATCTGGGTAAAGCTGGGGATTTATATTAATTCCATTCAGGACATAAATGTACTTTTTGCCCCTTTCATGTCTAGATCTACAGCTGTTCTATAGCAGAGGAAATTACTTCACCATTTGCCTGCTGCCTGCTGCTCAGTAATTTTTTCCCTCACACACTCTCTTAACTGAAGGTAGAATTGTTTTTTTTATTTTTTGTTATTTTGTTTTAAATCTGACCATGGAAATTATAAACACAATTCTAGTTAATAGTGCTTGTGGCACAATGACTAATGTGGTCATTTATTTTCAGTTAAAAGAACACATTTATAGATGATATTTATATCTCAACAACTTAATCAAAAGCCTGATGGGGTGGAATGGGTGCCACTGATAATGGCTTTTTTTTTTTTTGTCAGTCACCATATTGTGTTAAGCTATAATCAGATAGGACAAAGTATGTTCTAGAAAGGGAAGGCCTGAGTTGGATAAAAGGGTATTTATTGTCTTACATTTCTGGGCTTCACAGAGTGATGAAAGTTCATGTTTGTTTTTCACTTCTGAAATCAAACATTGAAAATAACACATAATTTTATGGCTTTTTTGTTGTTGTTGTTGTTGTATCTCAGTCTTCAGTACATGTTGGACACTGAAACAATGAAAGCTATCTCAAAATTTACTGAGATCTCCCAAGCTGCTGTTGGGTTAAGAGAAAATTTTTTCAAATAAAAAAGGGATTATTAAAGGGGAGTATTTCCTCTTTAATCTTTTTCTTTTTCCCTGAGAATGGCTGGTATTGATAACTAGAATTTATTGAAGGTTGTTTCAAGGGTTTCTATAGATATGCTAGTGAATTTCATAGTATGATCTTTCCTACAGCATTCATCTTACCTATGAATAAACTGAAGGTCATCTAAATGAACTCGCCCAAGGTGAGATTCCTTGGAAAAGGTAGAGTTAGGTCATGTCACACAAGTACTAAAGTGAATATTGGAGAGATATGGCAAACCCAAACACTTCTACACAGAAAATTATTGTAAACCTTTGGTGCACTGACATTTCCTCAAAAGGTATAATATATTTTCATGGGTCCTTACCAGTCAATGTTTACTTTTATATGAGAAAACATACCAGATATGCTGATGCTGGACTATAATGTCAGTACTGGAGAAGCTAGGGCAGGAAAATAAAATGTGCAAGGTAATCTAGAGAGGTATATATTTCAAGACATCTCCACAGAATCAATGATGGAAGTAAAATACTATTGTCAGATGTCCAAAACAAAATTCTGTTCCACCCAGAGCTATCAACCAAGTTTTTCAAATGAGCACTAATGTTGTCATGTAATTGTAAACATTCCCTTTTAGTAAGAATTTTTCCTCTCTGGTTTTGAAGCTCAAAACAACATAATAATAGCAATTCATAATATTATATAATTTGTTCAACTTACAACATCATTTCATAAAGCAGGCTCAACTACTTGTCAATCTCGGGAGAATTTGAATACATGAATATCTCAGTCGTATGTGTTTGCCAATTTTTCATTATTTTATCCCACTGTGGAAACTCACAAGGTACATCAAAATATCACAGGCTCAAAAATACCTCAAAGGACAAGAGATATCTATTTATCACTTAACTCTCACACATTTTCCTATATTTGAATATATTTGAAAACTTCTAGCACAGCCACTTCAAACATTCTTAGAAGCAATAATCTTTAAATACCCTTTGAGACATAATGGCCTAAATTGGAAAGCCCATTTAGCAAACGCCTTCTCTCCTTTATTCTACATTTCTTAGTCCTATATATTTTAAATCTAGTATTTCCTTTTCTGACATTTTAAAGATGACATAATGAAATGATTGTGCATAGTAAAGTGCGATTTTTAAAGCAGTGTAACCATTCTCTTCAAATACGGCACAGCTAATAGCACCACTGGGTTAAGTCACTTTGATTAACATGACTTAACTGCTTGCGACAGAAAGGTTTTGCTTAGGAGTGGTAAAATCATAATAATAATTAATACCTTTATGCTTTGCTTTAGACAGTTCCCACAGCCCAGCTCACCAAAGATAGAATTGTTGTTCAGCTGAGCAAATGTTCAAGTTGCAGTAAACAATAAAGTTCTTTGCCCAAAACTTTTGGCATGATATGCCCATCAGTCTTAAACTGGCAAGTTTGCCAATGACCGTAGGATGTGTCACTTGAAAAACCAACTTTATACCCTGAAGTCCTGATCCCAGATGACGAGCTTGCTACTAACAACTTGCTCTGCTTTCTATGTACATCTGATTCTCTCCCATGATGCTGTTCTCCCTTAGTGCAATCAGTTTTATTCCTTTTAGTTCAGCTTTCCTGACTAACTCAACACTAGGGAAGATGCTACATAGGATGTGCTTCACCAATGATCAATGATTTTCAGTTTTGAAACCCATTTTATTAAAAGAAGAAATAATTTCATTGTAGAAAACTCACATGTAGGATGTCTAGTCAACTTACTTTGCTGGTTTCTAAATGCACTACAGAGATGTTGGATATCTGTAGAGTTTAGAGGTCAGTGAATAACATAATCTCTAAAGGATGAGGCACAAATACACTTGGAGAGACAAAACTTGTGGTGAGTGCCAAACAGCTAATGCAAAATAAAACAGAAGTTAAAAATGGCCTAAAATTTTCATAGACTGTGGAAGACTGGGAGGAATAAAAGAATGGAAATTCAAGATCCCATTTGAATACTTAGATGTCACTTGTGACTGAAGAAACCAAAATTATATTCTAGTGTCTGGGCATAGTACAGTTATATGATCCATTCAATAATCATCCATCAAAAAAGAATGGTAACTCATGAGCTATTTAATATTGAACATTAATAAATATTTAGGGGAAATCAGACATGGTATGGTATTTATTTACTAATTACTTTCAAAACCTTCATTAGCCTTTCTATGTTTCAGTTAACTTGGGTACTATAGTCTTGCAACTTCAAATGATAGGGAACCATACAATTGCATTATACCCTGTTCCTTGGTGTCCACTTGAAAAGCACTGAAATCACTACAAATCAAATGACAAGAAACTCAGTCAATATTTCATTTGCTGCTTCCCTGCTGTTGAGAAAGTTGCTCTTGGAAGCTACTCTATAGGAAACAGAAGTCCAGGTTAGCATTTCCTGAAAGTTAACAGGAAAAAAAAATCTGACTGGGGTTAAAGGACTTCATCACAATATACTCCATCATATGAAAGTTTGTTTTTCAATTCAGTCTTCTATATCCCTTACATGGAATTTATAACACATAACACTCTTGGAATTAAAACCATAACATGCCCATTATGAAATTTTAGGAAATTCTCTTTCCATTAATGGGTACTAAAAGCTTTGAAACCATTCTACTTTTCCACTTTTATTAGAAGTAGGAAAATTCTCAATATTAAAATTTATCCTTGCTTATGAGACCACCTATATTAAGAGAAAATTCTCAAAGCATGGTTCTGAGCCCTCAGGTGCAAGCACCATTTTGCAGAGCAAAGCAAATATCTGGAATTATTAATCTGAATGATAGCTAAAGAAAACAATTTAGAAAATTTGCATGAACTGGGAAGAAAATTTATCTTCATATTAATTTCTAAGCTCCTAGAGAAAAAAGAAAAATGTGTGATAAAAATATGCAAGATGAAATGTGACTATTAAAATTAATTGTTTTCCAACAAATGGCAAAAGTAAACTAAAGGCATTCTTATTGAGTAATGATATTTATCTTTTGATAAATAAATGCACACTTGTGTTTTTATATAAAATAAGTATTATATTTTATAAAGATTTTCACTAAGAACTCTCACCAGAGCTAGGATTCATCAATAGTTGATGCCTATCATCTGTGACAGTAATGTACATGTATCAACCTGTTCAGAAGTTTAAGAGGCATTTCTGTGATCACCCAACAATACTACTTGCATTTGTCGACTAAAACAATGATTAGAGTATGTTGTGAGCCACGGGTTTGAAGATTGCACACTCTGAAGAACATTCGTATGCAATCTATTGAACTGAGATATTTATGTCAATATGAATGTTTTCAGCGTAGAAAACTACTTAGGTGTTAGAAAGTAAATTAAAAAGCATTAAGTATTATAGTAGTTCAGTGATGTATTAATGGTAGTCTGGTGGTCAGTGTCTGGAGTTGTGGTCCTTATTTTTTATCTTAATCAAAGAATTGAAAAATAAAAGCTTCATGAAGAATTCAAAGTAGCAAAGAAAGTACTTGAGAACAAAGTAATTGTAAAGATATACTATGTCAAGAGCAAGAATGAACTAAGTGAGAGAGTATTCAAGGTCTGTCATCACTGTGGGGCCTGGACAACTTTTTCAGGAGATTAGAGAAGGGAGAGTGGCTGTCAAGAATAACAACATAGATTATTCTTTGTTTTGATTGGCAGGCTTGGACTATGTAAGCTTTGACTCACTGCATTTTACCATTATGAATATGATTCTATTATTATGTATATTCAATTATACACAGAAACCAGTTCAGTGTAGACCAAATCAGCCTATGTCCCTTATCTTTAGGATGTTTTCTAGGAGATTTTTTTTGGACAGAAATGAGATGTTATCAAGGGTTGCTAGGATGAGTTACTCATTTCAATTGTTTAAAACAGACGTCCCTATTCCCGTGTGCTTGTGTGAGTCTCAGGTTTCTATAGATTGATAGGTGCATTGTTAGGAAAGTGGTGTGTGCATATATCGGATGCTCAGATGAGGGACCTAGGAAACCAAACACATTGTTAGAAGAAGGTAGGTGAATAAACTAAGGCAAATGGAATCCCAGGTTTTTCAACCACTCGCTATGCTTGCCTGTTTCAAATTGACTGAACGTGTCCACTTTTTCAAATTCATAATATAATACAATCATCTCAAGGAAATGCTTTGACATCAATGACAGTTGTATGCCTGACACATTTAATTTTAGAGGCAAACACTAAAACTGAAAATGTACATGTCACCTTGGTAGAAATGATTTTGAAAAACATATTGTTAAGCAAATTAAGTTCATTCATAACATGCAGATATGAAAGGCTATATTCATTCTAGATCTCAAGTTTATCAAATTATGTTGTCTGTGTAGTTAGAATTTGATTTTGGAAGCACAGCACCATACATTCAGAAAGGACCTTAATTTTATTCTACTTTGATTCACTCATTTCATCCTCAATCACTCAATCATATAAATTTTACAATTTTACTTTGCTTATCTTATATCTAGGGTTTCCTGCTGATTCTCAGTCAATTGCATCTTTTAGTGTACCAATTTGTTTCTCTGAATTACTTAGTACCTGAGGTAGACTTCTCTAAGAAAAGGTCCAAATAGAACATCAGTCAAGAACAATAAAAATGTATCACCTCTGATCGGAGTTATCCACAGCTGGTAACACAGATCTACCACTACCAGGGAACTGGCTTCATTCACTTAACTTTCTTCCATATTCATACTTGATTTCTACTTTCAAATCTAAATCCATAAATAAAATCACACCATATTTTCCACAGTCCAGACAACAGGAAGTAGATTCAAATGTTGAAAACACATGTTTGTTCTCTCTAGTACCAGCCCAGGAGCCTCACAAGGTACCTCTTATTAGTCACATTCATCTACCTTCTACCTCCTACCTAATCATTCATACCACCAATTGCAATCTGTCTTCAAAAGTGAAAGAAAAAAGTGATTCTTCGGGCAGCAGGCAGCAAATCTCTGGAGCCTCCTTCCAAACTCTTTTCATAGTTTCTTCTTATTAATCAAATTAATCTGATCTCCCATGCTTCATATTTACTTAAAATAGAAATAAATAATGTTTTGACTCTGAGATTTGTTAAATGGATTCAATAAGCTATAACATATAAAGTACTTTGAGGAGGGTCTGGAAGAGTAAATTAGTAACTGTAAGCTACTATTTACTCTTATAATATTTGATAATAGAATTAGAGCAGCACCAGACTATCCTCCAAGATTACTGTCAGCAGCGGAGGAGGAGGAGGAGGAGGAGGAAGAAAACTTTGTTCTCTACTTAAAAAAAAAATATATATATATATGAACTATACTGTGTATTCAGGTACAAAAAAGTGTTAGTTCATATTTTATTTTACTGTTACTAATTTTAAAGTAGTTAATTGGAAAAGATATTATATTTATTTTCTAACTTGATTATCCCAAGTAATTAAAACATATTGAGCAAAGGCTGTATATTAACAAATCATCTAAAGTTAGGTAAACAACAGAAGAAACACTTAACACCACATTCTCACCCATAATGCATCTGTTCATCAATCTCAGCCTTCTGTTGAAGGTTCTTTATAGATTTTCACTGTTACATTCATGAGCTTCTGCAATGTGCATCTTCTGAAATGTTTGGTTAATAACTTCAGAAAAAGGCCGTTCCTTAAGAAAAAGTCAGGTGCCAAATACATATGGACTGGATATTGGGAATGTATGCTAAGCCATATAACTCTTATAATTGTGGCCTATTTATTTCTGTTGTTTTGTATTGTATTTATAGTTATAAGAAAAAGAACCATTTGTTGGACTGAAAGGGAGAGGTGTTGGGGGGATAAAGAAATACCTTAAACTAAAAAAAAAGAAGGGAAGAGGATGGGGGGTTGAGGGGGAGGAGGGTGGAAGGGTGGGACTGGAGGGGGGAGTAGGGAGGGGATTGTGATTGAGATGTAACTTGAAGAAATAAAATATAAATTATTAAAAAAAAGAAATTCTCCTGTCCCCGGGTCCTTTTGGTACTACTAATACACTTAGTAGTATTCTATAGAATAACTGTATTTTGTAAATACCAAAAATTTATATATAAATATATAATTTACATATATAATATATAATTTGTAATATGTGTATATATATAACCTGCATTCTATCAATTATTTAAATGTTTTGCAAGATTTCTATGACACAGCCATAGAAAATGTACTTATATTTTCTATTGCCTTATGCTTTACCAAAACAAAATACTACACAACCTCATTGTCTCTGTACAAACTTGTGGAGTTTGAATGAGTGCACACCAGATGCATTCTTATAAGAAATGGAGGGAGATGCAAGGACCAGCATCATTGGAGAATCTGGAAGCTGTAGTGCAGTGTTCAATCTACAGGAAGAAATAGACTACAAAGAAAAGTGGCCAGAGGGGGCAACTGAAGTCATTTATGCAAATTAGCCATAGAAGTCCAAGTAATCAAGTAGCCCAAGAATAAACTAGAAATTAAGGGAATGAGAACCCCTCCACCCCTCAGGAAATGCCTTCTCTTTTCTGCTTGTTTTACAGTCAATGTTAAAGGCCTTGAACCAATGAAGCTTCTCATACAGCAAGTAATTTAATTCCTTCTCTGGAAAAGAGGTAGTAGTGTCTTGCATTGTGTTTCACAGGAAACACCTTGAGGCAAGCATTGATGTACTAGATATTTATTGGGCAAGTGCAGAAAAGGTCATGGAGGATGCAGGGAAGATAGAGTAGAAGTGGTAAAAACTGAAGAAACATAGGCTTTTGCCTAACAATCAGCTTCTCCCTAACTCCTTGAAGGAAACTCAAAATCCTAATTAATCACAATTAGTATCAGCCTTCTGGTGTCTAATGATAGTATGATATGGCTAAAATTGCCCCACTGAAAAGAGGGCAGAATGGGATGCATGTGAGCTAGTCTCAATTTGTTGGAGCTCTTTGCATGGAAGGGGAGCAGTTATAAGTTTTTACAGCATTGAGAATGCCTGAAATGAAGGTGTTTGGCTCAGACTCATAATACAACTTATTGAAACATGGCCAAGTACTATTTTAGGAAGCACCTTCATAAGATGATTGCTATATCTGGCAATAAGAAAATGCATTAACCAAGATCCATTTTCTAACCACTTAATAAAAAAGAAAGAAAGAATGTCTCAAAGTTTTCAGAGCCACTTAGGAGGGTGGAATCACTTTTCAGGAACTACTATAATATTTCAGAGAAGTAAACAGGCCTTTAGTTGCTTTCTACTCGTTATATTTTATTTATAATACCTGGCACTTCTGGTATCCCTGAAATAGAACTCTAATCTCTTCTCACTTTGCCTCACATGTGAATACATAATTACTCACAATTCCACAAAGAAACTTGTCTTAAGCCATTGGGACAAATGTTAAACATTACTCAAGAAAAGACCATTAAATTTTATTGCACACAAGCAATAATTTTTTCCTATATTGAAATACATAAACATTTTACCACTGTAATTCACATGGAACATAGTAAAAGCATATATAAGAGACCCAATTAGCAACGACCTGCAAATGATCTTTTTTTTTTTTATCACACACCATTTGTTTCAGAAATACGTTCAAACATTTTTGCACAGAAACATTTTTTTCCTTTGCTGAGTTTTTTCTTTTATTACTTCAGGTTACATCTCCATCATAGTGTCCTCTTTCCACCCTTCCCAGTCCTGCTGCCCTCCCACCGTCTACCCCCATCCCATCCATCCCACTCCTCTGGAGTGGAGTGTCCCTACATAACAGTCCCCCACCTCAGTTCAGCAGTCATATGAGGGCCAAGAGCCTCCTCATATACTGGGGGCCTACAAGGCAGCACCACTAGGGCAAAGAGTCTCATTGATAGGAAAAAATGTCTATGTTCATGTTCCCTTTGGTCCATTGGTTGTAGTATAGTTATCCTGTACTATATGGATAAAATCTGACTATAAGTGAATAGATGCCATGTGCATCATTCTGGGTCTGGGTGAGCTCACTCAGGATGAGCTTCTCTAGTTCCATCCATTTGGCTGCAAATTGCATGATTTCATTGTTTCTGAGAGATAAGTAGTATTCCATTGTGTAGATATACCACAGTTTTTTAATCCATTCTTCGGTTGAGGGACATCTGAGTTGTTTCCAGTTTCTAGCTATTACAAATAAGGCTGCTATAAACATAGATGAGGAAACTTCCTTGGTTTGGTGAAGAATCATTTGGATGTATACTCAGAAGTGGTATGACTGGGTCCCAAGGCAGAGCTATTCCAAGTTGTCTAAGATATCACCAGACTGACTTACATAGTGGATGCACAAGCCTGCACTCCCACCAGCAATAGAGGAGGGTTCCTCTTTCTCCACACCCTCACAGCATGTGCTGTCATCGTGAGCTTTTGATCTTAGACATTCTGACAGGTGTGAGATGGAATCTCAGAGTTGTCTTGAGTTGCATTTCTCTGATGATTAAGGATGCTGAGGACCTTGAGTGTCTCTCAGCCCTTAGGGATTCCTCCTTTGTGAATTCTGTTTAGCTCTGTTCCCCATTGTTTTGATTGGATTATTTGGTTTCTTGGCAATTAATTTCTTGAGTTCTTTGTAAATTTTGGATATTATCTTTCTGTCAGATGTGGGGTTGGTGAAGATTTTCTCCCAGTCTGTAGGCTGCCATTTTGTTCGAATGACAATGTCTTTTGCCTTACAGAAGCTTTTCAGTTTCATGAGGTCCCATTTATTGATTGTTGATCTCAGGTCCTGAGCTGTTGGTGTTCTGTTCAGGAAGTTGTCACCTCTGCCAATGAGTTCGAGGGTTTTTCCCACTTTTTCTTCTAGTAGATTTAGTGTGACCAGCCTTACGTTAAGGTCTTTGATCGACTTGGACTTAAGTTTTGTACAAGGAGATAAGTATATGTCTAATTTCATTCTGCTAAGGTGTGAAATGGGCTATTCTATTCATTTAGTAATATAACTGAGCCTAAGATTAAAGCAAAAGCATTTTATGAATCAAGAGTTTGAGCTATGAAAGTGCTTTTCTTAATATTCAACTACTCAAATGTTTAAGATCCACAAAGGAAAAAAAATTCAGGATGTTTTTAAATACCACTCTGCCTATCCATTTAGGTTCCTTGTCTTTAGCAAACATTCTGTCCATATTTATTCAGTGAATAGAAATGTGAATACAGATAGTTGCTGCATCTTCTTTCTTAAATTATCTTATTCATGTGAGCATATTGCTTATACTGGAAGAGTCAGATACCATGCCATTGACAAGCATCTATTACCTAGAAAAGTAAATTCTCTAGAAAGTCCAGCAGGCTAGGCAATATTTCTGAGGACTAGAATGATGCTGTCATTTCAGATAGTGAGTTTTCTGAGAGATGGCTAACTTAATGGAATCTACCATGAAGTCACAATAGATTGCATGAAGAGAAATTTGTCTTTGAACATCTGTAACCTCTCAGGCACTGTGCATGTACCACAAGGTAAAAGAAAATAAATGTTTGCTTATTAACATATTGTTCCTTTCCTCACAGAGGGTTTATTAAATTGTCTCTCTTTATGCAATGACCAAATGCTGACAAGAAACAACTTGAAGAACTAAATTTATATTTAGGAATACAGTTTGAGAGGATATAGTCCATTGTGTTGCTATGGCATGTTGGAAGAATGAGAGCATACAGAGAAAGGGTGATATTTTGAAGACATCACTTCATTTCATTGTTTGCAAACTTCCATTGGATTTATTCATACAATAGCACCATTCTCTCTTCCATTTCAATAGGATAAATGTTCATTAGTTTGAAAATAGGTACTCAATAACTTAAGCTTCCTTTTAGTCACTCCTGGAATATAACTAATGCAGTAGCATTAATAGCAATGAAGATACTCTTTCTCTCCTTCTAATGAACATATATTCATTCAAAATTTGTAAAAATAGGTTATATGTATCTTACAAAAGAAGAGTCATGAGATAAGAACTTTTTTAAAAAAATTCTTTCTTTCAATATTCAAGGTCTATTTAATTATTTAAAATATATTACAGGGTGGGACTGGGAGGGGAGGAGGTAAGGAAGTATGATTGTGATATAACTTGAAGAAATAAATAAATGTTAAAAAATAAAAAACAAAATAAAATACATTACAGGTAAAGCAAAATTGTAAAAGTGACAACGGTGCTCACAAATTACAGTGGTTAATTATGAGTAATACAGATATTCTATCACAATCTCAAAATCAATGTGACTCTGAAGTCAAATTTCTTTAATTCTTCAGTTTTTGTTTTTGTTTTTGTTTTTAGGTTTTTCGAGACAGGGTTTCTCTGTGTATCCTTGACTGTCCTAGACTCACTTTGTAGACCAGGCTGGCCTTGAACTCACAGAGATCCACCTACCTCTGCCTCCTGAGTGCTGGGTTTGAAGGCGTCCACCACCACACCTGACAATTACAGACAGCTGTAAACTGCCATGAGAGTGCTGGGATTTGAACCCAGGTCCTTTAGAAGAGCAGTCAGTTCTCTTAACCGCTGAGCTATCTCTCCAGCCCCTAATTCTTCATTTTATACTTGTTATACCTGAAAGATTTAATTCATTTACTTCAAGGAGGCACACTAATGGGCACTGCAATTAAGGGAACTAATTATATATTACTATAATTCATCCAATTAAAGGGTTAAACTACCATGTATGTTATTGTTTCCCAACTGATTAAACAAACATGAAAAGACCAATAAAATTTTAAATTAGAAACAGCTAAAATTCTATTCATCTACACTACAATGGAAGAATTAGGTTTTAATAATTAATCCTCAAAGAGTTGCACATTGAAATAATTGATCTTGGCTGACAATTTGACTGGCTCCAGAATTAACTAAAAGGCAAATTACTGAGCACACCTCTGAGGGATTTTCTTTTTCTTTTTAATTAACTAAAATTAATTAATTAGTCAATTTATTTATATTTATTCATTCATTCATTCATTTATTACTTCAGGTTACATCTCCATCACAGTGTCTCTTTCCACCCCTCCCAGTCCCGCCCTCCCACCCTCTACCCCCTATCTCTTCCATCCCACTCCTCTGGAGTACAGTGTCCCTACATTACAGTCCCCCACCCCAGTTCATCAGTCATATGAGGGATTTTCTTGGTCAGGTTATTTAGAGTGTGTAGACCCACCCCCAAAATGGATAACACCTTTTGGCTGAAGCCCAGTTGCAAGGGGATGGAAAACTGAAACTCTTTTTACTAAGTTGCTTCCATTCTCTCTGGCAAGCTCATCTACCTGTGGTGCTGCCACACAACAGGTGCAACACAGCCTCTTGAGAACTCCAGTGTGACCTGCCAAGGTACATTGATACACTGGTGAGGCCTCCCCTTCTCTCAGGAGAAAGGGAGAGATGAATGGAGGGAAGAGAGATAAGAATAGGGAACTGGGAGGAGAGAAGGGAGGGAAAGCTGTGATCTGCTAATTAATTAATTAATGAAAAATAAAAGTAATCTTTTCATCTATTAAAAACAAACCAACAAACAAACAAAAATTCAGTGTGGATGGAAAAGCAGTGGTTCTCCTGAAATCCCTCAGGCCTTAAGCACCACATTAGGGTAGCCAAAACACTCAGTCATGTACACTGAACAGTAACCAGGCATTCAGAATCTCTAGTAAGAGATAATGATTGTTGGACTACCCAGACTTTATAGTGTAAAGCTATTTTAATAAATCCTCTTTTATACATACTTAGAACCTAGTGAAAATTATACATGCTATAGTTTTCTTATGAATTCTTATATTATCTAATATTTTGTTATTTTTTATATAAAGGTTAAGTATTCGAATAGTTAAAACTAAATGCAACTTTTCAATCATTTAATAGTATATCAATTTTTGCTATTATATAATATTATATATATTTAGTATATTATGTTTAACAGCATATTAAATATACTATTAAATTTAATATCTAATATATTAATAGTATTATTTCTTTTGTAAAAGAACTATTTCATTTCCTTGTATTTATGTTTAGAAGAAAATACCCTGTACTCATTTTCACAAATGTGTTTCCCTATTATGTCTTGTAATGTTTTCATTTCAAACTTCGTAGAATCCATAAAAACTACACCTGAGTGTGCTGCCACACCTGCAATCTTAATGTCCAGGAGGGAGAGGCTCGAGTTTCTGGTGAGACTGAAGCAACTTGGGCTACATGGGGAAAAAATGTGTCTCAAAAATACCAAAGAAGAAAACTAAAACATAATAACTTTGGAAGCACTAATAATTTTCTTAGTACAGTTAAGAGAAAAATCACTTAACTAGTGTTCAAGCTCCTCAGATTAATTTCGCAAGGGATTTCTCAGATGTAGTTTTTGGGGACCCAACTCCTTTGATAAAATATCATCATTTTGTATAGCAAGATGTAGCAGTAAACACACATCATTCCTTTTGTTATATATTATATTTTATGGATACAGTTTTAGAGAGGGTAGATTATATAAGAAACTTTCAACACAAGTAGGAAAGTTTACATAAATACTTATGTCTACATACAGTCAAATATTTACAAATACAGACAAGATTGTAAAATTGTTAGAAGACAATATTATGGCTACTCAAATGCAAAATTTAATGGGTCCATAGTCAATATAAATGATATATGCACATAGAAAAGATTATATTATATAGAGGCCAAAGAATACAATTAAATCATCCCTTTAGTTTCTTTACTTTTAGCAATGGATATCAATTCACTCAATTCACTAGAAAAAATTTATTTAAAAATCTAATTTATTGGAAAGTTAATTTACAATCAAGTAAAAAAATCAATATTATATGTGGATTTTAATAAACTTCTCTGAAATACTTTAAAATCCAACTATTTGTTCATGATATTTTACCTAACTTAGATGTGCTTATATATTACATGATAGAAGAAGAGGAAAAGTTAATTTTCTGAATTCTGTCTTAGAGCAGATGTGACAAGTTATAAACACAGAATAGTTCATAAGCTTTTGCAGGCCACATTTACCAAACTATCCTGAGGGTCACTTTAAATTCTCATGTCTCTTTACATTGGATGTTTGTGATGTTCTGTTTGCTTAGTGCAAATGTTGAATAGACTACTTTAAACAAATATTTCCACAATCTGTATTAGTTCTTCAGGGCTTCTGTGGCAAAATTACTTTATTCCCTTATACATTGAGCAGCTTTATATCTAAAGCAGGGGTCAGGGACATATGTGTCCAGAGAGCTCTAGAGAAGAAAGGATCCTTGCTCACTCTGATTGTGAGACTGGACACATGTGTCACACTGGACACATGTTTACTGCTATCACTCCATTCTCCTACCCCACTGTCACATGCCATTTGCCTAGGTGTGCCAAGGTGTTTTGTGTCCAAATAACTACCTTTATGTCTAATAGAGATGAAAAACACACTGGATGAGGACACAGATTGCTCTCCATGTCTGTCTTCATTACTTCAAAAAACACATTATTTTCAAAGAATTCCTGGGAAGGAAAACATGAACTTGACTTTTTAAAATTATAATCTACTCTACTCCAGCACCTGTTGCTCATAAAATTTATGTACTTTTGAAATTAAAATAATGAATCTTTTATCCTGTGCTAAGATTCTCTGTGCAATGGAAGTCTTAATTTCCTTCAAGAATAATTCTGTGTTTAAAATCTCACTTTTGACACAATGTATCTCAGATTGCATTGTTTGGGATTGGACCCAATGGGACAAAGTTTCAAGGTATAGACTGAGGCTAAGTTTGAAATGTAATGAAGAAAAAGGAAGAGTGAAAAAGTAGAATGGCATTCCATTACATACAAAAGAATTAAAAGGAAAAAATAATCTATCAGTTGTCCTGTGAAAATATGAACCTCAGCTGGGCTACAAATTCTCCTGGCAGGTGATAAGCCAGGCATCGATGAAGATGAATTAGAGTGGACAGAGGCATAATATGATTTATTTTATCAAAACTTGTATGAGCTTACAAAGTAGAAACACTAGTTCTTATTTAAAGAATAACAAACAATATAACATAAGATTGAAAGGATCGAGAGAAAAATGGGACCATAATGAAATATATACATGAATTTTACCCTAAACTAAAGAGAAATAAAATATAAGCAAAAAAAAAAAAGGAGAGTTGCTATACAGACCACATTTGCTTCATCTTTAAATATGAGAGTATTCAACATGAGTACAATGGCCAGGGTCAGGATGGGGATTCTAGATGGTTACTGCCTACTGTGTTGTGAGCTACGAGAGGCAGAGCTACCTGCCATGATCTATACAATGTGTTCTTCCAATCACAGCACACTGAGAATTCTGATTAGGTGGTTGAAAGAAAGAGGTAATGAATGAAACTAGTAAAGAATGTAAATTTGAATATTCTGGAAAATAATCTTCAATGACAAGATTTTTGAGAATGCCTGGAAAAGATAGAAGACAGTTCTGCATTAGAAAATCAGTGATGGGAGAAAGTTAAGTAGCTTAGTCAATTTGGTAGCTGGTGGTTGAACACACTGACATGTATTTTCACTATAAAATAAAATGTATTACACTATATAGTGGATGATGGATTTTTGGAAAGGGAATGTAAGGTTTGGAATACTTACAAAAGAGATGGAAGTGGAAATTTACAAGAGGAAAGTTGTAGATTGGCCAATAGTGTTGGAAAATTCTGGCTGTGTTCTATGATCATAAAATATGCACAAAATAGTAAACAGAAGTGATATTTTGCTAGCAGCATTCACAATAACAGTTACTATTTCACTGATTTGTATAGTGTTTTCAATAGAAATCATTCAGATATTATTATTAATTCAGACAAGTAACCAGAGTTCATTCTTGTAAACCATAACTATTGATTAATCTGCAGAAAACTTGCCTTCATTCAAATAGCTATATTTCAAACAATCATCTTTCAATATATGTTCTTTCAAGGCACAGAACTTCAAAGAAATAACTAACTCCTACATAAATGATAACAAGTATGAACACATCTCCTACATAAATGATAACAATATGAACACATTGCTGTTCTGCAGCAGTAGCTAGAGAATCAAGCAGTTGCTAGGCCTTTAGTTGTTTAGTTCAAGTTCAATTTCCAGAGCATGAACTCATGAATTAAGACTGTAACCCACATACCTTAATCTTCTTTTTTATAATTTTTCCCTAAGTCTACTTCTGATGAATCCATATGGAGGGGGGTGCTTGAAGATATAATAACCATTGATTAATATTCAGTGTTCTAATGCTCTTAGCATCCATTCCCTAAAGGTTGCCATTCTGCTTCTCTGAACATTGCATTGGATATGGTGAATCCTTCTGTATTACAGTTCCCATTGCAGTATGACTGACTGATCCATGGCAATAGTAGAATCAACGTGTGATGAAATATTTATGATGTTAAGCAGCCTATTTGAGCAAGTTCACAATGAAGACTTACATTTTTCTTCCTACACATTAAAATTGCCAAGTGTTTGTGGAGTCAATATACTTTATTATTGTACATAAAAGAAATACTTTTTTTTCAATGAGAATTTATATTCTTCTAGGTTTCACTGCTTTAATACCATATACTATGTGATAATAAAGATATGTTTATACATTAGAACAAGGTGAAGACCATTATGAAACACCAAGACCCTATATAGAAGATTGTCTCATCTACATTATTTTATTTAAAATGAGACTATTTGGACATGTTCAAGGCAATAGTGAATGTATGTCTGTTGAATAACAAAATTACTCCTTGATATAAGTTAGACACTAATTCAGAGGGGAAGATGAGAGATAATAACCAGTTTTCCAATCTTCATAATTAAAATGGGCAGACAAGAGTAGATAAAACTGGATGAATGTGTAATTTCAAAACAGGGCCAAGGAACTCATCTAATAAAACTAAATAAATATCAATAAGCTTTGTAGTGAAAAAGATCAGTGCATCTATCAGGTAAGAAGTCATTAGTTCCTTAGACAAATCATACAGAAGAAGAGAATGGAACATAAGGCAGAATATGTAGAATTTCTGGAGAGTAGAACAAAATACATGGCTCCCTCTTAGCTTCTAATGGTTTGCAAACATGCTTTGTCATTTTTGGGCTTACAGAAACATGACCTCAATTTCATTCTTTATGTAACCACAACATTCTCCTTATATGAAAATCTGATTATAATATTAGTCATGTTAAATCTGAGACCAGTTGAATTTTATTTATTTATTCATTTATTTGTTTGTTTGTTTGTCTGTTTGGCCAAGTAAATTTACACAGAATTTATTTCCATAAGAGGTCTTCTAAGAAGGTCCCTGATTTAACATGATTAATATTATAAACATATTTTCATATAAGGAGAATGCTGTGATTATGTAATGTTTCTGTAAGTCCAAACTTGAAGAAATTCTCAGCATCCTTAATCATCAGAGAAATGCAGCTCAAGACGACTGACTCTGAGATTCCATCTCACACCTGTCAGAATGGCTAAGATCAAAAGCTCAAATGACAGCACATGCTGGCGAGGGTGTGGAGGAAGGGGTACCCTACTCCATTGCTGGTGGGAGTGAGACTTGTGCAACCACTATGGAAGTCAGTATGGCAATATCTTAGACAACATGGAATAGTTCTGCCTCGGGAGCCAGTCATACCACTTCTGGGTATACATCAAAATGACTCCTCACTGAATCACAAAGAAATTTCCTCATCTATGTTCATAGCAGCCTTATTTGTAATAGCTAGAAACTAGAAACAACCCAGATGTCTCTCAACCGAAGAATGGATTAAAAAACTGTGGTACATGTAGGGGTTAGATAAATTAGATTGAGTAAATATATAGGAGTTTCTGATACTGTCTCTTAATTCGGGGCCTGAAGAGCATTATCAGCATGAAGTCAGGAAAAACAGGAAAGACTTAATAGACTGAAAAACAAGGTTGAAGTCAGGAAAAACAGGAAAGACTCAATAGACTTGAAGAAACAAAGTATCTGGCCTGACATTGTTTTCAGCTGCTAAGTGGGCGGAGCCCAAATTAAGCTGAAACAGAGTTCCTCCTATTTAAGGACAGTGCATGGAGCCCAGAAAGAGAAGAGGCCCCTGATGCTAGAGAGCTCCAAGAGTCCTGCTGAAAAAAGGGCTGGCCATTGATGGCCAGCTCTCTCCCTGAAGCAGAAAGAAGCCGGTGAGCCAAGAAAGCCTGAGCAAGACACCAAAAGGCCAAGGACTGGACCCTGTGGCTCAGCTTTTGCCTGGAGGGGTTTGATCTGTCCGATCAGTGGCCTATGGGAAACTGTGCCTGGCTTTAAGGACTGAGGCAGAGCAGCTGAGTTCCTGATTCAAAAGAAGTAAGTTGGTCTGTCCGATCAGTGGCCTATGGGAAACTGTGCCTGGCTTTAAGGACTGAGGCAGAGCAGCTGAGTTCCTGATTCAAAAGAAGTAAGTTGGCCTGCAGACGGCTGGGGTCTCCCACAGAGAAGAAAGCATGAAGCCTTATTTAAGGTGAGACTGCAATAACCAACTTACCCTGATGAACCTGCATCTGAGAGATCCAGAAAAAGGACTGCTAAGTGCGTTAAAGAATCTACAACAAAGACACAAAGACTGTGTTCCTGACGACTGAGGACCTGCCCCAGAGACTGAATCATTCTAAAGGTTATGAAAGTAGTTGTTATAATTATCAATAGGTTTAGTGTATAGGTTAAAGGGGTTGTAGGAATTTATAGGATTAATAGTTAAGAAATTGATGGTGTTTGTTATAAGTGAATTTAGTAATAAATAAATAAGTGTTAAATAATAATTTAAAAGTTCGGTTACAGGTACATCTACACAATGGAATATTACTCATCTATCAGAAATAATGAAATCATGAAATATGCAGCCAAATGGATGGAACTAGAGAAGCTCATCCTGAGTGAGCTAACTCAAATTCACCCAGAAGGATGCACATGGCATCTATTCACTTATAGTCAGATTTCAGCCATACAGTACAGGATAACTATACTACAAGCAACGCACCAAAGGGAACATGAACATAGAATATTTTCCTGTCAATGAGACTCTTTCCCCTAGTGGTACTGCCTTGTAGGTCCCCAGTGTTTGAGGAGGCTCTTGGCCCTCATATGACAGCTAAAATGGGGCAGGAGACTATTATGTAGAGACATTCCACTCCATAGGAGTATGATGGAAGGGATAGGGTGTAGAGGGTGGGAGGGAGGGGATAGGAGGGGTGGAAAGAGGACACTGTGATGGAGATGTAACCTGAAGTAATAAATAAATATTTAAAAAAATGATAAATAATAAAAAAGAGCAAAAAAAAAGATGTATTCTAGGACACTAGAGACTAAGATTTCAACATATCCTTTTGGAGAATATAGGTCAACCCATAACAATGAGAAAAAGAACAGTAAAGGAAGAATTGGGGGAAAATAATGAAGTAGATCTAGGTAATTATTTGAATTACAAATCATAGTGAGTAATCCCAAATGGAAGTAGAGAGTTTGCAAAGTGCAGTTGATGAGAAGAGACTCAGGGAAGGGATGTTCACAAGACATCCAGAGGAATACATAAGGAAGGGATATTGAAGGAAGACTAATAATAGCCTAATGTAGAAAGAATGAAAGTACCTAACATGAAACGAAGGACTGGTGAGATAATAGTTTAAGAATTAATGGACCATCCATGGGCCTTCTAAAGACCAGTATAATGGTACCTTAATATCCTGGGGCCCTGGTCCACTCTTCCCTCACTTTGTTCCTGACCACCAGGAGGTTACCAGCTTGTTTCACCTTGTAGTCATGATGTACTGATGGAGCACAGGCACAAAGGTAATGTCGTACTAAGCAGCTTTAGGGTGAACCTTTTATTAGCATGAATCAAATATGCATTTCCTACTTATTAATCGATTATTTCAGGTAACTAATATTGGCTATTCTGTTGAGAAACTGACTAACAGAACTGAGAAGAATTTTCTATGTGAAGAAAAACCTGTATATTATTTTCTGTTATGGGCTGGACTAAGCATTTCTATTTACAAGAGGAGAGATTTAAATTTATGGGATCATGAATGGAGCAAGAAATTTAAAAAAGGCCTATGTTGCATTTCATCTGGACTTAAGGATTCATCATTCAATTATGAGGGCAGACAATGAGATATAAGACTCTCCTTCTAATATGTAACATTAAATATAGGTTAAAGAATGAAAAGTTTGAGGAGTTAGTGCATAATTACACAACTTTTTTTGAGCATCAGGACAAAATTGTATCATAAGGAAGAATGGTAAAGTTTGGATATTATTTCCATATTCTCCTTGATGGAATGTTAGCCATCACACAACTGAGGTTTCTGAGACACAAACATAGATAGTAGTTTGTATAAGAGGTACCAGTATTGTTGGGATACAACCTGTTGCTGTTAGAGAATCTTCTACACTAATATTTATAAGATGAACATACACTAGAATCTCTCTTATTTGACATTTATATTTTTAAGAAACTGCAAATACTATTTTTCATAAATGTTCTAAATCACGCTGTTGGTATTGACATTGTTTTCTCATGTCCAGATTGGTCATAAATAGCAGAGGCTGACCTTGAACTCCTAATTCTCCTACTTCTCCTAATTCTTCCCAAGTGCTGGAATTACAATAGTGTACATAGGAAAGAAAGCTAACATTTTAAAGTATTTAATGCATGTGAAATAAAGAGGGAAATGACTTCATAGTAGATGCTGTGCAGTTACTATAGCCCATATCATTCTTAGTAATAATCTTTTATTTAATTATTTCATTTAACTCTCATTAAAATAGTTTATATATCTATATCTATGTATCCAATGAGAACATAAAAGACTATCTACAAGTTGTGGAAGCTTTGAAGGACACTGACACAAACAAAACTAAGTATGGCATGTTATTCATAGTAGAATTTTAGCTTGAAGAAATGGAAACTTAATTTAGATTATCTTAAAATTAGCTCACATTTTCCAGTATCAAATGTATTGAGCAATTATCTAACCATGTGACTGGATTTGATTTTACTTAGTATTAATATCTGGCTATATTTAGGAAAAAGCTACACACATACATATATACACATATATAGACACACAATAACTTACTGAAAAAAAGAGGTAATTACTTGAAGAAGTACAGGTTGGTGTATATGGGAGGGTTTGTAAAGAGGAAAGGAAAGGGAGAAATATTGAAATTATATTATAATCTCAAAAATAACAAAATTAATGTTTATAAATTCTCACAAATATTCTATAAATAAACTATTTTAAATGAGAATAGTTTTTAAAATATTATTTGGCTGAGCATAAAATATTCTTAATAAAATTGGACAATAATAGTTCTGATTTCACACTAAAATCTGCAAATGCCATTCTGTATAAGCATATTACATATATTTTCATACATTTGAGATCATTACTTTTTAACAATTTGAAAATAAATGAAGGTAATTTATATTTTCTTCAGGTATCATGGGTATTGTTGATAGAAGTCAATTTGGAATTTATCATTTAAAATATTTCAAATATACTTCAGAAAATCCAAGACAAACTACCTAAAATTCACTCCTGAGGACTTCTGTAGGATCAGGGCTGGCCATGGGGATTACACGGAACTGCCATTGTGGCGCCATTATTAGTACTGTTCTTGTTTTATCACTACCTGTTTGCTTTACTATATATGCTTCTGTAAATGCATGTAAAACGAATATTTATAAGTTAAAATATAGTGGCCCTCTTAGCGCAGTAGGCAGCGCGTCAGTCTCATAAGTTAAAATATAAAAGAAACAGGAAATACTAAAGATAAACTTTCATAGTTTATTTATACATTTTCCCAGATGATTTGCTTGGCATTTTACATTTTGTTTGAAGCTACACTTATAAAATCTTAGGATATATTGGAGTTTCTGATCCTAACAATTATATTCTTTAACCTTGAGAAAATTTCCATATAAATATGCTTGCCAATATATAAGCTTTCTAATACTTTAAAGATATATAAAGTGTGTTTAGGAACAGAAATCTCTACATTTGAGCACATTGTCAGAAGATTAAATTATATCTTTAAACAAAATCTAAAATCCACCTAGGTTAGTATTTAGCAGTAAAAAACAATAGCTTGCCATCAAAGAGTTATTACGCATGCATTCAAAGGATTGTCAAAATGGTGCTTCTCAAACATTCATGTGCTGAAAAGCACCTGGGGATGTGGTAACACAGGGCTCTGGAATGCAGCCTGATATTCTAAATATTTACCGGCCTTGAAAAATGAAGCTGCATCTACTGGTCTAAATAGAAGATTGATTTTCTCCTTAGATGCATTTCTGGAAAATGTTAATTTCTATAGTTATTCGAGATAAGATGGCATTTAAAAAACATTCAACCTAGTGAATGATATTATCAAAAACATTCTCAAGCCAAATCTGATGTGTGAAAAAAACATTAAAATCAAAGCATTTTATCAAGTATTATGAAATTTGTTGAATCACAATCAAAGGCAAGCACATATACACTACAAAGAGAGGCAAACATTGTGGTCTGCTTCAAAAATGAGTACAGAATGATAATTGATACTCCCAAAATACTAACAATATAATTATTCTATGCTTGCATATTTGATTTTCTTCTCTCTTCTTAATGAAGTCAGATGACTAAGAAGTCAATGCCAATGACATACAAAGAAGCAAAGTTTTGCCAGCATTAAAACTCAGAGTCCTCACAGGCTCATTTACATCCGCTAACTGCACTTCAAGAAAGACAGAGGGTTATCTTATGAAATCAGATTCATGTTAGTGATTCAGTAGATAAATTGCTAACAGAGTTTGGAAGAAAATAAGAAAGATGATGAAATCTTTATGTCTTATTTTTTCTAGGATCCAGGAAAGTATCATATACAAAGCTGAGGTGGACAGAAATACCTTCTGCACATCTGCAGATTGTCACTGTTTCAAGTACATGTATTATATAGGAGACATAAGAGGTCTCCCCGCCCCACTTAACTTTGCCCAGTATAAGCAAGCAACGGATCTTTATCTGTAGAATCACGCTGTTAAAATGATCCAAGCTCAGATTGCTCATCAAAACTATCAGGATCTAGGGGCAGTGATTTGTTTATCTCCAGAGAGAAGGATAAACAAAAAAAAAAAAAAAAGAAAAAAATAAGGCAAAATCAGTACTGATTGGTGAGAAATTGCTTACAAAAACATCTCTGGGGATTGGTCATGGAATTGTGATAGATAGATATAAATGTTTCAAGTACTGGATCAGGTTTGCATAAATTTTTTGCAATGAAAATAAACTGGATAATAATAACTCAGTTATAAGGTTAAAAACAGTAAAAAAAATTATTTAGAAATAGATGAAAATATACCTCACTAAAGCCCCTGCTTCTTCGTTGCTATCTCCAAGATCACACACATGCACACACACACACGCTCACACACATACACTATATATATAGTATTTATACAGATATATTATATATATACATATATATGATCAGAATACTGAAAATTATATAGTGTTTTGCCAAGATTATTGCATTACTTGCTTCCAATTTATGGATATGTGTACATAATCTCAATAATATCAATTTTTCTGAAATATATCTTTACTATCTTTTGGACTTGTTTTATAGTACACATATTCTCATATCCACTATATAAGTATGAAGAGTACTGTATTAATTCCATTGTAGTAACTGTTTAACTCCTCAGTATGAGGATTTCACTGTAGTTTTGTTTTAAGTCTCACAGAGCTTACTTTCTAGTGAAAGATTAGAAAGATTACAAAATATAATAAAATCTGAAGCCTATCAAATTTTTTACTTTGCTGTCTTAAATGTGTAATTGACGATTAAAAAAAGTTGTTAAAAGTTAATATTGTGGCATTCTAGATCAGGAAAGAAGAAAGTAAGATTGTGTATTAATTATCTGTATAGCAATTAATTCAAATCAGTGAAATGCCAAGATGATTGAAGTGTTTGAACTGATGATTGAGAGGCGTGATCAGAATGAAGAGCCAGCCACTGGGCCTGAGAATCAAGGAGGAGGGTATTCTGGAACGAAGTACTCGAGGACAAAAAGAATTATTTGATTAGGAAATCATAAAGGGTTAAACAGTTATATCCAAGAGTAAAAGTGCTTGCTGCACAAGTCTGAGGACCTCAGCTCACATTCCCAGAATCAAGAAAAGATCCAGAAATACTGTTTGAGTGTCAATAATTGCAATCTTCCCATAGAGCAGACAGAGGTAGGAGTAACCCTGGAAGCTGGTGGCAGTTTGTGTCTAACATACGTAGCAGAAAAATAGCTAACAGACTGCTCAAACATGCTAGAAGGACAAACCCAGTTCCCTTGTTGTCATTTAAAAAATCTCCACTTTCCTCAACTTTATCTATCTGTCTATCTATCTACCTATCTATCTATCTATCTATCTATCTATCTATCTATCTATCTATCTATCTATCTTCTATGTATCATCTATCTACCATCTATCTATCTTCTATCTAGATAAAATATTACATGTTAATGTTTCATATACAGATATAACAATTATGAGATATAGTATAATTATATATCTTTATAAAATATATATTATATAGAATAATTATATATTTTTATATCTTTTCTGAACTATATCTGCATATGTTTCTTCATTTAACTTCTCATAAGAATCCATGATTTTAAAGGATAGTGTTATATTATTAGCATATTTTATTAAGTAGTAAATTACTAGACAAAGACTAATGTATGGTTAACTCTGAATAAAGAAATTAAAGGGCTGCAAATGATTCATGTATAATGTTTCACTAGAGACAATAGCTGGTTAGATTATGAAAGAATCAGAAATTAGAATGGACCAGAAATATTCTCAATGGTGATTTTCAAACACACTCTCTCTCTCTCTCTCTCTCTCTCTCTCTCTCTCTCTTTCTCTCTCTCTTACTTCTAGGTAAACTAAAGAGACATAAATGTAAAACCCCCTTCTGAAATAAAAATAATCATAGATCAACCAATTTTAAAATTTACTAGTTTATCTTCTATGCATCCATTCTTCATGTAACATTAAAAGAAAATTATTTACTAATTAGGAATGTTTCCAAACTTAGTGAATTTGCAATCGCCATAACATCTTTTAGGTGTACACAGAATAAGGAAGAGTAGTTTTAATCAAATAAACACCTGAGTAGTCCATTTTGCATCCATACTAAAGATGTTAGTCCTTAAATTTAGAAATGAAATAGAATATGATGAATTTATACACCACAGGTATTGCTTTTTCAGGTGATTCCTGAGTGTATCTCACTGTACAGGCTTCTAAACTCATTGTAAAGAGTTTCTAAGGTGAAGTTTTTCTCTATCATGTGTGCACTAAGTCATTTTTCATTTTGGCATGTGCGTTTCCCAGACTTCATGTCTTTAACTGTTCCTAAAATAGTAGGTTGCAACCCTAAAAGAAAGGTTTTTTCTTTAATTAAGCTTCATCTCCTATCTGAAATTCTTGTTGTGAATGTATGCTAAGCCATATAACTCTCATAATTGTGGCCGATTTATTTCTGTTGTTTTGTATTGTATTTATTGTTATAAGAGAAAGAACCATTTGTTGGACTGAAAGGGGGTGCTGTTGGGGGGGAAAGATATACTTTAAACTTAAAAAAAAGCGAAGAGGATGGGGGGTTGAGGGGGAAGAGATTTGGAGGGTGGGACTGGAGGGGGGAGTAGGGAGGGGATTGTGATTGAGATGCAACCTGAAGAAATAAAAAATAAATTAGAAAAAATGTACCCTTATGTTATATGAGCAAAAAGTTATTTAATCTGAAATCAAAATAATCTCTAAAGAAAAAAACATGACTGTGAGTTGCTTCCCCTTCTATTAATTATGAATTAAGTCTGCTAAGGTGCCAATTTTTTAAAATAACTTTTTATTAATTCTTTGAAAATTCCATATAATGTATTTTTATTACATTCATTCATCAGGCTCCAATTCTTCCAAACCTATCCTCAATTTCCTATCGAATTTCACATTCACCCTCTGCCCTCATCTGTCTAAAACCTATAGAGTCCAATCGCTGTTGCCCAAATACTCCTAGAAATGGGAGCTCTCCTGGAGAGCAGTGAACCTACCAGAGTCACACTCATAAAGAAAATGGATTCTTCTTCTCCCAACAGGAATTAGTTGCCATTAGCACCTTACTCTGTGTTGTGACATTTTCTAGCAGGAGCTTGCATAGGTCTTATGCATAATATATGAGTAATCGCCCCATTATGTCTAGAAAATATTATTAGGTTGAAATAATCTACCACCACTCTCGCAGTTTTTCCACCCTCTTTTTCATAAAGATGTCTGAGCTTTAGGGGTGTAAGTGTGTGTTACAGACTCCCATTTATGGCTGAGTATCCTACAATTTTTAATTCTCTGGACAATAATCAGTTGTGGGTTTTAGTGTTAATGACTACCTACATCCAAATCATCCTTATCTGTTGAGACTTGGGAGATGCATTGATCTATGGGAATGTCAATTAAAACTGGAAATCACTTTAACATTATATCCATTTAGCTAAATAGTCTTGGAGGTTCTGCTCTAGGCCCTACAACCAACCTATCCAAAGTTTCTTGATCCCATTAATGATGTTAGGTAAGGGTTTCATTTTGTTAGACAGACCTTTAATCCAATCAATATGTAGTTACCCCATAACATTCATGTCATTATTGCACCATCAGTCATATCTTTTCATCCAGTTTTGTTGAGCGTAGGTCTATAGGTGGGTGAGAGTAATGGTTATTTTTTTAGTATGTCATTGTGTATGACAATATTTATCACTATGAAAACTGAAACTGAAACTTAGTTATCAATTATACTTATTAATAAGTAAAAACTGTAATATTAAGCCAGGGAAGCAGTCAGTGGACTGGCAGGAGGCCAGCATGCCTGGCTCGCCTTAACTGGCAGCCTGACCGGTCCTGGGGATAAAGCCCTGAACCATGGGTGGCCTTCACCACCTGCAACCTAAACTCTGTTAACTAGCATATTTAGTAATAACTATAAATTGTTATGTTAGGCAAGCAGAGTAGCCAGTGGCCTGGTGGGAGACTGTCAGGCCTGATTCACTTTAGAGGCCTATAGGCCTGATGGGGCAGTCTGGTGGGGTAGCTGGCAGGGCAGCTGCCAGATACTTATTAATAACCATAAGCTGTTAATTAGGCCAGTGGAACAGCAGGTGGCAGCATGGTGGGTAGCCTGGCAGGCCTGACTCACATTAGAGACCTGTAAACCTGGTGGGGTCGCCTGGAGGGGTGGTCTGGTGGGACAGTTACAGAATATTTATTAATAACCATAGACCGTTATATTAGGCCAGTGGAACAGTTTGTTGGCCTGGTAGGGAAGATGCTTGGGCCTGCTGAGAGACCTATGGCCAAAAGCCTGTAGGCCTGCCTTAGCAAGAGGCCTGTAGGCCTTTCAACCTGAAACCTATGGCACCCTTTTCCCTAATAACTAAATATTCAAAGACCTTTCAATGTTTCAACACTTAGCTCTTGGCTGGGCAGACTCTCAACTAGCTCACTTAAATTAATCCCGACCACCTAATGCCAACCAGCCATGTAGCTTGCTGTACCTTCCAGAGCTCTCAGACAATCTGTTTGCTTCTGTGCCTCCTGGCAGAAAGAGAGATTTTTCTGTATAAAACTCAGGGTTCCTTTTTCCGTCTCAGGAAGTCCCAACTTCCTAAACTCTTTCTGTCCAGTCAATTGGCCATCAGCAACTTTTATTAACCAATCAGAGAGTCCCTCAGAAAGGGCAGTAACCAGATCTCTGAGCACTGAAATCAGCCTCTGAGAACCAATGTATTAGACCTTCCTCTAACAGAAAGACAACAAGTAGTGAAAAAAAATCTAGGTCAGTATTTGTTTGATTTCTCCATGTCTATGATTCAAGTCTTGAGCACACTAGGGTCTTACCATCAAGTTTTGAAAGGTAACCAAGAGCAACGGTGATAGCCAGTAATGGGTTATTTATTGTTCTTGCACTTATAGAAGCTCATACCATCTTTTGTTCTCTGATGGCACCAGGTACACATGCGATATGCTTAAACACATGTTAGAATGCTCTCATAATTATAACTATAAATTTTAATATATTTTAAATTACTAATTAATATGAAGATGAAAATAATGTAATTTAATGTTGATATACAACTAAACTTGCAAGGTGTACATATTTCATATTTTAAGCTCATTACATTAGTACTTAATAAAAAACAAAATATTTTCTATATACACTTTTCATTTGCTACTTTTTCTCTTCTTTCCCAACTGTAAGGCTTCTTACATAAAAATAAAGCTTCTTTAAGGCTTCATGTAATTTCTCATTCTCTGCTCAGACTCAGCATCTGGTGAAATTTTTGAGCCAAAGTTAATTATTAAGGGGATTATTATGACAGGTTATCTTGCATATTAATGGATACAGTTGTTATATCCCAAAATTTACATTAAACTGAAGTCTCTGGAGAATTAAAATAATTTATGTTATTTTTCTTGTGTATTGAGAATGTAATACTCTGAGGCTGAGTCTCAGTTATCCCTACAGATTACAACTGATGTTGAATAACGTTGACTAACATTAATGACTAGCCTCCTATATACAACTAGAGGTAGTATGGATTTGTATATTACTACATCCTGGGGGACATAGCGAGATGTGTGAGAAAGGTGACTGAGACAAATATCAAGTGAGTCTTCCAAAATAAAAAGGATTGTCAGTTCTAGGCAATGTAAACCTAAGATCCATGCTGTGATTCTCACTGAAGCAAAGAAGAAAAGAACTTAGATAATTTAACATAAAATCATATCAGACTCTTGGAGTCCAGGCTGCTTGATGAAAGATGGTCATTGCCCTCTTATGTTTGCATGCTCAGATTCAAATTCAGACATCTACTGTGACACAAATGAGGAAACACACATATACAAAGCAGATTGGATGTTAATCAAAAGTAAAATACATAAATTATCAACTATGAAATTGTTTCATGAATAGATAGTAAGTGAAGACAGCCACAGTGACAGACAGTAAAATATGACAGTGATTCATGAAATAAAAAACTACCCAGGTGTGCTCTTGGGGCAGTGAGGACCAGTGACAAGCCCTTGAAAAGGTCAGGTTTTTGTGAATTAGTACCTAATTTGTTCGGCAAGAGATCGTAGAGCCTGCAAGTATAGGACAGTGTTTAACTATGCTTGGGAATGAAGGCAGTGAGGTATTTAAGCAAAAACTGGTTGCTAGAGATATTTGATCACTTCAAGATCTATCCCTTGCAAATGAAAACAAGATGGATTTGAAAACAGTCGAACATGCAAGTGTGACTCAGAAGAACATGGTGCTAGCTAAAATGTACAGACACAGGAATGTCTGCTCATTTAATATTACATTTATCAGTCAGTAGGATTTCAGAAAGATTAGGCCCAAAGTTCCCATATCTTATCAAAACATTAAGGCAGATAATGATCTCAGAGCTATGGGTAACACCCAGAAAAAAAATAAAATAGAGGGTACAGAGACTTATTTGTGCAAAGCCATATATATATATATATATATATATATAAGATTTTTGATGACAAGACTGTCATTGAGGTGCAGCTGAGTAGTGAAATGAATAAACCATAGAACAGCTAAAGAAAGATAAAGCAACTAGGTCATTCCAGTAGATATAGGAGCACATAGTAGGATCCAATTGTTCCTTCTTATCTCTATAAAACACGAGTATGATAACTTCTTATTGTCAGAGTAGCCTCCAGAATGTCTACTTGCTGACTGGAACTCACTCTTCTCCAAAGGTACATACTGCCGTTCCCTGCTTCCACTCTAGCGCCATTCTCTTATCAGTGTCCCCTTCCACTCTAGCGCCATTCTCTATCAGTGTCTCCTTCCACTCTAGCGCCATTCTCCATCAGTGTCTCCTTCCACTCTAGCGTCATTCTCTATCAGTGTCTGCTTCCATTCTAGCGCCATTCTCTATCAGCGTCTCTTTACCTACCTCCAGCCCAGCATTGTTCTTTCGACATTTCCCCTCATTCTGATTCACAGTTTAAAAAAAAAAAAATACAGACTCTTGTTGCATGGCAGTACAAACTGACAAAAACTACTAAGTGTTCTATGCCAGACTCTGTTAGATGAGATTTATAACATTTTATCTAAATTGATCCTCAGTATAGGCCCAGGGAAAGATGGGGACTTACAAGTGTTATTTCTATTTAATAATTGAGCAAAAACTATTTTAACAATTATTTATACTAGTGGTCTAAGTTCTATTAGAAGCTGTCTATAACTAATGGTAACTTCATAGTACCAACATTTCCCGGAGACATTTTTACTTTCTTTCATTACTTGCAAAATTTGCATAGTGACCCAATAAATTTCTAATTGTACTGATCTATGGGATGCCTTTTATTTTATTCATTTACAAAGACCCTAGTGAAACTTATTTGGCAAAGTACTTGCAATGCAATTATGAAGATCCAAGATTGGATGCACTAACACAAGCCTTCCTGAAATTCCAGGGATAGCGAGGCAGTGATAAGAGGAATCCAGATTGACTGACCAGATCGTCTATCTAATTGGTGAGCTCTATTTCAAATGAAATACCTTGGGATATTTCAAGGAATGATTAAAAAAAAAACTACCAGGGATTAAGATCTTGTCTAAACATACACATGCTTACATAAAGTTAATCTGTACACACACACACACACACACACACACACACACACACACACGCACGCACACACACAAAATACTCACAATAATAAACTTAGATGTTATGCATTGTCTTTGAGACATTTTATATACTTCTGCCTACATGACAGCCTGTGGCATATAATTGGATGTCTGGAGGATGCATTCAAACTATGATATATAGCCAATAGGGAAAAATACTCAATTTATGGGCTACATAAAAATATCACTTCCCCATTGGTTCACAAGAAGTTCACCTTGTAGCTTGCTTGTGCACAAATAAGAAACTAAGAGCATTCTCTCTGGAATACCAAGTTGTTCTATTCTGAGAACAGCCAATTTGATGCAGGTGGGCACTGAATTCACTATTAACAATTGATTAGAAGGATATATTACAGAATGACTTTCCCACAAGCAGAAAGACAAGTCAATTTTAAAAAGAAATCTCAGCTTCTAATATTATGTCTAATTCCATCATACTATTTTGCAAAATAGAACTATAATTCAAACCTGTAAGCTAATGGAATTTGACAGGAAGGTACACATCCCATTTTGCAAAAGAGTCTTGATTACTTTGGTGCTTCCTTTTGGTAATAAAGCCTTGACAGCATCCATTTCTCAAAACAACAGCTATATTATTCTCTCCTCAATTCTAAGTAGTTACTTAACTTTAAAATAGTTACAAGTTAAACAGGAATTTCTATGCTCAAGAAAAAAAAAATAGTAGACATGAATTTCTCAGCTGCTTTCTCCCAATCTCTGTCACTTAAGAAACTCAAAGTAACAAATAGGTGCTGTTTTAAATTTCGAATACTTTACATTGTTTTTCTTGTTAGAGTTCAGCTAGGAGACAAGAGGCACATACTCAACTCAGGCAATTTGAAGAGAATTTAATGGAGCTAGTATTTGCCAGAGCTCTTGTATCGGTAAAGCACAATGAAGAGTGAATTACTGGGGGCAGGTAACAGCAAGGATTCTCATTATCTTTGGGACAAAGGGGCAATAATAAGGGAGATAGGGCCAGATAACTTCAGATGGGAGAAAACAGAATAACACTGAGAGTAGGGATTCTCTTTCATTTCTCCTTCTGGATATTTTGGTCAATTCCATTAGAAAAATTATCTGGAAACCTACTGTGGAGGTTGTATCAGTCAAATGCCATAAGAACAATGCAAGACCGAGGAGGCAGTAGGGCAGTACCATGGGTATTGAAGGAGGTTTAGAAGATGACCACACCTTCAAAATATATTTTCAATCTTTATGTTTAATTGTGAAGGTACTCACATCTGAGATGACTATAATTTTCAAGAGCCATTCTTTGTTATATTTCAGAAAGAAATGACCTGATCTAATTTTTATTGCTGAAGTATTCTAATAATGTAAGAAAAAGAGAGCAGTATAAGGAAACTAAGTTGGAATAGAGAAAGTCAACAAACATTTAACCCAGAAAAAAATCTATGAATTGAAACACTTATAGAATAGAAATATACTGTGGTTGTCAAAGTAACTAGTTATTGATTTATTGTCATTTTCATATTGTTTCACTTCTAAGCCAACATATATAATAATAACATGGTTCAATCAAGAACACTCTTAATAAATTAGTAACACAAAGAAGTCTTGTTTATACAACTCTACTCATTGTTATTTAAATAAGCACTAAGTCATGTCTATATCTTTGAAACTATGACCTATTAGCAAATTCAAGATATATAATCAGGAAATAATATGTGTAAAGCAATACCTATGTGTGGGTATAAATCACCTAGGATTTGTGAATCAAAGTTAGAATTACTTTTGAATTGGATGAAACAAATTATTAAATAGATGATTTGATAAATTTACATGCTGAATTTGGTCAGTGATTTGAAGAGTTGTATATTCATTTCTGGAATGTAAATACATGTCCATTTCTTTTAGAAAAAAGTTTTATAAATAAGAACACAGGCTAGTTCTCATCCTGTGTTCTATCCTTTTTTTCATTGTATGAATTATGAAGCAGTAGACAGTGCTCCAATCAGCTGAGTAGAATATTGCTAAGTGAGGCAGTATGTGATGTATGTCAAAAAATTGTGAAGACGTACAGAACACAAATACAGATATGCATCTTGTTCTGGGACAGCAGAGATGATCTGTACTATGCACATAACAACTGCAGCAGTCACTGATATATGAATGCTTCCCTGTTTGTTCACCTTTCATCTACTGGGCTACACTTGGATCACGTTATTGTTTTGCATTTTATTAGCAGGACACGTGGTAGGCTGGTTTGAAGAATATAGGTTAGAGTTTCTTTACATTTTTTGACATTTCTCATTGTATTGTATCATGTCAAGTAAGCATAAACCATTGTGCAGAGTGTATTGAACTTTTTTCAGGTAGGTCAAAACAAATGAATTCTTTACTCACACATCTTCCAGCACTAATTCCCTGTACGGCCCAGCAAACTTAGAGCAGTACCTGTTCAGCATTTAAAGTTAAGGTAGTGCACCATAAACACCTGTTAAAGTTTGCAGCCATCTGTTTCCCCAAGAAATTTAAATTCTAATAATACAGAATTAACAGATGGGGAAGTGCTATCACCTCCACTCTGAAGCAGGTAACTGCAATCTGAATTAACATAGTGTCATTTGGACAGTAATTGTTTATAATGGCTACAGGGACATTGTCAAATAATGATGGTCCGTTAGTGACAATCTTTGTTGTTGCATTATTCCAGGGGTAGTTTGGATATGGAACACTTCTTGATGATCTCAAAATCTCCATGGTAAGGTGAATCTTTCTCCTCCCTCCATGGTACAAAATAATTGAGGTATAATGAAATGGGGTTTAGTATAAAATAGTCTTGAGTGGAATGGGAAAGGGTGCTTTTGAGACCATTGGCAATGTTTTAAAAAAGAAATTAAACTTAGTTGTAACCCATTTCCATAAAATTAACTATCAAAATTAGATACTGAGAGGAAGTATATGACAAACTGTATAAATTATCAGAAATGGCTCCTTTTAGTGGTTAAATATAACAGTAAAGATTTTGGATACAAGAGGGTTCAAACAAGAAAAAAAAAGCAAATTATATTGTTTTTTATATGTCCAGCATTTTATTTTGTTTTTTAAAAGAATAATCAAGCTTTGGGTTGTTTTCTTTATGTCTGTTCAGTACAAATAATTCAAAGCAGACAGAGTGTTCACAGTAGAATGTAAAAAAATAATTAAGTTGCATTGGGTGCCATTTGTATAAATAAATAGTTAAATTGTTTAACCAGTATTTATATTATTATTAATTAGCTTAGCAGCCGTTAATTCTTAACCCAACATTATAAATGAATACACAGACACCATGGGTGGATTTTAACAAGCCTTGGCCTGAATTGTGCAATCCTGTCACATCTAAGCTAGCTCTCAATTCTATTACCCAATTCTATTACTCAATTCTATGACCCCATATATACATATGTCCCCTTGGACTGCCATTCTCCACGATATGTCGATGTTCCTGGCCATGTGGAATGAGGTTCCTTTTTTTCTAACCTATGGCATGTGTCTTCTTCTTCCTCCTGCTGCTGGCTGGAATGCCTTAATTCTCTGTCTAAAGCACAGGCTTCCTGTTCTCATCACAGGAAGTCCCACCTTTTTTTGTCTTTGCCCAATCTCAGGCCTCGGCATTTTATTTAACCAATCAGAGTGAATGAAAGTAACAGACAGCAAGCAGGACAAATTAATTAACATTTAAAATGCTTAACACTACCCCAACAGTAGAAAGTGCAAGGTAACCGTGATTTCATGCTCCACAAAGTTGAGGAACAAACATCAATAAATCTTTTAGTTTTCAATCAATGACTCAAGAACCCACATGTCAGTTTTGTTAGAAGTCCAACATGCACCTCATGAAGCTGGCTCCAGGCTGCTCATGACTGATAGGAAATGGTAGAAACTCAGTAGCGAGTTTGGTGAACAGTCCCTTGCATGAGGGGACCGTAGTGTGAACCCAATGTGGTACTACAATGCTTCTTCTGTTGCATGATACCACTGCTGGCATCCTGCTCCTCATCATGTAACCAAAGGGGACCATCTGTGGTGGAAAATAGTCAGTGTTGTTTATTTTGTAATGTCTGTTACTGCTTTTATTAACGTAATACTACCATATTCCCAGTTTCCATCCCTAAGCTTACCCCCTGCTTCTTGTATACTAGTGGATGACTTAGTCTTTTCTTCTTGCCATTATAATCATGAAGATAACTACAATATCTTACCCCAAATCTGACTTTTGGTGTACAAGTCATTTTGATCTGATGACCCCTGGATGGCCTGCAGATTCAAGTAGACATCTACAAATAGAGCACATAGAAGGTGTATATATATATATTTATATAAATATATATATAAACATATATATATATGCAACCTTTGTTCTTTTTATTTTTCACATTGACTTACCTCTAACAAAGTCCTTGTATTAAGCCT
Source organism: Lophiomys imhausi (assembly GCA_907164525.1). Lineage (NCBI taxonomy): Eukaryota > Metazoa > Chordata > Mammalia > Rodentia > Muridae > Lophiomys > Lophiomys imhausi. The sequence continues at coordinate 13,382,779 of CAJQZJ010032173.1, read as the reverse complement.
AGGATTATGTATAAATCCATAATCTTATCACCATTTACATTTGTTATTTGCATGTTTCCATGTGGTGATCTACATATTAATAAATTTGTATGGTCTTCTCATATTGATTTAGCTTTTTAAAGTAAACTTTGCTAGAATCTAGCTGAAGAACATTATGTGAGTAAAGAAGAAATGTTTTAGTTTTTGTTTTTGTTGTCTCATTTACATTATGGAAGCAAAGCCATTCCCAAACAAATCAAATAAGCAGATACACAAACTAGAAATCATGCATTCAGTTCTTTTCTTTTCTTTCATTTTATTTTTAATCTAAAAAGTCACCTGCCATCAGCATTTGGCTGAGATGAAAAAAAATATGTAGGTTTTAAAGCTTTACAGTACATAGCAGGAATGGCTTAGCTGTGTCCTATAAGAGCTGTTGCCATGGAGAATTTAAGTACCCTGGCTAGAAGCTAGGGAAGAATGCTTGGTTTTCTCCGGTTGGTAAGAAGCTCTCAGTGGACACAAAAACGTGATAAACTAGCAGATGGGCCAAGTTCTAGTCCTGTGGGGTTGTCACATAGGTTGAGCATCAGCCTTCTGAATTTGTTGCAACAGAGATTGTGGGGCAAAATTTCTATTTTTATAAATGTTCTCGCAACTATCCATGTTCTGCTGTCTTTTAACACAATTGTTATAAATTTATCATCTTCCACATCACAAAGGTCTTTGGTTACTGTTCTGTACGTCACACATCCATTCAAAGTTTTAAACCTAGGATGGAGCCACCAGCAGGCTCTACTCCTTTCTAGAGTCTCTATGGAAAACTCAACTTTCATCTCCTTTAGGGTTTATTAGAATTCTGTAGCTGGAGCTTGTGGCACCAAGGGACTCATGTTCCAGCTGAGTATAAGTGAAGAATAACTTGTTACTTCTAGAAGTTGCCAGATATCTACTCTGTTGGAACTGTTCCTTCATTTTCAAAGCCAGCAAAGTTTTGCTTCTAAATTTAAGATGCCATGATCCCAAAGGAAATCTAACAAATACGTGTAGGAGGATACTATGTGCCTTGGAAAACTGAGATATGGTATGAATAACTATGAAGATAGGTGAGAAGGTGCTAAAGGCAAAAGGAAGAGCACGGAGGCAAATTAGTGCAGAGTGACATTTTAAGTGAAAGGCTGGGGCTCTGGCTGTAACTTGACAAATCTGAGGAGGGACATAAGGAACTTGTGTCCCTAGTTTGTAGCACTGTTTAGGTAGGTTTAGGAAAGTGTGGCCTTGCAGGAGAAAATATGTCACAGAGGGGCAAGCTTTGAGAGCTTACAGAATCCTCCCAATCTAGTTAGTGCGCTCTGATGGATGCTTGCAGTTCAACCTGTGAGCACTTAGCCTGCTGCTCCAGTTGCCAAGGATGTGTCACTTCCCCATGACAGTGATAGACTCTTATCACTTGGCAACTGGTAAATTCAAATAAACCCCCCCTTCTATATGTGGTCTTTGACACAGTATTTTATCACAGCAATAGAAAAATAATTAATACAGAATATTAGAAAATACAATGATATTTGTATTGTACTGCTAAGGATTTAAAACTGCGGGGCTTTTTTGCATATTCTGCAAAATAATTCCCATTGATTACTATTAATAGATGAAAAGGATGTTTTTTTAATATATGCAATGTTTAAAATATCTTAGAAGGAATTTAAGTTCTGTTTCTATCATTACCTTAATAAATGACCTTGGACAATACTAAACTTGATAAATCTCCAGGTTATAATCTGGGCTAAAAATAAGTACAATTTGCACATATGCTGTGAGCCTTAAATGGAAATGGTATTTTTCACTACTTGGAAAAGAATGCAAAATATTGTAGATAATTATATTTCTTTTGCATGTCAAGTAAATTCTTGCCAGTTCTAGATCTAAATATGCAGAGAGATTGACTAACACAGTGGATCTTCAGACCTGATAAGGATACAGGCCATGTTGCTACTCAGCTGTACATGCAAGTATAATTGTCAAGTTAACAACCAGCTGGGGTCACATTTCAACTTGCACAGGATGCATCTAAATCACATGTGAAGTATTGGCATTCTTCCACTGCAAGTTATCACTTATCCATACTGAATTAGATGCATAGCATGAAGACCATTTGAATTATAACAGATTATATGTTTAGTTAATATCTAATTAGAATTTATTGTTAAGTAGATGACTTCCTCCACTTTACTATTAATACTACATACCAATATATTCATAGTGTTAGTTTCTGGCTTCATGACCTTTACAAAGTAAGAAGAGTAAGAATAAATGGCAATAACTCATACATTATATGTATAATTAATTACAATATCTCTAGTTTTCAAAACCTGCTTGAACATTGCCAAAATTTCCTTGTTCTAATTGATACTTTTTCATGAAAAGCTACAGTAATAAGAATCTAAGTGAATTATAATTTATCTTTATGAAAATTCAGAGTATAAATTTGAGTTTTGGAAGAAAATTTTTGTGGAGTTTCTATCTTTCTTTATCACCCTCCCCCACCACTCTCTATGTTATACTGGGAGACTTGGATGTCAATTCACTTAATAGAAAATTAACTAAAACCCATCCAAACAAAAATGTTGTCTTTGGCAATATTTGAGAAGTTCGTTTGCATACATGTCTATCCAAAATCACAATAAGCCCATGATTAGTAAACTCTATCCTGACATAATAGCAATATCTGTTCTTACATTGTCATGGATAACATGTAAGATAATTGGTAATAAACATGCGGCATATCTGGAAAAGAGAAAGCATTTAAATTCAACATATTATATATAAGTCAGTTTCATCATGTGTCATCATTTCTTCTGCTTGAAACATCTTAGCATCTTGCTTATAGGCAATGGGGACCAAAATGTGCTCTGCTGTCCCTAAGTTCTTGTCCTCAAGAATCTGCACATTTATTAGCTATTACAGAACATTTGATTCTATACTATAGTCTGTTGGCTAGAAGACCACCTTCCCAAATGTCGTATGACCAAAGTTTCAGACTATGCTTGTGATGTCACTAATGTTAACATATAATTAAAAACCCAGCTCCTTTAGTTCTACATGTCTTTATGATGAAAACTTTGAATATCATAACCAAATGCCAGGATTCTTAGTAGCATCACACTGTGTGTCAAATCCTAAGCCTCCTAGGATGTACAAACTTTAATGCTACCCATGTCATGGGGAATTATATAACAAAAATGATACACTTTGTTTTTCTGTTTAATTCTGTCAGACTTCTCTTTTACACCTCTGTTAAGAATTTTCAGTTTTCTGAAGACTTTCTTGGACCCACTGTACATTACTTGTCATAATTATTTTAATACTACTATAACCATTTATTTAAATGTATTTGAACTTATTACTGTGAGATTTCTAATTACCAAGCATTTATATTTAATTTACCTTTTTACAGTATGCTTTAGCCTGATATAATTAACTTAAAACCCTATATTTCAAGGACTTCTAAAAATGATATTAAATCTGTAATTTCTGAAAATACACCACATATAATTCACAAAATATAAATATTTAAAATGTGTATTACTTATAGAATTAGTACATATAATATTAGTATTTTATAATAGTTAAGCTTTATATTTTTAAAGTTCAATAATCATTATCTGTAACTTAAATTTATATTTTTAGTGTTGGGAATTGAATATATGTCTTTATTCATGATAAGTCCACATTCTACAACTAAGGTAGGTTACCACACCTTTCCTAATTCTCTTATGATACAATTTCTACATCTGTACAATGATCCAAGTTAAACATTCTTTAGATTTCTAAAATGACTAAATAATAAGTCAGGCATGGTGATACATACCTTTAATCCCAGCACTTAGAGACTGAACTAGTCTTATCTCTGTTGGTTGAAGGCCAGCCTGGTTACAGACAGAGTTCCAGGACAGTCAGGGATACACAAAGAAAGCGTTCTTGAACAACAGAAACAAAACAAGACAAAATAAAACCAAACCAAAAAATAAATATTTTAAAAGAACTAAATGATACACATATTAATGTTATTTTCTTTTTTTAGTTTTTTTTTAAGTGTTTATTCTTACTTCAATTTACATCTACATCACAGTCCCCTCCTTCCATCCCTCCTGGGCCCAAACTCTCACCTTCCCACCCTCTCCCCCTTCTCCCACCTAGCTTACTCCTCTGGTGTGGGGTGCCCTACATATCAGAAACCTTCAGTTCAGCAGCCATATGAGGGCTAAGAGCTTCCTCTTTCACTGGGGACCAACACGGCAGCTCCACTAAGGCAAAGTATCCCACTAACAAGTAACAAAATCTATGTTCCTGTTCCTTTCAGTCTGTTGATTGTAGTATAGTTATCCTGTACTATATGACTATAATCTGATTATAAGTGAATAGATGCCATGTACATCTTTCTGCATCTGGGTTAGCTCACTCAGGATGAGCTTTTCTAGATCCTTCCATTTGGCTGAAAATTGCATTTTTAAATTTTTTATTATGTTATTTATTCATTATGTTATTTTCTGTTTTCAAACTAATGTTACACTGCCATAATAATAAAAACACCATGATACTGGCCCAGAAGCAGACATATAGAACCAGAGAGTCGAATAGAGGCCCCAGATATGCAACCATAAATTTACAGATAACTGACAGTTTTGGAAAGGTATCAAAAATATAATTTAGATAAAGTACAGAAATTTCTACAAATAATGATTGGAAACTTGGACAGAACCATACCAAAGAATGAAACTCAGTCTCTGTATGTTACCTTGTATAAAATTCAACTTCAAATGAATCAAAGACCTTACTCTAAGAATGAGTCTGAAATTACTTTTGAGAAAAATACAGATTATACTTCACTGTGGTAGGTAAAGATAGAGAACTCACTGAAAGTTCATTTTTGTAAGAAATAATAATAAAGCTCACTCAATACAGGAAAGGTAGGAGGTTCTAGAAGAGGAGACTTGAGAACAGAGGAGAAGGATGAAGATGCTGTTATGGTTTGAACATGACATATTTCCAAAAATGCTCCTGCCTTTGAATGCTTGCTCCCTAGATGCCAGTTCTGTTTTGGAAGGCCATGAAGCTTTCAGGAAGTTGGTCCTGGTTCATGCAAATTAGTCACTAGACACAGGCTTTTGAAAGTTCTGGCCACTTCTGATTCTCAGCCACTATGGACTGGAAGTTACATGAAACAGAATCAAGACAGGCCAGTCTACCTCTTAGTTAACCACTCTATTTATGTTAGATGGCAACACTGACTAATTAGGACAAGGGTGGGAATGTTTATCACATTGGATAAAAATGACTCTCTTGTAAACCAGTTTTTTTTTTTTCCTCTTTCAGAGATATACTCAACAGTCTTATAGAAAACAGGTCTAAGGAAAGTGAAAATACTAAGTTCAGAGTTGAGATTGTGCCCATTCACACACTGGATGCCAAAGAGGAAAGGACTGAACTTACTATGTGACAATGGTTGCTTTAAACTCCTATTATATGGAAATTCAGTAGTAAGGAAATGACGTTTTAGCAGATGTGTAAACTTGTGTGTGTATTGAGAAAGATATGTTACAGAATGGAAATATTTTAAACATAAAGAATGCCACATGAGCCTTTTTCAAAGAAAACCTTTCATTTATACTTTTTTATACATATATATACATATATACAATGAAATATGGTCAGACATTAGGCAAATAATTTTAAAGTTCTAATTTTAGTAATACCTTGTCCCTTGAGAGATCAAACAGAAAAACAGTCATATACAGAGACTAAGTGTGTTCTGTAGAAGGAAATAGGTAGGGAATTAGATTTAAAACTGAATAGCTTTTAAGAGAGTGAATAGATTAATAAAAATAAAAACCTGACCAATAAGAGTTGTTAAATATTATATGGTGAAATAAGGAGGGCAAAGAAATATTCTTCCTGACAAGCTTTCATAACAGAATGGCCAAGTTGTTTGGATGATTTAAGTATGGCCTTGCTGGGAAGCAGAGACAGGCAAGACAGCCTCCCAGTGTCCTTCCCAGTCCAGACGTGCTTTACACATCTCTTCTCTACAGGGTCAGCTGACACTCAGGAAACCAGGAACGCCTCCTAATCTCAAAGGGAGATTCACACCTGGAAGAGATGGAGGCATTCTGCACTGATCTCTCAGCTACCACAGATATATTAAGATTTGAGTATTTAACACTCAGTTAATTTGACTTTACTACGAATATTAAGATTTTCATTTGCATACAGTTTTTCTTGGCCTATGGATTAATCCTCTCTGTTAATAACCCTTGATTACTAAACAGATTAGTTCTTGATATAACCATAATTCCAATAATTGTTCTAGCAGTGCTGTTGCAAATCTTCTAAAGAATATTCTTCAAAATCAGATATAAAATGACATATAATAAATATGAAAATCACAGAATCTTTCCAGAAGCGTATAGCATGTAAGGGATGAGTTTGGCACATGAACAAACCATGCAATTAGCTATGTAAATGAGCAAAAGTATTTACTCTCTTTGCAATCAGGGTTTGAAAGAAGGTCAGTTTACAAGTGACAAAAAATATTAGGTGCATCCATAGCAATCATGAGACAATCTTAGCTATTTTGTTACCATGACCTTATCTGTTTTCCTCATAGCAGTAACATCCCTGCACTTTACAATCTAATAGAAGCCTGTGCCATAAACTTTTAAATTAACCTAGTTTACAAGGTATAAATATAGGCTAAATAGGACAGTCTAATTAACATAGTGTCAAATGAGTTCATGCGAGCCATTTTAAAGTAATGTGTCTAAGCTTTTAGTACTAACATATTGATTTTAGATAATTTAAAGCATTAGATAATTGCAGATACCAATGTCTATGCTAACAATAATTGCTGAGTAATATGATTTAAAATGTTATAAAATCTGACTCAGCCCCAGTGCTAGCTGTTAAGGCCACCTTGAATGATACATACTTCGTTTTTATTGCCATCACCCTGGAAGGCATTTGATTTTATTAGTTTCCAAATGGGCACATCAATATTTATTTAAAAGAACATTTGTACTATCGAGCACCTCTCTACAAGGGACACAAGAAACAAGGAAATTGAAGATTTTACTGTTCCTAGTACCTCTGTTAATCATTGTTTTACTGACATGAAACTTTTGTTTTAACCTTTAAAAATATCAATGAAAAAAGAAATTGTCATCATGTAGCTAGTGAATTTTGTCGACACCATCAAGTGAAATGAGGTGAAGAGGTCTAGGAGAGATGTGGGTTTTACAGAAAATAGTGTGTCTTAACAGAGAATGAGACCAAGGTGGTACAGTTAAGTATAAATCCTATGTTTGGTGTTTGGCAATTGTTTGGTTTGGTTGGATTTGTTTTATTTTAATTTTTTTTGCAATAATACAGAGAATAACTGAGAGTCTTGGTAGGGGAGACTTTATACTCTCTGCAAATCCATTGTGTGACTTTAGAAAAGTGATTATTCTTAGCTTCAGTTTCACATTTGGAGTATAGATGTGCACACACACATGTATTATTTTATAGGAAAATGATGAGATATACTTAAAATTTTAGCAAAGAACTTGACATAAAAGAACATTACCTTCTCCTTTTTTCTTTTTATAGAAAGCAACTTCATGAAAATAACTTTTTCATCACCCCACTGGGGTAATGTAACTGACAGTTTTAAAGTTGAGTGTGAAGTCAAGAACAAAAGACAGAACAAAACAAAAATTATATGTAGCTTTACACATAAAAATGACATGTGGAAATAATCATTTAGTGGTATTTTGTATGTGGGAAGGGAAGCCTTGGAAGGAAAAACATTGATTTGTTAATAAAGGAGATAAAGTTTTCCCCAAAGCAAGCAGAAAATAACAAAGCAAAGATAATTCTAAGATGCATTATGCTAACTTTTATGTCTTCATTTATTGTACATTTTCTCTAGTTATAAGTGGCAAAGGCGTCAAGTCTGGGTTACTCTGTCCATTTTGTGTCCCTTTGGTCTTCAAGGCCTGTGTTCAAATGGCTTTCCATTGCTTGTTTTCTCCTTAAATCTAGAATCTTGACATCTGTCTATGACAATCTCTAAGCCACAAACCTGCCTTCATTTCTAAAACACTTTTTACCACTTTCGCTAGAGACTTGCAGAACATTTACAACTGCAGTTTGCTGCTCTTCTTTTTCCTGCCAACTTCCCTGAAAGGGCATCCAACACCTGCATCCTTCAGTTGCTACATTCTGACTCTCTGTTTGCCTTTTACAGCGTGGGCTCTTCCATATCCTCTTGTCTGAAAGTGTTCCTCAAAGGTCACCAACTGCTTCCTTTCAATTACAAAATTTGGTGGTCCTTGGCTGATTCCATTTCAGCATGTTGTGTTCTTAACTGAACCATTGTTCATTTGGCTTCTCCATTTCATATGTATCTTATGTTTATAGGAAATAAGATGGCTCTGGCTCCCTATACTGGAGCTGTAAATGTAAATTGTTAATGTGGTATATGGTTACAGAAAGGGAGTTGAAACCATCAGCATAGACTAATGTATGTAAAGATTTCAGGGGCTTTGGGGTTTAGAAAAAAAGAAGCATTAATATCACATGCATATTGAACCAAAATAAGTTTAGTTTGTCTTGCAATTATTATTAAATTACTAGATTTTCTGCAGCAAAATTCTCACATAGAGTGTGTGAAAATTATATATATATATATAAATTTTCCTTTCAAAGTTCTTTGGATAGAAGACTGAACTATAGGTGTTGACTAGTCCTTTGGTTAATTTGGTTTATTTGGCTACAAACATAAATTACAGATAAAGCAGAGAAGCCAAGCTAACAATGGCTAAATTAAGAAGGCCAAGTGCTGAAATGGAATCAGCCAAGGACCAGCAAATGTCTCTGAAAGGAATGTGAGAAAATTCTGTCATGTCTCTCTTACCTGCTGGCATGTGCTGGTGTTCTTTGGCTTGCAGACAGATGTTTACAATGCCTGTCTTCTCGAGCTTCCATGTGGGTCTTTGCCATTATATTTCATCTGTGCTTGCCTTTTTTGTTTCCTGAGCAAATTATGTTGGAACAGGTTCATTATAAATGTACTTCTTGATCTCTCCAAACCATATATTTCCAAATAAGTTTTCCATCAAAGGTAATATTAACTTGTAGTCATATTTAGAGGGGACATAACTTAATATATCACCAGTCTTCTGAGAATACTGAGTATAACAATCATGAGGTAAATATCACAATTAGGTACAGATATGTTGACAATAAGGATGCATGCATTC
>CAJQZJ010032173.1:13345095-13369248 GCA_907164525.1 Lophiomys imhausi | reverse complement strand
ACACACACACACACACACACACACACACACACACACACACACACACAATTTAGTGAGTCAATGGATGATAAGCACAGCTTAGAAGTCAAAGCACCATGTAACTTCCCATAGTCCATTTGGAACAGTCAGCTCACAGAGATTTGCACCTACAGGGATTTAGAATGCTTACAGGAGGGACACAGGGGTTAATTGATATTTTAGCAGTGCTTGGAAGTTATAATCACTAAATTGGGTAAAAAAAAAAAAAAAAAAAAAAAGCCTAATCCTGAATTGAACCAATTCCCATGAGCTGTTGGCTCAGCTCATTATTCTTCTGATTCAGGAAACTGCTACTGAATATAATAACTAAATGAGTCTAATCTAATAGCTTTCTTTTCCATATTTGAGAAGTCAATACAGAGAAAAATATATGGTAGGTTTCTGGGTCATGAATTAAAGAATATATGTGTTAAGGAAGATTGCTGCATATCATAAGGAACAGACCATATTCAAGTAAATAAACAATTGGGAAAACAAATTACCCAGAAAAGGCCAACATAAAGAGGTTATGTCCTGCAGAGAATTCACAGTAATTATCATTGCTAGGTTTTTTTTCATTGAAAACATATTAATTCAGAATGTAGGCTGCTACAACTCAGTTATCTAACCTTCTAATGTGTCCCCCCCTGCTTCATTCCAAAATAAGCATGTCATAGTGTCCTTGTCCTCGTGTACTGAGCTAAAAAAATCACTTCTAATGTGCCTTCTTATTAATATTTCTTGTTATAAATAAAAAGATACACACAAATGCATAGAACTGAATCAAACATATCAGTGACACAAATACATGGGTGGTGATAGGGAAGACAGTCTGTGAACAAGCTACATAATAAAAAAAAATGACATGCTGAGGTGTTTTATGGAGTTGAATATACTCTCCCTACAGATGATTTCACCTCCCTCCCCACCATAGCCTTTCCTTTTAGGACATAAAAGGTCAAACATTTTATGATTGGTGTGAGATATTTTTAATTCCATGTCAAAATGGCACACAAGTTAAAAGCTAGCTAGAGAGTGAGGAAATGACTATTAAAGAGAGAAGGAAAGTTTTTAACCTTTTCTAAATAGTGCATTGGAACCATGGTGATCATTTGAAGGAAAAGGAGTTGAAATGTTTTATTTGAATCACAGGAAATATCCTAGATGTAATTAACACACACAAAAGATCACATCTTCATAATTATACAAGAGTTATATTTCTAGGCTGTGTGTCTTACAAGTAAAAAGGGGAACTTGGTAAGAAGTTACAGAACTCTAAAATCTCATCATATCAAGCTGTGTTTTACAAATGATGGCCAGGTGTTCTGAGTAGGCATATTTGAATTTTCATTATGTGGTCATATAAATGTAAGCACATAGATATGAGTGTGCATTACACAATTTTCCTTGAAATCCAATATTTAAAAAGTCAACTCAACGTCAATTTCCTGTCTCAGCTTCTTGAGTAAATGGGATCACAGGGTTACAGTTCTAAACCTGGCTAGATGTAGAGCTGGAATAAGGCAAAATCGTATAAAGAAGATTGCATCCTAATACATATAGTATTCTCAGAGAATCTAGGGAAACCAACATTTAAGCTGAGCCCTAGAGACCATCTATCTGCTGATCACATGGGATACATGAAAGGTGCATCCTAGCCATAAATGAGAAGTGTTATGAGCAAGAATGAATAAGGTTGACTTGGGCCAGGAGCTAAAGAAATCCAGTGAGACTTACATGAGGTAATAAAGAGATTGGCAACTGGAGACAAACTTCTATTTGTAGCACTTTAATAGATGTTTTAGGACTTTGCAGATTGGCAAGGAGTTTTTATCTTTCCTCCATTACATGGGCACTTAAACATTTTGAACCACTGAGTTATGTGATCTCACTCACCTTTTCAAAATATTTGACTACATGGAGTGAGTGAGGGATATAAGCCAAATCAGTCACATTTTATGGATGCATGGCAAAGAGAGAGTGTTTTATTTAGATCTTCCTTGTTCCCAAGGACTCCTGTGTTGGAGGTTTGATCCCCAGCACAAGGCATTATAAGTTGATTTGGAACCTTCAGTAGGTATGGACTAGTTGAAAGAAGCAGGCTAGTGAAGATGTGCCTTTGAAATGTATAATGGAATCACAGGCATTCCCCCTTTTTCCATGTTTGCTGGCCCCAGTGAAGTTGACCGTCTGCTAATGTATTCATAATGTTTGATCTTGCTTCTGGTCCATGTAATGGAGATAGCTGTCTATGAATTTAAATATCTAAAATTGGCAGGCAAAATAAACACTACTTTCACTTGGCTGACTTTACATATGTGGAACAGACATGGGAAGCTGAGTAACCAACATAGGAAAGAAAATGAGAGTGGTCTAAAATGACAGTGTCAAGATGGGGATAGAAAAGCAACTTGCAGACATTGAAGGGAATGCCAACTTGGTTTCTGTTGGATTTCAAAGGAGTAAAGGGATAAGGCAAAATGATTCTCCAGGGATAATGCCAGAGTTTCCATTCAATGAACTTCCAGCAGTATAAAAAGCACAACTGTGCAATAACTGATGAATTGACTTTGTATAATCTATGTGTGGAGTTTCTGTATGGCATCAGCTCATGTAGTTGGACCTGACTATGCAGACATGTCTGTTAGTAATAAAGTAAGCAAATTCAGCTCAACAAGCATTTGCTGTTGATTTTCCTCATAGTACGCAAGCTGTCAATTATTTTGATTGAACGTTTTTGCAAAGGGCAGAGATTTTATTGCTCATTGGAGGAAAAACATCACTGTGGTTTTTTAATGTGCAAAACATTAGCAGTGGTGGAGGACTTCACTAAGCAAGTACATTTGATATGGATATCATATAGAAGGAAGGTTTATTGTGGTCAGAGGGCAGGGACATGAAGGGAAAACAACTATCTGAACACGTGTCTATGGAAAACAGGAGTAACAGTATGGATGAGTGAACAACCTTTAAACAGCTTCACCTGTCAGAAACTAAGCCAGGTGCTATTTCCACATATGTGGTCCCCTCACATGACTTTATAATGTACAAAAGAGAACTGATCTGCATTATTAATATATGAGATATGCAGGCGTGGTTCACATGTGCTTTTTCACGATAGTATTTGACTATAAGCATGAGAAAAACTAAACCAATTATGCATTTGGATTCCATAACTTGAAGAAGAGAACTTTCAGTTTTAAACTGTGGAAGGATCAAGTTTTCATCTAGACAAAGGAGAGAATAATACCACATGTAATGTTGGTTTCAAGTGATCAATTGATGGGAATAAGAGAAGGTGACTGGAACTCAAGTCTATGGAAGACAGAGGTGTCAACAAAAGATAGTGATCTGATGTAGGAAAGACAAGTGATAACTAAAGAAATGTCTAAAATATGGAGATACTTAGTGCCTACAGTTATTGGAATTATTGGCTGTAGACGGTAAGGAGGATGGAAATGGCAGAGTTATTAACAAACCTTTTGACTTAGCAACTCAATAAATGATATCTTCCATTAGAAGATGGAGAACTACAAAAGCAATAAGCTTGTAGCTGCATGTAGCAAACATGATTAGCAATTGAGAGAATATATCCAACTGTAATGTTTCTGAAGACACCAGGTAAACTGAGATAGGGCAAAGAGGTCTTGAAGTTGAAATACATTGTGATTCAATGATATCTCCATTTGTTATAATACCATGTGAAAACTTGCAACCCTACCACTACTGAAATACATTTCCAATGGTGGACTTAGCTCCTCTAAATTCCTTCAGGAAATAGGTGGTTTCAAACATATGCAAATAATATTCTTACTTGTTTTAGCATATCTTGTTTTTTCTGTATAATTTTGCAGTGTAATTGCAAAACCTTCAAAGAGCAAAGTTCCCAGGAGAACATGCCCACTGAATCGACTACACAAAACTCATATGGGCTCCTAGAGACTGAAGCAGCAAGCACAGAACCTGCAGGGAACTCTACCAGGTCCTCTGCACATATATATGTTATGATTGATAACTTGATGTTTTTGTGGGATTCCTCACACTGGGGACCAGTGTGTCTCTGACTCTTTTCCTTACTCTTTAGATTCTTTCACCCCTATTGGGTTGCCTTGTCAGGCTTTGATATGAAGACTTTTGCCTTGTCATACTGTATCTTATTCTGACCTGTTTGCCTGTCAGCTCTTGGAGGCCTGCTTGAGACAAGAATATTTAATTTTAAGTTTAGACTTGTAATAAATAGGGGTTTTTTTTACATTTAATTCAACTATTTAGGAGGCTAAACCAAATCATTGCCTATGATATGCATTTATTCCAAAGAATGGATGACAACATTTGCTTTAATGAATTTGTCTGAAAATGTTTTCTGAGACTCCTTTATAAGAAATTAATGATAAAGAGCAGATTAATGAGCTCTAATGATACAAATCCCTGTGTAAAATTGCTTTTCCCACACAACTTAACTCCAGATTGTCTTACCATTTCTTCCCCAACAGTATATTATAAAAGTATTTCTGTTAAACCCCCATTTGTTATGCACTAATCTAGAGCATTGCTATTTGATTCTAATCTAAATTTGCTGCAAAGTGAGAAATGTTAGTTTTTGCTTCCATTTGGAAAATTCATCAGCATTCCATTCAAACTCCCAGGTGTGAATATGATAGACATAAAGCTTTTAAAATGAAAAGAAACACTCTACAAATATTAATAACAATGAATTATCACTTTATTTCTTCCTCTTTTTTTGTAATACTCATAGAGATCAGTCCTGAAGTTGTCTTTTCAGGTCTGTAAGATAACAGCATGTGCACTTTGCCGAATGTCACATTCCAAATACTGCTGGTTGTTGGGCAGACCTTTCTCAACAGGGGATTTTCAAAACTCAAAGTCATACCTTTAGATACAGCACAACAAACTAGAAATGTATCAAATTACCCAGAAACAATTTGGGTAGCTGCCTGCTGGTTTGTGAACAGTGTAAGTAATTTGCCACTCAACTCTCCTCTATTTGCCTCAGTAAATTGTAGGGCACTTAGAACCATACTATTTGTTATCCAACTGTCTATATTTCTCTGCTCTATAAGTGTCTGACCGTAGAAAAGCTTCATCTTGTCTATCTTCCTCTTGCTGTAGGCAGGGAAGATATGAGAGAAACACAGAGATTGGAAGGGGTGGAGCTACAATTGGTACAGGTAATAGAAAAATCTTTTAAGTCAGCTAGGGGAAGAAAGTGAAATTATGACTCACAAATAAAACTAGAAATGAGCATTAGGGAAAAATGTCAAATAAACTGTTTTAGAGTCCGACCTGATGAACCAACCAAGAGTGATCAAGTCTTGTATTTCCTAATTAATACATTCATAAACAAGACATGCAAAAAAAGCCACACACATTTATTTAGCCCAGTGACATTATGATTGTTTAGTTGAGCTTTGGTGTTCCGTTTAAGTGAGATTGAATTTTTCATGTGTGTGTAAGTTTGAAAAGGTAAAGTTAAGTCCAATGGTTCATGAAAGAGAATGGTTATTTTTTCAGTATTATAAAAAAAAATCAACTTAAATTTTCTCATTTTATCCAGGTGAATAAACTTCACAAACAAATAGAAATGTTTCTCCCTCTTAATTTAACAGATCTCTTTCCAACAACAAGACAACTCCATTACACAATGATGGGCTACTTCCTTACACATTGTATAAAATATTTTAGGTACTTGTGACACATTTTAGCATTAGTCTTAAAACTTTTAACTAATATCAGAAAAAAAACTAGAAATAGAATATTAATTTTACTGAGAGAACAAAGTTTTTCTTACTGTTTTATGAAAATTGAGAAGCTAGCCAAAAGTAAAATAAACGCATGCTAACAATAAAATGCAAGAGAGCTCAGCTTTTCAAACCAGAGGACCTGAGTTCAAATTTCAGGACCTTCTTCTACAAGCTAAGTTATTTTCTCAACCCTCGATTGTTCTTCTACAAAATAAAAGAGTAATAAAAGATTCATATTGTTTGGTTTTTACAATCAATAAGAGAGAAACACAATCCTGGGTATTATTTTGATAAACTTTTCCAAAGAAGAAAGCTTTACATCATTCCTTTCTATTGATCTCAATGTTTTGGACCTAGATTTTAAAATTAAAATTAAATATGAGTATGCCATTCTTCATTTTAAGCATCCAATGGCTCCCTTTAAAGTTCACTGCATTCTTTTAAAAACTGTGTCACTCTACATTGAATATTTCATGACAATTAGCCAATAATGAGGTATTCTTATTTACTCTGCCTACAATATAACAGCTATTGAACAATATCATAACGTGAATTTTTCAGTGCTTGGAGATTTTCATATACCATCAATGGAGGCATGAAACACATTATCACCATCTTCCTGTGAGGCACTGAAGAAAAGAGCATGGTTGGCACAATGATTGGGATTGCATGGAGGTAGGAAATAAAATTCTTTTCTTTTGAACAGCCAGGATATGTACTAGGAACAAAGAGAAATTAAAGGTATCTAAACAAAAACATTTTTTTTCAGATACAGAATGCTAAAAGAGTCTTGTGAGTTTTCTTTCTTCCAGAAAGGATTTCTGACAACTTACAATAAAAATCAATTCAATCCAAAGGCACTACTGTAAACTAGAAAAAGGAAAACAGCTCAAAATATTCTGAGTGATATTTTCACATTTCTACATATGTAGTATCTTTCTCGTGAAAAAGAACAATACAAAAAAGACAATTAGAATTTATCTGATAAGCATGGTTCACTGCAGGTAATTTCCCACATGAATTGTCTATGAAAGTATTTTTAAATGGATTGGAGTAATACGTATATCCATTATGAATTTTTAAACAAATACAGATGAGTTCCTTGTGGTTCTCCTTTTGATTAACTCTAGGTGTGAACCAACATACTAGGGCATCAACAAGAGTAATTGTAGATAACAGAATGTTATGGTATAGGAGCATAACCTTCTTAACAGACATCACATAGAAGATCTATTCAGAAATCTCTCTCAAGCAGAGATCTCAGTCATGTGCAGTTACCTGTACTGTAGCAATATGGGGTGTATGGACAAAACTTTAGTGAAAAAATTCTTCCATCATATTTCAATTAAGCTTTAGAAAAGAATAATACATAATTTAAAAAATATATCAAGAGATGGAATGTCACATTATTAGCACTTGTTTTATTAATATTAATTTCATATTTCTGGACTGAATACAAAAATACAGATATAAATTTTCCTTTGTGTTTTTCCAAGAGCTTATGATATGAAGATGAAACTTCAATTCAAAGCACTTTTGTACTTTGTCCATATTTCCAAAGCATACTATGTTTTAACTGAATGCACATATTTATTACTATGATGTAATTCACATTTCTACTGAGCTCCTGTTTCTTTTGAGTAACATCTCATAAGTGGCCCAAAGACATTGTATTCTAACAGCAGATCTTATATGATTTCTCTACTGAACTCCTTCCATTTCCATAATTGCTTGGTCTGATATTTGTTTATTTGTTTGTCTGCTTGCTTGTTTGCTTGCTTGCTTGATTTTATTGCTTTTAATTTTTATATGACTCATAAACCTTTCTCCTTTTTGATGACATTTTTTCTTGAATATATCTCATGAATTTTTAAAATTTAGATAATGCATTTTATGGGAGAATTTGAAATATGGGCAAGAAAAGACAATAGGTGCTAGAAGCAGATGTAAGGGGCAATACTTGTAAGAATCCCAAACTCAGTGAAAATAACCAAGATGGTAGAAGGCTGCCTACCCCATGAAGCTTCATCTGGAATCAAGAAGTTTATCAGGGTGTGGCCTAGACTATTTTTGTGATATTTTGGCTAGAACTATTTAGTCCAGTTTGTGAGTATTTATGTGAGTTGAATTAAACACTAAAGGATGAACTTCTTTGGAAAAGAAAAATTTACATCAGTATAATATTGAGTCTTGGGAGGATTACTGAATACTCATATACAAGTCTACAATGAAAAAAATGTGATAAAAATGAAGTTTGCACCCTGTCTTAAAAAAAATGAAGTTTGGAGAGGAAAAGGACACTAGGAAGTTTTAGGTATTAGTCAAACCATGTGCTTATAAAGAGACTGTGATTGATTAAAAAAAATAGTATCATTAAAGCCAAGCATCAAGTTCTGAACTGAAACAATAGAAAAGGTACCCTGAGGACAAAATCTCACCCAGAGAATTAAAGCATATGGAATGAGACAGCCTAAGTGGTTTTCAGCTCTGAGAAAATAAAAATGTCTCTAGACCACAGCCTCTCTTTACTCCATTCCTCCTAGCCCATGCCCCAGTCCCACCCCCACCCTGTGACCCACTGCTCCTCTGTTTTCCCTCAGTAAAGAGGAGGCCTCCCAAACACACCATAACAAGATGCAAAAACACTAGCCACAAATTCTTATATCAAGATTGAACAAGGCAACCCAGTAGGTGGAAAAGGGTCCCAGGAGCAGGTGAAAGAACATGGCCCACAGAATCAACTAGGCAGGGCTCATAATGCCTCACAGAAAAAAAAATAATCACCAGCTTCAGCATATAGAAGCTGATCATCTGAGGCCCAAGGCAGCAATAGTGCATCACAAGGTATCAGAAGAACTTGGCATTGTCACATATTTGATACTAATTTTGGAGAAAAAGAAAGATGTAAGATTGAAAGATTTATGAATTCTTCCTCTACAGTTTCAAAGAGCCACTATATCATACAACCTGATGCAGGATCAGAGTTCCCGAGAGGACATTTTGTGAAGCTATGAAGGTGAAATCTGGTTTGAGATAAAACCCCTAAGATTGCAGAGATGCCAATGAGGTATTTGCCAAGGAAAGTATATACAGAGAATGGAAATAGCAGAGAAAGTTATATATTACAGTTAGCAAACCTGGGGGAGTAGATCCTTGTAAGCACATTGAAACTGAAGGACCAGATATCACACATGGAAACACAGAATTTTCTGTTTGTACTGCTGGGTTTCAATGTTGATTTGGCTCAATCTTTTCAAACTATGCTATAATTCTTCCCTTGTAGAATGGAAAAGTATATTCTCTGCCATTGTGTATTGTAGGTGATGTGTTTTTTGTTTGTTTGTTGGCTTTTTTTTTAAGGGGATCCAATTTAAGAAAGTACTTGAGTCTCAGAAAACACTTTTGAGTTTTGAATAGGTTTGACAGTAATGCTAGGCTCCTTTCTGCAATCAAAGCAGAGTGTCATCAATAGTGTCAGGGATTGGTTCTCTCCCATGGGGTAAGGCTCAAGTTGGCCAGCCATTGGTTGGCCATTTCCTCAATCTCTGCTCCATCCTTATCCCTGAACTTCTTGTAGGCAGGACAAATTTGGGGGCAAAGGTTATGTAGGTGGATTCTTGTCCCCTTCCCTCCACTGGAAGTCCTTTCTGGCTACAGGAGGTGACTACGTCTGGCTATATACACTCAGATGGGGGAAGCTCCCAGAAGACTATGGAGGTTAATGGGTGGAGGAAATTTTGAAGTTGACTTAAACATATTTTATATAATGAGCTGGTCATAAGCCTATGGTGTTCAGTGGCAGAATGTAGTGGTTCAAATGAAAAATGTTCCTACATAAGAACTTTGTCATAGTTAGTGGTGCTATTTGGGGAGATTATGGAATCTTTAAGAGATAGAGACTTATTAGGAGAAGCATTTGAGTTGGTGTGGGCTTTACAGTTTTATAATAAGATCACATATCCTGTTCTCAGTCTCTGATTCCTATGCATAGATGAAATGTGATATTACTGCTTCTCTACTACCACTCTAGACTTATGGTCATATTTCCATCCTGTGCCCACAATGGTGGACTGTCTCCCCTGTGAAACTGTAAGCTAAAATATACATCCCTTTCCTCCACATTTCTCTTGGTCTTGATATTTTTTCACTCAAACAGAAAAATAACTAATGGATTGACCACAGGTTCTCATTCTGCAAATACATGTTTCTTCCCTATAATGCAAAATCTCATGCATTGCTCCTGTCTTATTACTTTTCTTCAGAAGAATGTCAGCTGTTACCAGATGAGGCCACTGTTCCATTATTGGTGGTGGTGGATGCTACAAATGGATCTGCTGAAGATTGTCATGGAAAGAACATTCCAGGGAGAAAATAAACCTACTTGATTGATGAATTATGTCAACCGTGGCAACCAGCTTAACGCCCATGAATTTTAATTTTGTCATCTATGAAATGACAGAATAGAATAAAGTTTTAGAAAGTCAGACTCTTTAAATATACAGTTTTGTGTTACATATAGTTTAATGGTAGAACACTTGCCAAAATCATTGAGGTCTTGGATTCCATCCTTTTGATTCCTAGTAGTGTAGTAAAGAAATAAATATCAATAGATGAGTGAATTAATAGTAAGCAAATACATAGATTGTTTCTATTTTTTTCTTAGTGGTTTCATAATTCATCAATATTTTAATGTTTATTTATTACTTCAGGTTACATCTCCATCACAGTGTCCTTTTTCCAACCCACCCAGTCCTGCCCTCCCACCCTCTACCCCCTGTCCCTTCCATCACACTCCTCTAGAGTGGAGTGTCCTTACATAACAGTCCCCTTCCCCGTTCAGCAGTCATATGAGGGCCAAGAGCCTCCTCATACACTGGGGGCCTACAAGGCAGCACCACAGGGCAAAGTGTCTTATTGATAGGAAACAAAGTCTATGTTCATGTTCCTTTTGGTACATTGGTTGCAGTATAGTTATCCTGTACTATATGGCTAAAATCCGATTATAAGTGAATAGATGCCATGTGCATCTTTCGGAATCTGGTTTAGTTCACTCAGGATGAGCTTCTCTAGTTCCATCCATTTGGCTGCAAATTGCATGATTTCGTTTTTTCTGATGGCTGAGTATATTCCATTGTGTAGATGTACCACAGTTTTTTTTTTTAATCCATTCCTCTGTTGAGGGACATCTGGGTTGTTTCTAAAGCTATTTCCAAAAATGTATCCTTTTTTCAATATTTCTTTTTTTATTTTTTTTAAGTTTATTTATTACTTCAAGTTACATCTCCATCAGAGTGCCCTCTCTCAACCCCTCCCAGTCCCGCCCTCCCACCCTCTACCCCTCATCCTTCTGTCCTACTCCTCCGGAGTGGAGTGTCCTGACATATCATTCCCTGCCCCAGATCAGCAGCCATATGAGGGCTAAGAGCTTCCTCATATACTAGGGGCCTACATGGCAGCACCACTAGGGCAAAGTATCTCATTAACAGGCAAAAAGTCTATGTTCCTGTTCCTGATAAAGTATAATTACATAATATATATATATATGTATTCCTCATAAAGTATAATTACATTATATATACATATATATGTAAACAAATTTGATATCTAAAGAGAATGGAATGGGCATACACCATAAGTTCATATATTGCTACTGAAAATCGTTAAATATTAAAAGCACTATAGGATAATCTTTAAAACTTCATGAAAACAATACTTGTATTATCTTTTGAGAATGAAAACACTAATTTTATGGATTTGCATCTCCGGCTTGTAGTAGTATTCTAGGAACTTCTGATAGACAAGAAATAAATATTTGCAATTTACATTATTTTATAAAAATAAGTAGTAAATATTTGTGTTATTATAAGATATTATTCTTTTTACCATTTCAGTATTCTGCATTATTTACAATGCTTTTTAATCTATATGATTCTTTTCAATTTTATTCTATAAAATACTAAAAATACTATTTTACTATATTTTAATAATTATATGCTCTGTACTTTTGATATCTGTATTAAAAAAATACAGGTAAGAGAATACAAAAAAAGCTTATGGAACAGGTGAATGTATAAGGAATACAGAAATATAAGTGAAATAAGGTAACTTAGAGGTCAAAATTTCCATGTTTAACTATTAAGACTAAAAAGAGAAAATATTGCTAACCATACATTTGTGTTTATAATAGACATAAAAATATCTATTATCACTCTATTTGACACTCTAGTGATGTATAAAACTAAAGTGGAGGAATAATCATTATTTTTGGCACACTGTGAATTAAAACATAGAAGATAAAGGTAAACAAAATGGAACACAGTTTTAAAATGCTTCCCTCAAGGGCACTGTCTTCTCTAAGAAGATTACTCTTTAGGTGTCATAGATAGTAGATGGGAGGCATTATCTCATTTCATTTGAAATAAGAACATAAGGAGGGAGTCTGACATATGTTAATTTATGGGTCCTCTATTTATAGATTGCGTAGGATGATTCTAAATGCCTTTGTATCTTATTTCTCATGCAGGGATAGTGACCATAACTCCACTCCAAGTTGTGTATGTTTGTACACTTCTCCCTAGGTTCCTTTATTTCTGCAGTTAATGAGTAGGTTAGAAATATGGAAAACAGTGAAAGAAATGGAAAACAGCATGAGATAGTCCAAGGTTGACTGAATCATTTGCTTTGCCTAAAATTGTTAGAACTGAATAGATGAGGTCTGTAGACCCTGCCAGTGGTTCCATTTCAGCTGGAGACTTCTAATGACTTCCAGTCTCCAGGAAGGCCTGATTTCCATGCTGGTGCAGGGAGGAGCAGTTCTATATGAATAGCCAGAAAGTATCGTGTAAATTCCTGCAGGTTACATACAGGAGTTCAGCTTTAAAGTCAGGAAACCTTATTAGTATACATATATATTTGTTAAGGAATATTCATATTTCAACCAAAACAAGGTCAAATTAATTCATTTTAACTTAAATTTTCAAGTATACTAATAAAGGAATTAAGCTATAAAGTAGATTACTGGATGCTAATAGAGATTTCAAGTTCTGATTTTTTTTAATCATGATGCTATTATTTATTAGACATTCTTGCTTAGAATTAGTAAACAACATTAAAATCTCATTCATTATATCTTTGTTTTATGTTTATTTATTACTTCAGGTTACATCTCCATCACAGTACCCTCTTTCTACAACTCCAAGTCCCTCCCTCCCACCCTCTACCCCCATCCCTTCCTTCCCACTCCTCTGGAGTGTAGTGTCCATATATATCAGTCCCCCACCCCAGTTTAGCAGTCATATGAGGGCCAAGAGTCTCCTCATACACTGAGGGCCTACAAGGTAGCACCACTAGGGCAAAGTGTCTTATAGATAGGTAACAAAGTTTATGTTCCTGTTTCCTTTGGTGTACTGTCTGTAGTATAGTTATCCTGTACTATATGACTAAAATTATAAGTGAATAGATGCCATGTGCATCCTTCTGAGTCTGGGTTAGCTCACTCAGGATGAGCTTCTCTAGTTCCATCCATTTGGAAGCACATTGCATGATTTCATTGTTTCTGATGACTGAATAGTATTCCACTATGTAGATGTACCACAGTTTTTTGTTTTTTGGTTATTTTTTTAATCCATTCCTCGCTTGAGGGATATCTGGGTTGTTTCCATTTCTAGCTATTACAAATAAAGCTGCTATGAACATATATGAGGAAACATCCTTATGGTTTGGTGTGAAATCTCTTGGAGGTATACCCAGAAGTGGTATGGCTGGGTCTTGAGGTAGAGCAATTCCAACTTTCCTAAGATATTGCCAGACTGATTTCCATAGAGGACGTACAAGCTTGTACTCCCATCAGCAATGGAGGAGTATTCTCGTTTCTCCACAACTTCACCAGCATGTGCTGTCATTTGAGTTTTTTATCTTAGCCAGTAACCAGCATCAAATTAAATGGAAAGAAACTTAAAGCATTTCCTCTAAACACAGGGATAAGGCAAGGATGCCCACTTTCGTCATATCTCTTCAACATAGTACTTGAAGTTCTTGCTAGAGCAATAAGACAGTTAAAGGAGATCAAGGGGATGCAAATTGGAAACGAAGAAGTCAAATTATCCATATTCACAGATGATATGATAGTATACATAAGTGACCACAAATTTTCCACCAGAGAACTTTTACAGCTGATAAATACCTTCAGCAAGTTGGCTGGATGCAAAATTAATTAAAAAAAAATCAGAGGCCCTTCTTTTTACAAAAAATAAATGGGCTGAGAAAGAAATCAGGGAAACAACACCCTTCACAATAGCCACAAACAATATGAAATACTTGGGGGTAAGTCTAACCAAGCAAGTGAAAGCCCTGTATGACAAGACCCTCAAGTACTTGAAGAAAGAAATCAAAGAGGACATCAGAAGATGGAAAGAAATCCCATGCTCATGGGTAGGTAGGATCAACATAATAAAAATGGCTACCCTGCCAAAAGCAATATAGAAATTCAATGCAATTCCTATCAAATTACTACCACAATTCTTTATAGACCTGGAAAAAGCAATTCTCAACTTCATATGGAATAACATTTTATCTTTTTTTATGATCAGTTATTCAGTTATTCTCTTCATATATTCTGCCCTTACATTTTTTTTAGGTTAGAGCAGTGTTTTTTCTTAAATGTTTATTTATTGCCCTCTTGCATCTCCATTGCTACCCCCTCTCTCCACCCCCCCCATAGCCCCTCCCTCCCACCTTCTACCCCCTCTGTCACCCCTCCCATGCCTCTGGTGTGGGATGTCTTCCTGTAACAGCCTCCTTCAGTTCGCTAGTCACATGAGGACTAAGAGCTTCTTCTTGCACAGGAGGCATACATGGCAGTTCCACAAGAGTGGGGTGTTCCACTGGCAGGTAACCAAGTCCCTGTTCCTGTTCTTTTGGGTCTATTGATTGTAAGATGACTAAGCCATACCACTACTGGGCATTTATCCAAAATATTCCTTACCAATCCACAGGGACATCTCCTCAACATTGTTCATAGCAGCTTTATTTGTAATAGCTAGAAACTAGAAAAAAACCCAGATGTCCTTCAACCGAAGAATGGATTAAAAAAACAAAAACAAAAACAAAAAAAAACCTGTGGTACATTTACACAATGGAATACTACTCAGCTATCAGAAACAAGGAAATCATGCAATTTGCAACCAAACGGATGGAACTAGAAAAGCTCATCATTAGTGAGCTAACTCAGACTCAGAAAGATAAGAAAGATACACATGGCATAGGTCCACATATAACTGAATTTTAGCCATTATAGTATAGGACAACCATCAAGTTCTGATTTTTAAGATGATTCCATTATGGATGTTTTTTTTTTCTTTGAGCAGTTTACAAATTAGGAGAAGGTAAAGAAGTAAGTAGACATGTGGAGTTTGCATGGTCCAAATGCTACTACTGAAGGATGCACAGCATCTTAGTTTGATTTGTGTTGCTATGGCTTTTACAAACACAAAAAGGTTTCCTTAGCCACAGCTCTGAGGTCCAAGAGCATGACCTGAATCTGCTGCTTCTTGTGAGAGCCCCATTTTAAATAGTACACAATAGGGACTCCATGATGAAGTGTCATGTAGCAAGTTAAGAAGAAAGTGAAGAAAACAAGACAAACAGCATGGCCTGTGGAGCTATTCAGAAGGCTGGGGCAGGATGACTATATGTTAAAAGCAAGCCCAGAGCTGGGTGTTGTGGCCCAGGCCTTTAATCCTAGCATTTGGGAGGCAGAGGCAGGTGGATCTCTGTGAGTTCAAACCCAGTCTGGTCTACCAAGTGAGTCCAAGACTGCCAGGGCTACAAAGAGAAACCCTGCCTTGAAAAAACAAAACAAACAAACAAATAAAAAAACCTAACAACAACCAAAAAAAAAAAAAACAAAAAAAGAAGAAGAAGCTCAGAAACTTAGTGAGATCTTGTCTTAACACAAATAATTAAAAATGAGGGCTAAGTAGTAAAGGTCTGTGGTTGTCCTGTGCTAGAATATGTGAGAGTATAACAACAAAAAGTCAACCAAATCTCCTTAAAATAACCTGTTCTCACAAGAACTAATTCTCTGTACAGGACCTACATTAAACTCTTTCAAAGATCAGTTCCTTGACCTCTCAACCTTCCCAAGAACATCTAACCACTGCCTCAGGATTTCTACCATGAGAATCAAATCTCCAGCGTGGCATTTTCTCAGGAGATATAACCAAAACAAAAGAATAGCTTACCACACGAAATGAGAGGACAAAGAAGAACTTAACCCAAAGGAAGAAAGTTTCACAGGAGTTCATAGAACTGCTGGTTCCTAAACCCAGTTTCCATAAGGAAGAGTAAATAAGGCAGCAAGAATAACAGAATGACACAACAAAAATAGTAACACCGTTGTTTCAGGTGAAATAAACAACTTCGTGCAATAAACTCAAGGACTACCTATCAAACGAACACAAGGGAAAGTGATTGGATAGTCAGTGCTCAGGCCAGGCCACATTAAAGAGAAAGAAAGATGTTGGGGTTAAAAAGTTTGTTCACTTACACATTTAAGCAACATCTATTGTATGTTATGGAGAAAAACTTGCTATGTGTTGAAGGTTCAAGAGTCAAAAGAAGTAAAATATGTACCTCCCTTGAATTTAAACTATAGCATGAGTGTTCAAATACAGTGCTGGAAAGATTCAGCATATATGTTTGACTCTTCTGTATACAGAGAAATGCTTCAAGGATCTATATATGACCTTTGATTAGAAATTCTCTGAGTTGATCCATAGTTCATTTCCAAACGCCTGAGCTTTTCAATGTCTTTCACATGATAATTGGACTAAACTAGGATTATAGGAGAGATGGATGCAACTGGTTGTATGGAAGCAAAGAAGACAGGAAACAACTGTGAAATTGAAAGACACTTGCTGATTCAAGAACCATGAAATGAGATGATGATAAGAGAAATGGTTTAAGAAATTGAAAATGAAAGTGTTGCATGAACTGATGGGAGTAATTCAAAGTTCATAGATCCAACAAAGCTGAAGATCTGGAAATTTGTGTTTCAAGTTTTAATGTGATAATACCTGTTCTGTGTATGAGGTTATGTTAAAAAATGTATTTCAAATATAAAAATAATACTAAAGCTACCCTAAATATATATTAGAATATAAATAACAGAACAAGCACACAACACACACACAACTACATATATAAAATATATTATATATAATATATAATCAATTATACTAAAATTATTTTAATATCACCTTAAAATCTTATCACTGCTAACTAGGTATACAGGAAGATTTCAGGCTTATTCACATAAAAAATCATTATGCAGCCTAGACTCTATGGAAGTCATAATTAAGCTCCTCAGAAAATCAAAGCAACCTTATGATATGGTGTAGGGACATCATGACTATATTTCAAGCCACCTTATGACAGAGAGTTGCACATTAATGTTTATTGAAGCACCATTAATACTAGTTGGATTACATATCCAACATGCTTCATGGTCAATTAGAATATGAATAGACTGCAGCAAATATTAAAAATTGATATTTTTCAGTCATTATTTTATTTGAAGGAAAATAAATGAAAGTAGAGATGATAATAACAACAAACAAATTAAGTCATTTGCAGAAAGACAGTCAGATATCTCATTTCTGCCATTTGTGGGTCTTAGACTTTATAGAACTATATAAACATATTTGTACATAGCTTATAAAAGCAGACCTGAAACTGGGTAAGGGAAACTTAAGTGATTAATGGAACTTGCGAAGAAATAGTAGAATGTTATGTGGTGGGATTTGCTAAAGAATATGATACATTTTCATGTAAAAGTCATTGCATAATACAGTACCATATATTTTAGAACAATGGGAGATTTCAGTGATTTTTTGTTTTGTTTTGTCATGAGGTTAAAGTCCCTGGGGACTACTTTGTCATCTATTAACAGCATCTTCAAAACATCTTTCAAAGAGTTAACCATACACAGGGGCAGGTATCAGTAGGGAACTATCCCTACAGAATTGTAAATCAGATACTGACAATAATGAGACTACTCGGCAGTATGAAAAAATAGCTCTCAGGATATGTCAATACACCAGTATGGACGAATATAGAAATATATTATGAGAACAAATACAAGAAAAGTGTAAAAATTTACATTATATTTGAAAGATAGTGTTAGAAATTATTAGTGTATTTTCCACAATTTGTACAATGAGTAAAAACCATGAGACAAGGCAATTTGTGAGTTTTAAAGAGGTAGGTTCAATCAGAGTTGTTCCACACCTTATATCCTTGCACTTAACTGCTATTCTAGCTTGATAGTATATTCAACTACCTCTTTTAACTTCGTGTTCTAACATGTAGTATCACAGAAAGCACATGGCCAACACATACATTTGAGCTGTTATAAAGGGAAAGACTTCCACCCAAATATCTGTATGCAACATGTGTCTGAGTTCATTTTAACTTCACATATTAGTAGTAGTTTATTTTAGCAGATTCTCAACTCCATCAATAATGAAAATGCTACACAATGTAATCAAAATACACAACATATTATAGCCACACGCCTTTCAGTGTATGATTAAAAATAGAGATGAAGGCTTTAACAAAATTACAGAGATCAAAAAATAGAAAAAATATAATTAATATATCAAAATAAATAAAAAATAAAAAATAAAAATAAGAAGTCTATGTCCAAGTTCCCTTTGGTGTGTTAGTTGTAGTATTGATACCTTCTACTATATAGCTAAAATCCTACTATAAGTGAATAGATGCCATATGCATCCTTCTGAGTCTGGGTTAGCTCACTCAGGATGAGCTTTTCTAGTTCCATCCACTTGGCTGCAAATTGCATAATTTCATTGTTCCTGATTTATTTTTATATATTAGTTATATTTTTTTCTATTTTTTAGTCTTTTTTATCTATTGTATGCTTATTGGCTTGTTTGTTAGTAGTTCTCTCTCCCGGGCAACGAGACACTTTTCACTGATGGTACTGCTTCGTAGATCCTCAGTGAATGAAGAGGCTCTTGGCCCTCATACGACCTCTCAACTGAGATGAGGGACTGTTATATAAGGACACCCCACCCCAGAGAAATGGGATGGAAGGGTTAGGAGGTAAAGAAAAAAAATGAAATGTGATGTTTCGGCCTTTTACTACTAATTGTCATAAACTGTTTAGGATAATTAAGAAATGCAAACTAATGGTTATGCAAGCCAGTCATTCTGTTAGGTACTATGACAGCCTATTATAGTTACTTGCTAAGCTAATCAGAAATAAAGCTGCTAAGAGACAAGCAACATCTGCTTACCCTAATATAAGAGATAGATAGGGCCTCTTCAAAAACCTCAAGAGATCTGCAGAATATGGCATTCAAAGATGTTTTCGTAACTTTAGATTTTTTTATATCAAAACATATCAACTCCTGACAGCACCCCCTATTCTCCTCCAAGTAGAAGATGAGCATCGAAGAATCTCCAGTGGGAGATGATTGAATTAGTCGCAAGCGTATCTCTTGGTAGGAAAAGCCCCTTGCTCCAACTGTAGACAGAATGCTGTCCAAAAAGGACAAAACCTGGAAGCGGGTAAGTCGAGAGCCTAGCTCTGCCAAGACAGGGTAGGTAAGTCCTTCATAACCCCTGCTCTACAATCAATGTCTGTCAGAGAAACAGGGCCAAATGACTGAAGATCGATGCTGTAATGTATGGAGAGAAAATGGGAACTGTCCAGGTAGCCACTGGTATGTCATTTCTGAGTATGGGAAGCTGCAGGCCCTGTACTTCCTATAAAATAAGATATATTTATCCCCCTCAGGTCTCTGAGGTTGTTGAAGAATAGATAGCTAGAGTCTCATAATTAAATTTTGAGTTGTTTAGGAGTCAAGAGAGTGTTATAGATCTAAGAAGATACTTTTAAAATTGTGTTGCAAGTTAGTATTAATGTTGAGTCAGATATAGAACTTTAAACTCATGGAGATGGTTAGATAGTAGAATGTTAAAGTCAGGTACCAAATACATATGGACTGGTCATTGGGAATGTACGTTAAGCCATATAACCCTCATAACTGTGGCCTAATTACCTCTGTTGTACTATATTGTATTTGTTATTATAAGAGAAAGAGCCATTTGTTGGACTGAAAGGGGAAACTGTAGAGGGAAATAAGATATACCTTAAACTTAAAAGAAAAAAAAAGGGAAGAAGATGGGGGGTTGAGGGTGGGAGGGTGGGACTGGAGGGGGAATAGGGAGGGGACTGCGATTGAGATGTAACTTGAAGAAATAAAAAAAGAAAAAACTAAAAACAAAAAAATGACAGAGATCATTCTTTTAATTTAATGGGTTTAAATACATATGTCAAGAAGCCTGATAAGTGCTGAGATGAGATTAGTAATAACATTCCTCTTCAATACTTCATAGTCACAAGTGGACATGACAAGTCACTCAAGTGAAATATGACAAACTCTGCACAAAGATCAAAGAGCACCAAAACACAGGTAAGTGTAAGTTGAGCTTCAGCTTTGAAACAGCGAAATGTGTACTATATCCTGGGAAGAAAAAAGAGTATATAAAATGAGAGTTCTCAGAGGAAAAGAAGCATAAGAGAAAGGCTTTATCAGATCTATCCACAATTCTCCAGTGGGTTAAATGGCACAGCAACGTGTATGCTTCCTTACTGAGAGTTACAGGCTCAAACATACAAGTTACTGTACCCAAAAACATCCACCATGGAGACTCATGGTTATAATTATTCTTCCAGTTTGGTTTACCTGTCTATCTCATGCCTGTGGGCAAATGTTTGATAACAGGTGCAACAGAAAATAATACCTAAGACATTGAAAATAAATAAAATAAAATTTTTATTTGAAAATTGTTCCATCCCTCCCAAATTTCATGAGTAAGTCTAATGTACTCAACTAAACTTGCTTTTATGATTTTTTAAAAAATTTTCCCTTAATCTAATTATAATCATGTAATTAAAGTATTTAAATGGTTTTTGTCTAGTAACAAACATAATGTTAATATCAACTGCAAATAATCTAAATTTGTTTTATTAAAAAGCATCTGTGTCCTACCCCTGGAAGTGTTGCTGCAGAGTAAACCATTACCTCTTTGTCTACGCTATTCTGAGTATTCTGATTAAGAGATAGAGTTTTCAGTCTTCAGATCTGACAGTGACTTATGAAAAGTTGTTAAGATTCATCTACCATCAACACCCCGGGTTATCATCTCTATGGTCTTGGCTATTTGAATGGCATCTTCCTCAGCCATAACGAACTGAAATTATGTCATCTGCAAGGAAGTGCATGGAACTTGGGATCATCAAGAAAAAAACAACTCTGCCATTTTGGGCCAAATTTAAAGCAAGCATTTATTAAATATTAAATACTGACCAAGAGATGGACCGTGGACAGGACCATTCCTCAGAATTTCCTGGATGAAATGGCCTCAACCTATGTATTGCAGGAGCTTACAAGGACAAATCTATATGCCACCTATGAGGTTTTGGTATTTTCCAAGAATTACAATTCTCAGCATTCTGGGAAGTGAAAAATCGGTTGCTAGTTTGAGATGTTAGTTTGACAGTTTCCAGACACTTCCAGAGGTGAGACCTAAGTAGAAGAAGTAAGTCACTGGGTACATGGGATCTCTATATTGTTATTTGTAAGCGTATCACAGTGTTTGTACTAATTAGGATTCTCTAGAGAAACAGAACACATAGAAAATATTTATTTAATTTGGAGAAGATGAAAGATGACACTCATGCCTGGACTGCTAGAATCTCAGGGCGTGACCTGGGGTTCTTGGAGAGTACCCATCCCACATGGCGGAGAGATAAGGCAGAACAGGATCGAGGAGGAAACAGAAAGAGAAGGAAGGAAACTTTGGAAAACCCATCAAAGGGCTCTAGAGTCCATCCCAGAGGGCTCAACCCCAAATCCGGGATGCACTACTCAGACACTGGCCTGAGTGCTCCTGCTGAGACTCAGAACCACAGCTTGAGACAATGAGATGCCAGATAATGTGTAGCATACTTATAGTTCCAGATCATTGAAAGAGGAGACTGAGAAGAGTGGAAAACAAAGCCACGAAAGCAGCTGAGCCAGCAGAGGGAGGAACCCTGCGGGGTAAACCTTCCTTTCTCAACCAGAGTCCCTGGCAAGAAGCCACTTTCAAAAGACCCCCCGCTGAACTGGTGCTCAGACATCTCTAGAGGGAACTGTGCCCCCTACTCCCACATACACACCAAATGGCTGGAGAGTCAGAGCAAGTATCACAGGGCTATAGTCTGAGATTTGACCCAAAACAATACTTGTGGATAGAGGGGTAAAACTTTGAATCAGAGCTGTGCAGTGTCCCATTAGGTAGAACTCCAATCTAAAGCAGCAGGCTAGTGCACATCCCCCCCCCCAAAAAAAAAAAAAAAACAAAAGGCTGAGCCCTACACCCATACATGCCCACGCAAGGACCTGTCTGAAGCCAGCCAGACTCTACACTAATACCCCACTCATGCCAAGGTGAGTGTGGTGTGCAGGCTCTACCGCCATAACTGACCACACAAAGGCAAAACAAGTACCCATGCTCACACGCTAGGAACTCCACCCACACTCTGTCCTTGTGAGACGCTGCCTGTACCCTACCTCAGGGAAAGACTGAACAGAGGAAAGCCTTGTTAGGAATTGCCCCCCTCGCTGTGTTCTTTTCTTTCTTCACTTCTATGCTCCCCTTAATACCTAATTACAAAAACAGCAAAATGGATGAATGAATACTTATCTCTCAACACTAACTTTGAATATTAATGGTCTCAGTTTTCTTGTCAAGAGACACAGACTGGGTTTAAAAACAGGACTCATCTACCTGTTGCCTTAAAAAAAAAAAAAAAAGTACTTTTCTAGTAAAGAAAATCACAGCCTTAGAGTGAAAAGAAAAAGAATTCCAGGCAATCAGGTGTGGCGAAGCGCGTGTCTTTGGTCTCTGCACTCAGAAGCCAGAGGCAGGTGGATCTCTAGGGGCCTGAGGCCACCAAAGCCTACCTAGTCAGTTTCTGACCAGTCAAGGCTACATAGTGAGACCCTGTCTTAAACAAAAATAAAAAAAAAAAAACACAAAAATTCTAGGCAAATGGAACTAGAAAGCACAGGGGTTTTGGCCATACCAAAATCCAATGAATTACACTTTAAAACAAACTTAGAAAAGACAAAGGAAGTCATTTCATACTAATTAAGGGGATAATTCATCAACCTAGCATTAGAACCCTCAACGTTTATGCACTGAACTATGGCACCCCAAATTTCATCAAACAAATATTCTTGGATGAGAAGTCACAGACTGACCCCAACACTGTGGAATTCAATACTCACAGTGACAATATAGTTCACCCAGACAGACAAACAAAATTAAGAGGCATTCTACACCAAGTGGACTAACATTTGGAGGCTATTCCACCCAAGGACTGAAGAATATTTTTCTCATAAACCCAGGCAATATTCTCTAAACTGCACCATTTGGGGACACATACAAAAAAAAAAAAAAAAAGAAAGAATTCTCATATCCTAGCTGATCACAATGTGGTAAGATTGGAGAACAACAGCAAGTGGAATTGTAGAATTTGAGCAAGTTTGTGAGACTGAACACACCATGGAATGAATCGTTATAAACAAGCAAATCAGCCTTTGTTTTACTTCTTTGCCTTTTATCTTCCACCTTATAAGAGTAAAGCATTTACACCTTCAAGAGATGAGGTGGTCAAACCACCATTTAGGAAACAGACAGTATAAGAATTTACTAGCCAGTAAATTTGTTGATACCTTAATCTTGGAAGTCCCAGATTCCACAACTGTGAAAATAAGTCTCTGTGGGTTGACAGGTAACAAAGTCTATGTTCCTGTTCCCTTTTAGAAGGGATAGAGGGTAGAGAGTGGGAGGGCAGGACTGGGAGGGGTTGAAAGAGGGAACTGTGATGGAGATGTAACCCGAAGTAATAAATATTAAAAAAAAAGAAAATTTATGGTTTTTATCTATAAAAGATTCCATTAAAGGTGAGTTTACTACCATATGAAAACATTTTTTAATAATTTATTTTTTATTTCTTCAAGTTACATCTCAATCACAATCCCCTCCCTACTCCCCCTCCAGTCCCACCCTTCCACCCTCCTCCCCCTCAACCCCCCATCCTCTTCCCTTCTTTTTTTTTTTTTTTTTTAGTTTAAGGTATTTCTTTTTTCCCCCCAACAGCTCTCCCTTTCAGTCCAAAAAATGGTTCTTTTTCTTATAACTATAAATACCATACAAAACAACAGAAATAAATAGGCCACAATTACAAGAGTTATATGGCTTAGCATACATTCCCAATGTCCAGTCCATATGT
>CAJQZJ010032173.1:13311004-13344995 GCA_907164525.1 Lophiomys imhausi | reverse complement strand
ACCCCCCCATCCTCTTCCCTTCTTTTTTTTTTTTTTTTTTTAGTTTAAGGTATTTCTTTTTTCCCCCCAACAGCTCTCCCTTTCAGTCCAAAAAATGGTTCTTTTTCTTATAACTATAAATACCATACAAAACAACAGAAATAAATAGGCCACAATTACAAGAGTTATATGGCTTAGCATACATTCCCAATGTCCAGTCCATATGTATTTGGCACCTGACTTTAACATTCTACTATCTAACCATCTCCAGGAGTTTAAAGTTCTATATCTAACTCAGCTTTCATACTAACTTGCCTCATAATTTTAAAAATATCTTCTTAGATCCAGAACACCCTCTTGATTCCTAAACATATGAAAACATTTTAAAATATGATTTTAAAAACAGATCTGTCTGCCCCTAAAAGCATTGTAGGTATGGCTGCAGTGTCACATGTACATCAATAGGTGGCAGAGAGGTGAGAGGCTTATGCTCAGTGTTTTGACACAGGAACATCAGAACGGTTAGTAGGCTAACATTCCCTGAAAAAAAAAATAATTCTGAGACAACCACCAGTCCAGTGCCAGGAAGTTCTGGGAGTTGAGGGAGTTCTGGAGCCAGACCATGCACAGGATGACCCCTGCCTGGCGCATTAGTGCAGGAACAGGGCACAGCAACCCTGAGACCACTCCTGAGACCCCAGGCACTCGGAGATCCCAGGTACCAGTAAGGAAAAAGTAAGCAGTGGATACATGGAAGAAAAAGATAAATAGTAGGATTTGAGCACACTGAAAGGAGGCAGATCTAGAGACTCGAGGGTAGTGAAACTCAGCCTGATATAAGTAGCCAGTAATGACACTTGCGACCATGGTGGGGTCCTGACCTTCGCTGCCAGAGGAGGTCACATCTGGGTCCACGGCCCTGCAGCAGTAGGGGTCTATTACTACAAAAGGCCAGATAGAAAGCCCTGCACTGGAGTATTGCCTGTGGGAAAAGTTGATGTCTCCTCGGACATTTCTGCTGGGCAGAAATCGCCTCACAGCATATCACATGCCATCATGAGAGAGCTGGTTCTGGAGCATGAAAGCAGGAGAGCTGACATTGCCCCTTGCCAGCTGCCACACTGGGGAAAGCAGGCCTACACACTTCTTGAGTTGCAGGTGAAAATAGCCGCCCAAGGATAAGAGTGTGGAAGATCTGACCCTAGTACTCCTCTGCCTTGTTACATGATCAAGGGAGAAGTGACACACCTCCTCATAACAGGAGAGCTGGCCCTGCCCCTAGTCTGCTGCAGCACTCATAACAGGAGAGCAAGTCCTGCACCTCACCTGGGAAGCACAACCTGTGTAGCACAGTGGAACTGGCCCTGGATGTGAGGATTATGGGTGAACTGGCCTGGAGGGCATGAGTGTAGGAGAGGGACCCTGACTCTTGTCTGCTGGGCAGTGGTGCAGAAGACTTGTCTGCTGGACAGGGGTTCCCTCAGCCACTTTCTCATTCCTCACCATTTATGGCAGGCAGGAAAGCTGGCCCTGAGGTCATGAGAGTTGGAGATCTGGTCATTTCTCTCACCAACTGCAACTCTAGAAAGAACAGGCCCTGTCCCTCACCTGGGCAGTAGGGTAGAGCTGGTCCTGGTAGCAGGGTCGCTGGTGAGCTGGACTATACACATGAGAGTGGGAAAGCCATGTGCTGCCCAGCTCAGATTCCTCTTAGGGACAAATCTAGGGCTTTGAATTGGTCCACCCCAACATCTATCTCATCAATGAACTGCTGGAGTGCATTAAAGGGAAGGTCCTCCAGATCCAAAGCTACAGGATCTCCATGACACAGGACAACAACAGGATATCTGAGAGTTGTTCCAGTAAGGTTCCAGTATTGATACAGTAGCAGAAGTTAGCCTTGTACCGGACCAACAAGTCATTGTAATGAACATTTACAAGCAAAGAATTGTGTATAAAAGGGTGTACAGTTGTACACACTATGACACACTATAGCTTCCACAATGAGATATATGTGTTTTTCTCTGTTGCCAGGGGCATGCTCTAAGGGTGGAGGGTGTGTATGAGAGGGAAGTAGATGATGAATAAATCACTTATAACTGGGTTTTAGCCATGCAGTACAGAATAAACTATCTTACAACCAACAGACCAAATGGAACAGGAACATAGACTTTGGCACCTGTAAATGGGACACTTTGCCCTAGGGGAGCTGCCATGTAGGTCCTCAGTACAAGAGGAGGCTCTTAGCCCTTACATGACTGCTGAACTAAGGGGAGCTGATATATAGAGGCACCACACTCCAGCGGAGTAGGATAGGTGGGAGGGTGGGACCACGAAGGGTTGAGAGAGGGCACTGTGATGGAGATGTAACTTGAAATAATAAATAAACATTAAAAAGACATAGCATTGCTTTTATGCTCTCATTTCTCAAGTTTCATTGTATAGCCATATTGCTATATAGAATTTTGCACATAGCACCACACAAAAGAAATGATGGTTCTTAAAAGATTAGCATTCTGATTTCATAACCTAACAATATAATAAAATGATCTAAGATTAGTGTGTGATTTGGGAAGTTAGTCTTATTGGGAAAAGTATTCTAGAGTCTGTATATTAGCATATTTTGTTTATGATGCATCTTTCATACCAAATTGCCAACCTCTAGAAAGGATTAAAAAATCTCAGAGCCACACATCATAAGCCAGCACAATATGTATGTTCCCTTCAATCAATTTGCAAGCAAACATTGACTCACTTTTCTTTATCCTTTTCCCAGCTTTAAATATACTCATCAAAGGGATTATCAACACTTGCTCAGCACTTGTGATAGTATATGTCAACTGAATTCAAAGAATACTAGAAACAGTACAAGAGCAAGTATGTGAGTTTCTGAAGATGGTTTGTTTTCCAGATACATCTAAATGTGGACCATTTCAAGTATTCTTCACTCCAGTTCAGAATGTAAATTCATCTGGAAACTAGGCAAGAATATAAGCCTAAAATTACACTGATAATTTAACAGCCTTAGAGCTAACAAGGGGTCATGTTTGGGCACTACCAAAGAGTATGGAAAAGAAAGAGGTTGAGAAGGCAGGCCTTACTCACCTTTGAAACTGGTTGAAGGTAGGTTGAACAGTAAAACAAAATTGGTGATTATTAGGTTCTCAATTAGGTTACTGAAAGAACAATTCCATTATGTCCAGAGACTGTAAGTCTATTACTTAACAATAGATTAATAATAATTATTCTTAAATTAATATTTACTAAGCCATTCTAAATATAAGTAGATTTCCCACCTACTAGGTCTTTGTTTCCAAAGGAATTTGACTTCAATAATATTTTTAAAGAAATGATAAATACATAAAAATGATACCTTAAAGAATTTTCTAATACAGGGAAAAAGATTTTCATGTTACAGATGGTAGCTTTAAGCATCTGGGAATTCTAGAAAAGAGATACACTTATGGAGACATTATAAAACTATTTTAGAAAGTTATATTTACATGAAGGAATAAGTTATATTTACATGGCCACTACTATGGAGAGAAAAAGGAAAGAAAGAAAATGGAAAGAAAAAGGAAAGAAGAAATAAGGGTTATTTTTTTGTTGTTGCTGTTTTGGTTTGGTTCTTTTTTTTATAGAAAATTTAGAAAGGGAATATTCTGTGCAAAAAAAAATGGTTGCTAAGAGGTCACACCAAGCTATTTTACTACTAGGTGTGTTTTCCAATCAATTTAAGCATCTGTTAACCATACATATCATTGTTCAATGTTTCAGAACTGTTCAGATAGTCCTTAAGAAATGATTCTTAAGTTAGGAAGTGTACTGTGATTATTTTTTTTTATAACATTGGACTCCTAGAAACTTGGTTGTGCTGTTCTCACAAAAGAAAGGTATCAAAATGAGTTCAGGGAAGGCAATCAAACCCTGAATAATGATTACACATGCCAATTCAACTAAATACTCCACAAATGTTTGAAAATATAAGCTCTATGTAGTAAGAACTGTTATATTTTATTTAATTGCAAATTATAATCAAGTATTGATTACACATCTTCAGATAAGATACATTATATGTTACTATGTCATAATACTTTTGTGCTTCATTAACCAACTTGAACATAAAGTTGCTTCCTTATTGAACTGAACCATAAGTTAAACATAATTGATCCCCAAAACGCCATTAATAGACAAAACACTGTTTTAAAAAATCTTCCTGAAAATTCCACAGGGTCCAAATGAATCATCAAAGTGTTGATAATAAATTTTAACTTAAAAACTGGAAAGATTGTAGGATTGTATTGATTTGTTGATATGACAGTAAAGAAATTTTCTAGTTGGAGTTTATTGCCTAAGGTAATTAACATCATTCCTTGGTCTGTGAGAACATTAATATTTACATTCATATAACTGTGTAAACACACACACTACATATGCACTACACTGTACTAAACACACACACACACACAAACATATTTCTGTTATAAGTTTAGGTTCACTAATTCCACAACTTGGAAGTACCATCTGCTTAAGGATGGTATTAAGTCCTAGGTATGGAATACAGTAAAATCCTCACACTGATAAATACATTTTTCCTTTTCAATCTTTATCATATATTTAGCACACAAGAAATTTCAATTATTTTTCTGTGCTTTGGTAATTGGTGACAGGTACTGGTTCATACTTATAAATTTCCATCCTTGGGTGCAGTTCAGACAGGACCTGGGTAATAAGAAGTTTATACAACATCTACCAAAACAAATTAACAAATATACTATTTTTGTTTAATTTGAATCTATATGGCTTTTTCTCTGTAGTTTTATAAATTGTGTAGCTACCGGGATTAGAAAAGCAGCCTTAAAATGCTGCTTTTCCTATCACTTGAAACACATGGAAGAAATTTCCTTTTTACTTTCCTATTTCTCTTTATATTTAGTATGACTTTCTCTTATGGACATGGATAACCTCATAAAACTTCATCCATTCTGCAAAACTCACAATACTTTTCAGGTTATGATTCAGAAAACTAATTCTGCAGAACACTGAAACTATCACGGCAAGTCAAACCAAATATATGTAGTCAAACATGATAGATTTCAAATATAGAACCCTAGAAAAGAAACAAGCTCTGAGAAACAAAACGGTGCTGCTTAGTTTTCATTTTTATGTTTATTACTTCGTTATGTCTCCATTGCCACCCCCTCCCTCCACCTTCTCCCAGCCCCTCCCTCCCACCCTCTACCCCCTCTCCCACCCATCCCAACCCTCCTGTGTGGGATGCCTCTGTGTATCGGCCCCCCTCAGTTCGTTAGTCACATGTGATCTAAGAGCTTCCTCTTGCAAAGGAAGCATACATGGCAGTTCCACTAGGGTAGGGTGTCCCACTGACAGGTAACCAAGTCCTTGTTCCTGCTCTTTTGGGTCTATTGATTATAGGATGGTTATCCTATACTATAACGGCTAAAATCCAGTTATAAGTGAATATATGCCATGTGTATCTTTCTGACTCTGAGTTAGTTCACTCATGATGAGCTTTTTTAGTTCTATCCATTTGATTGCAAATTGCATGATTTCCTTGTTTCTGATGGCTGAGTGGTATTCCATTGTGTAAATGTACCACAGTGTTTTTTAATCCATTCTTCGGTTGAAGGACATCTGGGTTGTTTCCAGTTTCTAGATATTACAAATAAAGCTGCTATGAACATAGTTGAGGAGATGTCCCTGTGGATTGGTGAGGAATCTTTTGGATATATGCCCAGGAGTGGTATGGCTGGGTCTTGAGGTAGAGCTATTCCAAATTTTCTAAGATATTGCCAGATTGATTTCCATAGTGGTTGTACAAGTTTGCACTCCCACCAGCAATGTGGGAATATTCCCCTTTCTCTACAGCCTCACCAGCATAGGCTGTCTTTTGAGGTGCTGCTTAGTTTTGCAGTAAATTTAATGACCTTTTCAGAGAACAAAAAGAAAGAAAGGAAGGAGAGAGAGAGAGAGAGAGAGAAAGTAAGAAAAAAGGAAAGAAAGAAAATGGAAAGAAAAAAATAAGGGTTGTTTTTTTGTTGCTGTTTTGGTTTGGTTTTTTTTTTTTTAATAGGAAATTTAGAAAGGGAATACTCTGTGCAAAAACGGTTGCTAAGAGGTCACACCAAGTTATTTTTACTACTAGGTGTGTTTTATAATCAGTTTAAGCATCTGTTAACCATACATATCGTTGTTCAATGTTTCAAAACAATTCAGATTGTCTTTAATTGAATCTTTTTTATTAAATTCCTTAGCATTTTCAAAATAAAGATAATTAAACAAAAGATATACCAAGCTTAATGCATTGGAGACTAACACACTTGTGAGAACATATCACGTCAAGACAGAGCTACTGCTCATTCTAGAGGCCATTTCAATGAAGCTCATAACCTCACAGCTCCCATTTCCAATCCAAAAATAATCATTGTTTTCAATTTTATTTTAATATTTTTTATTTTATTTTTTAAAGGAAAATTTTCCACAAAATTTTCAAAACATTTAACTTAATGTTCCACATTGGTTACATCTCTTAAATCTCTTGTAACTCATAGTTTATTCTCAATCTTTTTCTGTTGGGGGGACTAGATATGCCTGGTTACAATTTTATAGTATATATGAATATATGCCTTTGTTTTCTGAATATCTTATGAATCCAAAAATTGTATTTCATTAAAGTCTGATCACTCTTGTTAAACTATATAGGCTGTGTCATATGTATTCATCAAGAAGTGTATAGTGTTCAATTTAATTTTTTTTTAATATGAAAAGTTATCCATTTAGAAACTATTTCTACTGCGAGCTTGTGGAGTGCCAAATGATTGTATTCCAATTTTGAAATTTCCTTTTAAAAGTCACTATGTTGATTTTATGAAGAGCTTTTCTCTGGTTAGTTAGTACAAGATAGACTTTTCTTTGATTTATCAATTTTTCAAATATCTTTAATAGAGTGTTTTTTCTATTGTTCAGTTTATATTTAAATATCAGTACAAGTATCACTAACTCCTCCTTCAGACAATTCATATTTTATTATTTCACACTAGAATGCAACATCAGTAATTGATTTTCTAATTGCATTACTATGCCTTAGTCTCATATCTGTCCTAGAAGTATCTCTAATCTTGTTGAAATGCAGCATAGACTGGAAGCCACATCCAAATATGTGCATGTTTTTGCATAGGCATCATCTTTTCCCACAGTTGTATTGACACCATTGATGACTACAAGTGATGAAAACCATCTAGCAGCCCTGTTCAGAGAATTGCCTTATTGAGTCCCAGGTCCTTTCATCTTTCTGTGAGGACCCAAGAAGCATGAGTTCCAAAGGACACAGCTGTGAGAGTACATCTGAGTTACTGGTTAAAAGGGACAAACTAATCTATATCAGATGGTTCTGAGAGAAAATATACCTACTGTGTGTTCAGCCACAAATAATGGCACATTTTATCTTTCACAGTGCCTACTAGCATCATCCATCCTGACTGAAACACAGGGATAATAAAAAGTAATACTTATTCCTCAAAATGACATTGAATAAGCTGAATGGAACAATGGAACTAGAAGTTCCCAGAAATTTTGGGGGCATACCAGAGCTTAATTCTTCTTGAAACATTAGCAGATATTTATAACCTCAAAGATTTTTTTAAAACATTCAATAATTTTGCTAAGCAGTATTTGTGCATATAGAATCACTGAGTTCAAATTGATATACCAGTTCTTTACATTGGAAGCATAAAAAAACTGTCATAAGTCATGTCTATTTTTTTCAAACGTTAACACAGATACAATCAGAAGAAAGACAGTTGTCAAACCCCTATCTAAAACTGAAGCAAATTTCAAAATATGT
Source organism: Lophiomys imhausi (assembly GCA_907164525.1). Taxonomy (NCBI): domain Eukaryota; kingdom Metazoa; phylum Chordata; class Mammalia; order Rodentia; family Muridae; genus Lophiomys; species Lophiomys imhausi. The sequence goes on along the minus strand of CAJQZJ010032173.1, from coordinate 13,337,152 downwards.
ATACCCTGAAAGCCCTGCAAGAATTCCACTGAAAGATTTAATAGTTCATATCAAATATTCCATTTAACGTTCTCCTCTATATACCCCATCAATCTTTTGATTGACTGACTTTGAAGCTCTATTAATGCATCCTACAGTCAAAGTTGAAATGGAGTTTAATGGAACTCATCCAAATCTATAATAGCATTCTCCCCCGAAATTAACTTATAACCCACAAGTTAATGAAATGAGTGCAGCTGTCGTTTCCCAGGGTGGGGTGCTGCTGAGTATGTCAAAGGGCAGAACCTTACACCACATAGATGGCCTGGAGTCCTGCCCCTTCACTGAAGTCCTGGGATAGCCTAACTCAGGAGGGACATTAAGAATGCTGCTACGCATCACCTGGATACATTAACAGCCGTGGATACTACAGAATTTAGATTATGCTTTATAGCTCATTGAGAAATACAGAAATTGCACAATTTTTCACAATCCTTTCAAGAGCAATGTCAATATCTAATGTCTATTTTAATCTTCGCATAGTGTTTCATGACTAACATGATACCTTGTAATTAGGGTGAATCTGTAATTGTGTGCTTCTTTAAATAAACAGTAACTAAGTAAATGTGTTATTACTTTCTCTCAAATAAATTAATGTATAGACACAGATCAATTACGCAGACAAAGCTTTGCCCTGTTGAATTCAACCAAGAAAGTAACCAAGTGTTTGGTAAATGGGTCATTTGAGGAAAGGCTATAGTGCTGAATTTATTTACAAAAGAACAGATGGCGGCTTACAGCATACATGGCTGAGGTTTGAAGGCTGGGGGTTTACAACTTTAAGCTATATAAAGCAATAGCATATGGGAGGTGCAAAGCAGCTGTTCTATTCCTACTCCAGAAATAGTTATGCCTAGGAGTCCCAGCCAGCATAAATAGGACCAATTGATCAAAGTTACAGCCAGACAAATATTAGCTTGTAAAAAAAAAAAAGAGCATTCTTAAGATTAGAGTTATTGGAAATTGAAATAAGTTGCCTTAGGAGGTAGAATGACCTTGTAGCTCTTGTTCCTCATGGAATCCTCCTTGTCATACTTCTTAAAAAAACAAACAAATAAAAAAGGGAAAACAATCTATCATATTGAAGACTGGAAAAGGAAAAGAAGAGGCATGAAGAAAGATTTTCATGTGAGCATTATCTGAGATCAGTACAATATCTAACAGAGGTGTATGTGATTTATTATGAAGACTCCTTAATGATAGATTTAGGTTATGTGAATGAAAATCCTGATAAAAGCCAGGGATAGTGTTCAGTTATCTAACAAAATAATAATGAACTTTGGTTCTTATGATTGCAGAAGTAAGAAATGAGGGAGGGGATGAAAAAACGAAAATAGAAACTAGCAAGAGGACTTGAGACTTAATATGTTGAGTTCAGGAGAAACGGAGAGCACGGCTTTGGATTCTCAGATGAAATGATGTACAGTTTAATTCAAAGCATTTTCCCAGTCTCTCTGATGTACTGAATCCTGTCATTTATTAATTCAGAAAACATTCACTAATCACCTATCAGAAGACCAATTAGCAACTGTTTTCACTTCTACAGACCATGGCTCTAATGTTAGAGATATACTATATACATATAAGTTAATATATAACTGTATTACAAATAGTTTTGCCATTATGGATGACAAATATAATTGGTTATACTGGAGTATAAATTTTGGGCAAAGTGTTATTTTAGTATCTCTATAGGAAAGGTCCACTCAATATGGTGATAATTTGAAAATAATGAAGACGCAGGCAGAGTTTAGGGATGACATTTCAGAGAGATCTCATGTTATCAATAGGGAAATGAGTTCTCCCACATTCCCACAATCCCGGCCACAGCTGCCTTAGTTCTTAAGATTCCAAAAAAGAATTCATACCAAGACACAGGTTGAGAAAGCAAGTACATAGATTTATCCCAACATTTAATTAAGCAACAGTGAAATGTAATCTCCAGAGTCAAGAATGGACTCAGTCAAGGTTCAATGGCAACGTCCTTTTATGTCCCAATACACCATTTCACTTCACCCTACCCATCCCAGAAGTAGCCAGGAATGTTCTTCTTCCCACAATAGGCAGAGGCATTTTAGAATCATTGAATATCCACAACATACTCTATATCTTTAGGTGCATTCTTATAAGAGTATATAAAAATGTACAACTAATCTGAACGTTGATATGCTTACAAAAAGATAGGGCAATGGTGTCTTAGAGTTGGGCTTATCAGACTGTGGGATACAACTTCCTGGGAGTTTACTAGGGCCTACCTAGAGAAATTCTGCTGTATTTGCAAGAATCTTGTTCTTGCTTTTATGGGAGTAACCTAATTGTCTCATACCCACCTACAAACAAACTCGCTTTAAAAAAAAACTCTCTTTTTACTTAAAAATTTTAATCCTAAAATTCATTTTAACCTGGACATTTATTTTTACCATCATAGTAACAGCTGGCGTCAAGGCCTTGAGACAGAAGTGGGCTATATTTGTATGATATTAAAGTGCTCTGAGGAAGAAAGATAGGAAGTAAAATGACAAAGACAGGCTGGAGCTAGTTCTTGGAAGAACGAAAATCTAATTTCATTGTGATTATAAGTTTGTTGTTTAACCAGGCACTGACATTGTTCTAATTCATGTTTTAAAAGAATCTCCTCTTGAGTGGCAGAGAAGGGGGGTGGAAGGGATAGGGGGTAGAAGGTGGGAAGGTGGGACTGGGAAAGGTGGAAAGAAGACACTGTGATGGAGATGTAACCTGAAGTAATAAATAAATATTAAAAAAATAAAGAATCTCCTCTTTCTAAAACTGTATGGGTATTTAGAGTGGGAGCTTAATTGGTAGTATTGGAGATTGTTTATCATGTGCACATATTGCTTAAAGAGGAGTGATAAAATATGCTGAAACCACATAGAAATAGTAGAAGGGATGGAAGTTTTGCTATCAATAAAACACTAGTGATATTTACAGAACATAGGAACTAAGGTTTGAAGATTAAAAATCCCTAAGTTCTTTGGTTTTTTTTTCACATGTTATAATTGGAACTTAAAGCCTGCAAAGAAATATATGGATGGCATTAGCATATGCATGGTGTATTCGGAGATAATGCAAAAAATGGGTATAGCTGGAACACTTAAATAGACAATCACTGAATTCTGGGAGAATGCAATTTTAAACAAGCAGACAAATACTTGACGTTGCAGTGAATAAACCAGGAAAGACACAGAAAGAGCAGGATACTGGAGAGTGATGTCTCATAAAATACAAGTAGATGGGTGTCTAAGAAGGAAATCATCAATTTATACTCAAATAAGAAATAATTAGTGGAATATGTAAAATAGGAGCTTGGCAATACTGAGAGTCTTGTGAACTCTCAGTTGCCAAGCAATACTGGGTGGGAACAGGACAGAATGCAACTGAGAATGAAGTCTGACGTGACTGAGAGTTATCTATTACACACAAATATCATTTTAGATTCTTTCGAGAAATTTTGTTATGAAGGTGAGTAAAATAATGGAGGAGTATAAAGGAAAGAAAGATTGCTTTCTTTCTGTGCTTGATTGTGTGGAAGCTAACTCAAGATGCTGGCTGACAGAGAATTCATTCAACACAAAATCTCAGGCATTGCTCAGGAAGGTAGGAAATAAAGGGTCAATGTTCCTGGGGTGTTGCATAGCTAATGAGGTAGACTATTCCAGATTGAAGACAGTCTGGAAGTGTTGTCTTCAGTCAGTATGAAAGCAATATATTCTCAGACATCAGGAAGTTGTGGGGTTTGCATACCATGTGGGTAAAGGATGAATATTTTGTGAATAACTTCTATTTTCTGAATAAAGTCAAAGGAGAGGTTATGAAGTGTGGGTAGAAATAATCTACAGATTCAATACAATCCCTATCAAAATTCTAATAACATTCTTCACAGGACTAGAAAAGAAATCCTAAAATATATATGAACCCACACGGATCCTGATTAGTGACAATAGTCAAAGAAGGTTAGAGCTATCATAAAAGCTGATATCAAAATATACTATAAACTTATATTAACTAAAGTAACACTGTACTGGGAGAAAAACAGACATGTGCATCAACAGAGAAAAATGGTCACAAAAATATATCACCCATGTAGAACAATAAAGCTTGGTCCATAGCTCTCAACTTGTACAGAACAATTCAAAATTGATCAGAGACCTGAATGTATGATTTGGAACTCTCCAAGGACTTTCTGAAAATTGCTTCAAATAGCACAGGAAATAATCCCAAGACACTGAGAAATGGCATTACTTAAAATTACAGTTTCTAGATTCTGCCAAGCAGAAGGATCACCAGAGTTCAAAGACAGCCTAGGGGATAGAAGAAAATCATTGCCAACAACATATCTGCTAGGAGATTCCTACCTAAAATCTAGGAAAATTTTAAAGTTTAATAGAGTTTTAATACACAATGGAACATAAGAGTGAATTGATAAATGGGCATATTAAATAAATAGACAGTTTTCAAAAGAAGAAACATAAATGACAAAATAACTTTTGGATAATAAAAAGGTTAGCAAACTTGGCAAGAAAACGCAAATTAAAACTTCATAGAGATGTCCTCCCATGCCAGCCAACTGGGTTATCAGGAAAACAAAGAAGATCCCATAAAATTGTTCATCGAGTAAACAGATCCTATGGCAAGCCTGATGATTCGGTTCAGTCCTAAGAATGAACATGGTTAAAGGAAAGCGTCTTTCCAGTTGCTCTCTAACGTCCACAAGTGCACAATGATATATGCACCCATACACATAAGTACCAGTGCACACATTAAATAAATAATAACCATAAGTACTAGTAATTACATTGGGGTAACCCAAAGTAGAAATACCAAATGATCCACCTGGGCATATACTCAAAATAATCTAAATCAGCATACGATAGGAATATGTAACCTTCATTGGTTACGGCTTCAATATTCACAGTAGCCAATATTTGGAAATAGCCTTGATATCTTTCAACACACAGATGGATTAAGAACTGTGATATAGTATATACATGGAAAAGAGCTTTATTTGGGCACAAGGAAGAATTTAGTAATTACACCATTTGTAAGAATTGTAAGAATTTGTAAGAATTTGTGGAATTGGATATTATCTGTTGAGAGAAATAAAGACATTTAGTGCATATATATGACATAGAAATACAAGGAGGACATGGAACTGGATAGAGAGTAGGAGGGAGAAAGGGAAGAAGAAAGGATAATAAGTTAAGGAGGAAAATATTGATACTTTTTCTATATAAAGAATCTAGATTAAATGTGTGTGTGTTTGTGTGTGTGTGTACATAGACATATATGTATGACATAAAAGTAAAATGGGAACAATTTGGGGGGAAGAATGATAGCAAAAGGGGTTAGGAGAGGTGGTAAGATATCTTGGGTAAATATCAGCAAGGCACATATTATAAATAAATCATAACAAACAGCACTATTGTGTATTCTATATAAATTTTTTTTATTTACAAAAGAAATGTGAATATGGTTGTTGTATTGAGGTATGCTTGAAGATGTTAATAATCATCACTAAAACTCATTTTCCTAGTTCTGTATACATGTAAATTAGAATCATGTAATCTACAGTTTAAAAAGTAAAATACACATAATTATACATATACCATTTACTTATCAAAATTAATAAAAATAACTTAAATTAATAATTAGTTAATTACTAATTTTCTAGAAATCAATAAAAAGAGATATTAAATTTGTAAAAAAATGAAAATGTTAATTATAATTACTTTAATTTTATGTTAATATTACCTCAATTCCTCATAGAATTTTTTAATTTAAGAATCATTACTAATTCATGATCTATCACAAACTGAACACATCTCAGTGAATTTTTTAAATCAATTTTATTTCTTTGTCTTCTGTGTATGTGATTCTGCATTTAGAACAAAATTCCTAAATAATACAGTTCTGACCCAATTCCCTAACAAAAGCACACACATATAAATACAGTACTAAATGAATTCCTTTTAAAAATAACAAATGGGATTATGAAGATAATGGGATATTACTGTTCAGTTAGATTACTTGCATGTCATATGGACAGCTTTTCAAAAAGACTTTCTGATTTTATACACTGTTTTAAAACCAAACAAAAGGGGATTCCACCAGTAGTAATGATCTAATCCATTAAATTCTTCAAAAGATGACGATCAGAGATGTTGTCTAAATTAGACAGAGACAGAGAAAAATGATTCATTTGGAGCAGGAAGTATGAGGAGTTAGAGTTAAGATGGGCATAGGGAGGAATTTGCTGAGAATGCACCTTTATCTCCAAAGATAATGGTTTATGGGTAAGAGATAAAATACTCATTTGATAGACATCATAAGCAAAAGAGAAAAACATACTATGTAAACTTTGAGGGCATTTTATCACAGATTTAGAAGGATAGCAAATTAATGAGTTGATTTAAACAATGTTGTCATTTGAGGGGGTAGAGTTATGAGGTTAGGGATTCAAATAGATACAGAATTATACTTGGTCAGCAGTAATATGGAGGAAACAGGACATAAGGGAATAATTGTAAAAGACTACTTTTAAAAAACAAAGAAACACATTACTGTCATGAAATACTTAAGGAGGAGGCAGAAAGGAGTTCAAAGCCAGTATCATTAATGAATTTTAGACCATATTTCCTTACATGAAATATTTGCATGAGTGCAATTACTCTCTACCCCAAAATGATATAAGAAAATAAAACAGTGATATCTTTACTGAGTAATAAAATTTCAAGCTATCTATCGGTTACTTTTCTTTGACTAAGGCAGTTTATAGAAGATAGAGTTAACTTAGGCTTATGTTTCCAGAGGATAAGGGCCCATCCATTATGGCAGGAAATCATGGCAACAGGTGGCAGCCATACAAGCAAGAACTGTTGAAAGTCACATCTTGGACCACAAGCAGGAGTGTTGACACACTCAGATTCTATGACATACAGGGTTCAGTACTATTTATTATATCAGGCATTGACTGGGTGTCTTTGAATAGATTGTCCTTCAATAAGAGAAAACAGTTCTGGTACTATACAAATAATGGGAATAATAGCCAAATTGACTAAGTGTTTCCATTAATTTTAGCAATCTTTTCATTAAAAGTTCTTGAATAAAAACATAAAAGTATAGGATGTAGTGATTAGAAGTTGATATCATCATTTTCAAATATGTAAGAAAGATATGTTGTGATAGATTAATTTGACATGTCAGAGAAATCCACCCATGTGGATAAAGTGAATGTAGGCAAGGGTAGGTGAGAAGTGGCTGTTCTTACTCAGGAGGGCAGTGAATGACAAGCAGATCAAATAATTGGAAAAGAGAAGGCAAGAGGAAGATATAGGAGGGTTATTTTTACTGGATATGACAATTGCAAACAATGTAGCACCCTTACATCACAAAAGGTTTCATGATGGAGATGTGTCAGTGATTCACAATGAGGAGCATCCTTCTAAATCCTACCCTGACAAAAGGAACAGCAAAGGGAGCAATGGCTTTCATAGGGGAGGTAGCAAAATTGATGTTCTTCCAGGATATTTTAACTACTCTCTTTCTTAGATAAAAGAAGAGTTTAGACAGTTAACCATACTCAGGTCTTCAGGACGAGCTGGCTGACACACTGCCATTTCTCCATAACCTGAAATCTAGAGAAAGACAATAGGGTAGATTCAGCACACTATTTTGACTTTCTCACAATTTTCCTATAAACCATCTCCTCAAAACCTATATAAGATATCTCTTATTTCTTGAAAGTGGGGACAAACACATACCAGAGTATGGTATATGCTTAAGCTGGTAGTTCTCAACTGGGGAAATCGATAATGGAATTTGTCACTGTCTTATCAAATATGCACATATAGTAATATTTGGGGACATTTTGGTTGTCACAACATGGAGGTGGGAGTAAAGGAAAGTTTACTATTGGTTTTGGCATCAACTGGCTTAGCATAGCAGTTCCCATGAATGAGAAACCCAGATCTAAAAGAAAGATCACATTCACATTCACAGTCATCAATTTCCAACAGCCCTGGGAATGCATTGACTATATAGACTGAATTGTGTCCCATGAACAGTGATACAGGGAGGTCACTAACTCCAATGTGACTGAATCTGTAATAGGAGTTTTAAAGAGATAATTTAAGTACTACTGAAGCTCTAAAGGAAAAACAGTAATCTTGATAAGATTTTTATCACTGGAGATGAGGAAGACTCCCTTAAGTCCTCTCCCTTCTGTTTTTATTACTATTGTTCTTACTATAGCTTGAAATCTTAGATGGTGGTGCCTCCAGATTGTTTTTTATTGTACAGAATTGATTTAGCTATTCTGGGTTTTTGTTATTAGATATGAAGTTGAGAATTGCTTTTTTTTTCTTCAAGTTACATCTCAGTCACAAACCCTTCCCTATTCCCCCTTCCTATCCTGCCCTTCCACCCTTTCTCCCCCAGCAGTTTCCCCTTTCAGTCCAACAGATGGTTCCTTCTCTTATAACAGTAAATACTATACAAAACAACAGATATAAATATGCCACATTTATGAGATTTAAATGGCCCAGTATACCTTCACAATGTCCAGTTTATACATATTTGGCCCCTGACTTTAATATTCTACTATCTAACCATCTCCATGAGTTTAAAGGTCTATATCTGACTCAACATTCATACTAACTTGCAACACAATTTTAAGAGTATCTTCTTAGATCTATAACACCCTCTTGATTCCTACACAACTCAAAATTTAACTATGACACTCTAGCTGTCTATTCTTCAACCACCTCAGAGACCTGAGAGGGATAAATATATCTGCTTATATAGGAAGTGCAGGGCCTGCAGCTTCCAAAACTAAGAAATGACATACCAGTGACTGCCTGGACAGTTCCCATTTTCTCTCCATACATTCCTGCATCAGTCTTCAGTCTTTGGGTCCTGTTTCTCTGACAGACATTTGTTGTAGAGCAGGGATTATGAAGGACTTACCTACCCTGTCTTGGCAGAGCTAGGCTGTCGACTTCCCTGCTACCAAGTTTTGTCGTTTTTGGACAGCAGTCTGTTTACAGTTGAAGCAAGTGGTTTTTCTTGCCAAAAGATAGGCTTGCCACTAATTCAACCATCTCACACTGGAGATTCTTCAATGCTCATCTTCTACTTGGAGTAGAATAGGGAGTGCTGTCAGGAGCTGACATGTCTCGATATCAAAAAAATCTTAATTTAAGAAAACATCTTTGAATGCCATATTCTGCAGATCTCTTGAGGTTTTTGAAGAGGCCCTGTCTATCTCTTATATTTAGATAGGCAAATGTTGCTTGTCCCTTAACAACTTGATTTCTGAGTAGCTTAGAGTATATCTGTGATAGAATGTCATAGTAACTAACAAAATGACACGCTTGCATAACTATGAGTTTGCATTTCTTAATTATCCTAAACAATTTATAACAGTTGGTATCAGAAGGACAAAACTTCACATTTCATTTTTAAGCATTACTAAGTATAATACCTTTAAGAAGCGTTACCCTTAATTTTGCATCAATATCCAAGGGTCAATAACATTGTGGCCAAATATAATCTTAATTTTGTATCAATATACAAAGATCAATACCGATGTAGCCCAATACAATCTTAATTTTGCATCAATATACAAGGGTCAATACCATCGTGGCCAAATATAATCTTAATTTTATATCAATATACAAAGATCGATACTGATGTAGTCCAATACAATCTTAATTATGCATTAATATACAATGATCAATACCAATTTAGCCAAATATAATATTAATTTCATATCAATATACAAAGGTATAAGGGCATATTCAATAATCTGTCCTTTTTTCTTGATCTTTCCTATACTATGTCTATGTCCCATTTTTTCTCAAGTCTATTCACTCCTACATAGTAGAGAAAGAAGGATACAGGAAAGAAAAAGATAGAAGTCCCTGGGTCTAACCTCCAAAACCCATTTAACAAGACCATTTAACAGCTTGTAGTCTCTTCTCCTAAATAACAAAATTTTCTGTTATCCTTAAAAAACCAAAGGGGCGGGGGAGAAACACCCTCCCCACTCTCTGGGCATGGGATGTTGCTCTCTTAAAATGACTTCCTGCTGATTTGGGAAGTAGTAAACCTGTTTGGGGCCCAAATAAGAATGGAAAAAATGGTTAAAAATGTTAATAGAATCATTTGATGTTCAGTCCTTTTGTGCTCAGCTATTTTGTATGCAGCCACCCACCTTGCTGAAGGTGTTTATCAGCTGTAAGAGTTCTCTGGTGGAATTTTTTGGGATCGCTTATATATACTATCATATCATCTGCAAATAGGGATAATTTGGTTCTGGTATAGAAACAGACAAGAGGATCAATGGAACTGAATTGAAGACCCAGAAATGAACCCACACACCTACGTTCACTTAATTTCTTACAAAGAAGCCAAAACCATACAATGGAACAAGGACAGCATCTTCAACAAATGGTGCTGGTCTAACTGGACGTTGACATGTAAAAGAATGAAATTAGACCCATATTTATCACTTTGCACAAAACTGAAGTCCAAGTGGATCAACTCCCTTAACATAAGGCCTGACACACTCAATCTACTAGAAGAGAAAGTGGGGAAACCCTCAAACTCATCGGCACAGGTGACAACTTCCTGAAAAGAACATCAACAGCTCAGGATCTAGGACCAAAAATCAATAAATGGGACCTCATGAAACTGAAAAGCTTCTGTAAGGCAAAAGACACTGTCATTAGAACAAAGTGGCAGCCTACAGATAGGAAAAAGATTTTTACCAACCCCACATCTGACAGAGGGCTAATATCCAAAATTTACAAAGAACTAAAGAAATTAAAAGCCATGAAAACAAATAATCAATGAAGAACTAAACAGAGAATTCACAAAGGAGGAATCCCTAATGTCTGAGAGACACTTGAAGAAATGCTCAGCATCCTTAATCATCAGAGAATTGCAACTCAAGATGACTGACGTTCCATCTAACACCTGTCAGAATGGCTCAGATCAAAAACTCAAATGACAGCACATGCTGACGAGGCTGTGAAGAAAGGGGCACACACCTTGATTGCTGGTGGGAGTGCAAACTTGTACAACCACTATGGAAATCAGTCTGGAGATATCTTAGAAAACTTGGAATAGCTATACCTCAAGACCCAGCCATACCACCTCTGGCTATACATCCAAGAGATTTTGCACCAAACCACAAGGACATTTCCTCATCTATGTTCATAGCAGCCTTATTTGTAATAGCTAGAAACTGGAAACAACCCAGATGTCCCTCAACTGAGGAATGGATAAAAACACTGTAATACATCTACACAATGGAATTCTACTCAGCCATCAGAAACAATGAAATCATGTAATTGGCTGCAAGATGGATGGAACTAGAGAAGTTCATTCTGAATGTGCTAACCCAGGCTCAGAAGGATGCACATGGCATCTATTCACTTATAGTTGGATTTTAGCCACATAGTACAGCATAACTATGCTACAGCCAATGCACCAAAGGGAACATGAACATAGACTTTTTTACCTGTCCATGAGACATTTTGCCCTATTGGTGCTACCTTGTAGGCCCCCAGTGTATGAGGAGGCTCTTGGCTATCATATGACTGCTGAACTGGGGTGAGGGACTAATATGTAAGGACACTTCACTCCAGAGGAAAGGGCTGGAAGGGATGGGGGTAGAGGGTGGGAGGGCGGAACTAGGAGGGATGGAAAGAGGGTCGTGATGGAGATGCAACCTGAAGTAATAAATAAACATAAAATAATAATAATAATAAAAAGTTCTCTCCCTTCAAATCTTCATGATGTAAAGACAGCAAAAGGTTGGCCATTTAAACTAGAAAGAAGACTTGAAAAACAACACAAAACAAGCAAACAAACAAGAAAATTTAACAGATTTTGGTATTCTCAGATGAAATTAATTTTCTTTTTTTTAAGATATCTAGATTGTAGAATATTGCTATGATAGACAGAGTAGGCCAAAATACCATACAGTGTATTTCAGACTACAGAGAGGTAAGGTGAACCCTTTCAATGAACCAAGGCATTTCTAGAAAAGCAGTTGCTTTTCTCATAAGAGTACAAATGTGGCTGGAGTTTAGTTTTTCTATTTTCCTTTCCTACAGAATTACAGCAGTTATCCTGAAATCGTGATGGTAAGCAAACACTGTGCAAATTGACAAGAACATACTGAGAAACCAGTCCTACCATTGTTATGTCCCTCCATGAAAATGAGCATCTTATCTCTGTGCTTTCTGAAATGTAAAGAAAAGGCAGCATCTAAAGGGAAGAAATGGCTTCTCTGTATTCACCAAACTAGAGAAATTCTTGTTTAGATACAGCAGGAGTCAAAGTCATTTTCATTATTTCTTCAAATTGCAAGAAGAAATTTTCAACGTTGAAAATGACAGCAGACAGAAAAATGGAACAAGATAGTAGAGGAAAACATGTTCTCTGGTTTTGGAGAGAACAGACAATTGTCACATCACTGGCAGAGAAAAACCTCAAAACCTTTAACACTGACTTTCAGCAAGGGGACCATGGGGAGCTAAGCTGCATCGCTTACTGGTTTGGAAATTTAGTTTGGAGTTTCATCTCTGTAGGAATGTGAAACCGAAAAGCTTCTGTAAGCCACATTTGCTAATGTTAAGGGCAGCAAGCTCAAGATATTTAATGCCCAATATACAAAAATATCAAACATGAAAATTTATGTTCCTTTAGTAATGATGCAAGCCTAACAAGGGAGTATCAAGAAAACAAATGTTCACTCAGTTGGATGTTACACATTCCATAATAATATTTTTATTTTCCTTTAGGGAACTGCCAATTTTTTTTTTTTTTGCTTGAGAGACTGACTCAAAATTAGATACCAACTCCATGAGAGGATGTATCATATTCTGAACACATGAACTATTTAAAACATGTATATTTCCTGACTGGAACAAACTGTAGACAGACACAATCTTTCAAAGTCTTATTTTCCATAATAACTTTTCCATGTTTTAAGATGTATATATTTACCTAAATTTTCAACATTATAAATATTTACTATCATATAATATGCAAGGAAGAGTGTACTATTAGCTTCTGTAAATATTAGAAAAGCACCAAAATTGTATTAATTATAAAGTAAATTATAATAGTTATTATTTGATTACATATATTGCCTAATGAACCACAAATTTAAAACTTATGGGCATGTTTGAAAATCATATCACTCTTATAAAGTCATTATTTTCATTATTAATATATTTTTTTAATTAAATACTTTATTTTTTTTCTTCAAGTTACATCTCAGTAACAAACCCCTCCCTATTCCCCCTTCCTATCCCGCCCATCCACCCTCTTCCCTCCAGAAGTTTCCCCTTTCAGTCCAACAGCTGGTTCCTTCTCTTATAACAGTAAGTATTATACAAAACAATAGATATAAATATGCCACATTTATGAGAGTAAATTGGCCCAGTATACCTTCCCAATGTTCAGTTTATACCTATTTGGCCCCTGACTTTAACATTCTACTATCTACCCAACTCCATGAGTTTAAAGGTCTATATGTGACTCAACATTCATACTATCTTGCAACACACTTTTAAGAGTATCTTCTTAGATCTATAACACCCTCTTGATTCCTAAACAGTTCAAAATTTAGCTATAAGATTCTATCTGTCTGTTCTTCAACCACCTCAGAGACCTGAGAGGGATAAATATATTTGCTTATATAGGAAGTGCAGAGCCTGCAGCTTCCAAAACTAAGAAAGAACATACCAATAACTGCCTGGACAGTTCCCATTTTCTCTCCATACATTCCAGCATCAATCTTCAGGCTTTGGGTCCTGTTTCTCTGACAGACATTTGTTGTAGAGCTGGGATTATGAAGGACTTACCTACCCTGTCTTGGCAGAGTTAGGCTGTCGACTTCCCTGCTACCAAGTTTTGTCCTCTTTGGACAGCAGTCTGTCTGCAGTTTGTGCAAGGGGTTTTTTCATGCCAAGAGAAAGGCTTGCCACTAATTCAACCATCTTACAGTGGAGGTTCTTCAATGCTTATCATTATTAATATTTTATCCAGAGTAGAGTAAAATTAAAGTTCCTGTGTCAGAGTTTCTCTTTGTTTCTTTTTATACCTTATTTTTTTATTTCTTCAAGTTACATCTCAGTCACAATCCCTTCCCTACTCCCCCCTCCTGTCCCACCCTTCCACCCTCTTACCCCCAATAGCTCCCCCTTTCAGTCCAACAAATGGTTCCTTCTCTTATAACAGTAAATACTATACAAAACAACAGATATAAATATGCTACTATTATGAGAGTTAAATGGCTTAGCATATATTCCCAATGACCAGTCCATATGTATTTGGCACCTGACTTTAACATTCTACTATCTAGCCATCTCCATGAGTTTAAAGTTCTATATCTAACTCAGCTTTCATACTAACTTGCATCACAATTTTAAAAACATCTTCTTAGATCCAGAACACCCTCTTGATTCCTAAATAACTCAAAATTTAACTATGAGACTCTAGCTATCTATTCTTCAACCACTTCAGAGACCTGAGAGGGATAAATATATCTCATTATATAGGAAGTGCAGGGCCTGCATCATCCAAAACTAAGAAATGACATATCAGTGGCTGCCTAGACAGTTCCCGTTTTCTCTCCATACGTTACAGCATCAATCTTCAGCCTTTTGGTTCCATTTCTCTGACAGACATTGATTGTAGAGCAGGGATTATGAAGGACTTACCTACCCTGTCTTGGCAGAGGTAGGCTGTCGACTTCCCTGCTACCAAGTTTTGTCCTTTTTGGACAGCAGTCTGTTTACAGTTGAAGCAAGGGGTTTTTCATGCCAAGAGATAGGTTTGCCCCTAATTCAACCATCTCACACTGGAGATTCTTCAATGCTCATCTTCTACTTGGAGTAGAATAGGGAGTGCTGTCAGGAGCTAACATGTCTCGATATCAAAAAAAAATCTTAATTTAAGAAAACATCTTTGAATGCCATATTCTGCAGATCTCTTGGGGTTTTTGAAGATGCCCTATGTGTCTCCTGTATTTAGATAAGCAAATGTTGCTTGTCTCTTAACAACTTGATTTCTGAGTAGCTTAGAGAATATCTGTGATAGACTGTCATAGTAGTTAACAAAATGACATGCTTGTATGACTAGGAGTTTGTATTTCTTAACTATCCTAAACAGTTTAAGATGGTTGGTATCAAGAGACCAGAGCTTCACATTTCATTTTTAAGCATTACTAGGTACAATACCTTTAAGAAGTGTTACCCTTAATTTTGTATCAGTATACAAAGATCAATACCAATGTGGTCAAATATACTCTTAATTTTGTATCAATATACAAAGATCAATACCTATGTAGCCCAGTACAATCTTAATATTGCATCAATATACAAGGGTCAATACCATTTTGGCCAAATATAATCTTAATTTTGTATCAGTATACAAATATCAATACTGATGTAGTCCAATCCAATCTTAATTTTGCACAATATACAATGATCAATACCACTTTAGCCAAATATAATACTAATACATTCTGCTCATCTTGTTATGTAATACTGAATGATTAAAGATTTCTCTAATGTAAAATATCAAAGCCAATACTAACACTCAGTCCTAAAATCCTTGTACCTACTCCCCTCCCTTAGAGAAAACCCAAAACATATAAACATAACATAACTAAGATAAAGCTTTTATATAATATATCATGAAAATTATTGATCAACAGCACCATATGTCTTTCAACAACACTGTGAAAAACTCATGACTCTAAAAAAACTTGGGAGTGGGAGCAAGGGTAAAAATCTCAGTAGGAAACTTCTTATCATGCAAGTACAAGGACCTGAGTTCAATCCTCAGTGTCCAAATAAAAAGAGTGGTGCACAGTACTTGCAATAGAAGATGGCAACAGAAGAAATCCTGGAGCTTGCTGACCACAAAGTCTAGCACAATGGATGAGCTACAAGCCAATGGAAGCCTCTTCTTCTATAATAAGGTAGATACTTCCTAAAGAATGACACCTGAGGTTGGCCTCTGATCTACACACACACACACAATGTGTACCTTCGAACAACAGTGTTCCATACACACAAAACACACACTCTTACATGCACACAGACACACTTAATTTAGAAATAAAATAATATTAATAAATGTTTCCTTCCTTACATGCCAACATTTCACTTTAAATTATTTATTCATTCTTTAAAAATATATTTATTCATTTTACAATTTACATTTACAATTGCAGCCCCCTCCCTCCTCTCCACCTGTTCCAACCCTTCCTCCTTCTCTCTCCTTTTCTTCCCTCCTATTCCCCTCAGAAAAGGGGACACCTTCCCCTCTATCAACCCACCCTACCTCTTCTAGTCACATCAGCCCTAAGAACATCCTCTTCCACTGAGGCTAGACAAGACAGCCTAGTTAGTGCAAAGTGACCAACAAACAATCAACAGAGTCCAGGTCAGAGACAATACCCACTCCACTTGCTAGGGGCTCTACTTGAAGACCAAACTGCCTATCAGCTACGTATGTGTAGGAGGCCTAGGCCCAGACCTTACATGCTTTTTGCTTGGTGCTTCAGTCTCTGTAAGCCCCAGGGTCCTAGCTTGACTCTGTTGGCTTTCTTGTGAAGGTCTTGCCCCCTCCAGATCCCTTTATCCTTACTCCAACTCTTTTACAAGACTCCCAAAGTTCTACCTAACATTTGGCTGTGTGTCAGCATCTGCTTCTATCTACTGCTCGATGGGGCCTCTCAGAGAATAGTTATGCTAGGCTCCTGTCTGCAAGCATAGCAAAGTATTATTAATAATGTCAGGAGTTGGTTCTCTCCCCTGGGGTGGGTCTCAAGTTGTTACATTCATTGGTAGGGCATTCTCTTAATCACTGCTCCATCTTTATCCCTGTACACCTGGTAGGCAGGCTAAATTATGGGTTGAATATTTGGGGCTAGGAGGTAGCCACTGCTGTCTCAGGTCCTCTGCTGCTAGGAGTCTCAGCTAGAGTCACACCCATATCCTTCCAGGAGCATACCCTTTGTTTTCTTGCAGCCCAGGCTGACTTCAAAGTAGCTATGTAGATGAAACTGACCTTGATCTGACACTCTTCCCAGTACTAGCCTTGTGGGTATTCACTACCAACCACTCCTGGTTTATGAAGTGCTAGAGGTTGAATCCTAAGTGGCTCCATGCATGTGAGGCCAGCATTCTACAAACTAAGCTATGTCTCAGATTTACACTACAACTTTTTAAAATCTGAAGTTTGAATACATGTATTATGTTTATGTAGTGACTTGGTGTAGCAATTTATTTTAACTTAAATTTACTAGTTCATTTTTATAATGATAACTAGCCACGAACCTTAAGACTGCATGTAGATCAGTAGGCTCATTAGAGACATGGTGAGTTATTTTTTTTTAAATACTTTATTTTTTTTCTTCAAGTTACATCTCAGTCACAAACCCTTCCCTATTCCCCCTTCCTATCCCGCCCTTCCACCCTCTTCCCCCAGCAGCTTCTCCTTTCAGACCAACAGATGGTTCCTTCTCTTATAACAGTAAATACTATACAAAACAACAGATATAAATATGCCACATTTATGAGAGTTAAATGGCCCAGTATACCTTCACAATTTCCAGTTTATACATATTTGGCCCCTGACTTTAACATTCTACTATCTAAATATCTCCATGAGTTTAAAGGTCTATATCTGACTCAACGTTCATACTAACTTGCAACACAATTTTAAAAGTATCTTCTTAGATCTATAACACCCTCTTGATTCCTAAACAACTCAAAATTTAACTATGAGACTCTAGCTGTCTATTCTTCAACCACCTCAGAGACCTGAGAGGGATAAATATATCTGCTTATATAGGAAGTGCAGGGCCTGCAGCTTCCAAAACTAAGAAATGACATACCAGTGACTGCCTGGACAGTTCCCATTTTCTCTCCATACATTCCTGCATCAGTCTTCATCCTTTGGGTCCTGTTTCTCTGACAGATATTTGTTGTAGAGCAGGGATTATGAAGGACTTACCTACCCTGTCTTGGCAGAGCTAGGCTGTCGACTTCCCTGCTACCAGGTTTTGTCCTTTTGGGACAGCAGTCTGTCTGCAGTTGGAGCAAGGGGTTTTTTCATGCCAAGAGATTGGCTTGCCACTAATTCAACCATCTCACACTGGAGATTATTCGATGCTTATCTTCTACTTGGAGTAGAATAGGGGGTGCTGTCAGGAGCTGATATGTCTCGATATCAAAAAAAAAGAAAATCTTAATTTAAGATAACATCTTTGAATGCCATACTCTGCAGATCTCTTGGGGTTTTTGAAGATGCCCTATCCATCTCTTGTATTTAGATAAGCAAATGTTGCTTGTCTCTTAACAACTTGATTACTGAGTAGTTTAGAGAATATCTGTGGTAGACTGTCATAGTAGCTAACAAAGTGACATGTTTGCATGACTAGGAGTCTGTTTTACTTAACTTGAGAAGTATTACCTACCCCGCCCCCCCAAAAAAAGAGGGTAATTGTCCCAGGGTTGGGATTGGGGCAGGGCTCTGTTCTTATCTTTCCAGGAGAATCAAAGTGTCCATTTGGGGAGCCTGGGGATGGCTGGACAGCTGAAACCTCAGCAGAGAGCAGAATCAGGCACCAAGGAGGACGAGTGACCCAGTTGATTCAGCCTGGCAGACTTCCTCAATAGCTGTCTCCATCGGGGGCCTGCAACCACGGCAATCCAATGTCGCTGGGACCGTTCAGCTCTGAACAATGTCCCGGCTGGAACCTCAGTGAAGCCTGCAAGATCAGCTTCTGCCTACAAACTCCTTAGGTGATCTAAACAGCTGAGAACAGAAGGACTGAACATAAAAGGAGTGTACTAACATTTTTAACATTTTTTCCATTTTGGTTCGGGCCCCAAACAGGTTTACTACGACCCAAATCAGCAGGAAGTCACTTTAAGACAGCGACGTCCCATGCCCAGAGGGTGGGGAGATGTTTCTCCACCCTTCTTTTTGGTTATTTGAAGGATAACTGAAAACTCTGATACTTAGGGGAAGAGATTACAAGCTGATAAATGGTCCTGCTTAATGGGTTTTAGAGGTTAGACCCAGGGACTTCCTACTTTTCCTTTTCTGTATCCTTCTTCCTCTCCAATGTAGGAGTGCATGGGCTTGAGAAAAATGAGACATAGACATAGCACAGGAAGTTCCAAGAAGAAGAGGCAGATTATTGAATATGCCCTTATACCTTTGTATATTGATACAAAATTAGTAGTATATTTGGCTAAAGTGGTATTGACCATTGTTTATTGTGCAAAAATAAGATTGTATTGGATTACATCGGTATTGATCTTTGCATATTGATACAAAATTAAGATTATAGTTGGCCACAATGGTATTGACCCTTGTATATGGATGTAATATTAATATTGTATTGGGCTACATAGGCATTGATCTTTGTATATTGATACATAATTAAGAGTATATTTAACCACAATTGAATAGATCTTTGTATATTGATACAAAATTAAAGGTAACGCTTCCTAATGGTATCATACCTAGAGATACTTAAAAATAAAATGTGAAGCTCTAGCCTCTTGATACCAACCGTCTAAAACTGTTTACGACATGGTGAGTTTTTAACAAAAGGGCAGACCAGTCAGCTCATGACAAACATAGTGAGCTTTTAACCACATTGGTTTTGCCAGTGTTTACCTACCTGGATGGTACCTTGGTAGCTATTCATTTTTAAATCACTATATCTGATAACAACACTGTATTTTAGAATTAACTGTTATATCTTGTTGTAACTGTTTTGTCTTCTATATTTGCATTCCTACATTGACAGTTCATGAAATTTATTTTATAAAGAATTTTAAGAACTATAAATTGCTACTGAGATTTTGTGCAATAGAAAAATATGAGTTAGATGCCAAAGTAATATGGTCCTTTTGTTTTAAGCACAGGGAAAACCATTTTCTCGTCTGCTCTCCAAACAAAAACCTTGATTCTTAATCCAATTCTTCTTTTCCACATAAGTAACTAAATCAAAGTACCTCAAATAATCTTCCATAGGAACTGTAGAGCTGCCTTTCTTTTAAAATAAGGGAATTCTGAAAAATAACAGACTTGATTAAAAACCACACACATATACATGTATGTTTACACATACATAGACACACATAAGTTACATATATACAGATATATTACATACACACACACACATCCATACCTATGTAATAAGGCCATTTTCAGCATTCTAAATATGGACAAGAGTTAGTACTTGTAGCTCATAGATGGAGGTAATATTCATCTCAGTAGGGAACCCTGGGGTTGTAGGAGATTCTGATGAAATTCTTGGAAATTTGCCTTAGCAAAATGTAGATACATTCAGTATTTTCTGTCTAATTTTAAGAAAGCCTGAGGGCACAGGTGAAGTCCATACATATTTCACAGTTTAAAATCCCTAGAAATGAAAACATGACTGCTCTTTAGTTTGGGTAGCTGAACTATGAAGTAAATTAACTGTAATTCTCACAATAAATAAGACCACCCAAGGAATAGATCATCTTCTTTTGCATATTCTAAGGACCTCCAACAGGCATATGAATGTCAATAGTCCAGTTGTATCTAAAACCTATAATTAATTCATGTAGGATTGTATAAACTAGTTTGAGGAAAATGGTTTACCTTCAATTTTTTTATATGTCTCATTGAAATGATCCCAAGAGCTTAGTGATAAGAATAAATCTATTTTCTGTTACATTGGACAGACAAGTTCCTTCAAAAATATGAATTCTTCCCTCTTGCTGTAATGTATTCACAAATGAAGTTTCATGAAACTCATAAATAGCTATGGTCCTTTGAATATTAAGGCCTATACTTTCCTCAAGATTTTTAAGAACATTCCTCCTCCCATTTTCTATTTATGGATAGATAGAAATGTTCTTTTGTTGTCTAGAATGGTTTTGTTTGTATATCAAGGCTAATAAGTGTCTGCACTTCCCTCTCACTAGTAACTGTTGGGGTAGTGTTAAGCATTCTAAATGTTAATTAATTGGTCCTGCTTGCTGTCTGTTACTTACATTGAATCTGATTGGATAAATAAAATTCCAAGGCCTGAGATTGGGCAAAGACAGAGAAAGGTGGGACTTCCTGGGATTAAAGCAGGAAGCCTGTGCTTTAGACAGAGGATGAATTCATTTCAGCTAGCAGCAGGAAGAAGAAGGAATTCCAGCCAGGAGAAGCAGGAAGAAGGAGGCACACACCATGGGGTAGATGAAAAAGGAACCTCATTCCACATGGCCAGGAACATTAGCATATTCTGGAGAATGGCAGTCCAAGGGGATGTATGTATATATGGGGTCATATTTGGATAGTAGAATTAAGAGCTAGCTTAGATGGGCTAGGATTGCACAATTCAGGCCAAGGCTTGTTAAAATCCTGGTGGTGTCTGTGTGTGCTCATTTATAATGGCGGGTTAAGGATTAGCTGCCGAACCAATTAACAATAATATAAATACTGGATAATTAGTTTAAATAGCCATATTTCTTTTTACAAGTAACAGTTAATTTTTTTGTGTGTGTCAATTTAAATGAACACCAGGGCCTTGATACATTGTTAAACATTGTTATGGGCCTTCCAGTTACCTGTATAAGTGTTATCTCTGAGACAGATATTTGAAGAAGTAACTGACCACAGTGGGTTGCTCTATGGAATCTGTTGGGGCTTTGTAATTCCTGAAGATAATAAAAGGAATGGAGGGAAAGGGAGACACAATTTATTCTATCTTTATCTCTGTCTGTCTCTCTCTGTCACTATCTTTATCTCTGTTTTCCCTCCCTGTCTCTGTCTCCCTCCCTCCCTCCTCAATCTCTCTATCTACCTATCTCTCTCTATCTCTATCTCTCTTTCTGCCTATATTTTAGTACAACATGCCCTCTCCTGAATATGCATACAGGTTCAGAGGGGTATTCACACCAGTCAGCTGGTGTCCTGGAATGTCACCTTAGATTAAACTACATTGTCAGTTCTCCTAGATGGAAAGCTTTTTGACTAAAGATTTTGGGATTTCAAGATTCTAGAACTGAACAATAGTGTTCTTTATCATCTATTATTCTATTTGTTCATTATTGCCATTATTAATATTAATTATTTTGCCATCTATCTTTCTTTAAATATATATATATTTATATTATATATATGGGGTATATATAATCCCATTATCTGCCTACTTTATCCATCCATTCCTGTATATATATATGTACATAAATATGGATAAGTAAATAAGATAGATATAAACAGAGATCTCTCTTTCTCCCTCCCTCTCTCTATCTCTATCTCTCTGTGTGTGTATGTGTTTGTGTGTGCTTCTAAATGATAAGTGTGTACTTGAAGTCAACCCATGGATTAACACATGCTAGGCAAACTCACTCCCATTAAGCTGCATCTATACCCCCAATCTACCTACCTACTATTATCCTATCTATACTTCACTAGAGACCAATAATTAATACAAATTTTTGCACTAAAATTAAGATGATATTTGTAGAACTGTTTTGAGATTTGAGACTTAACTCTCTAATCTGTTTCTACTAGCAGAAATGTCCCTAGAATTCCATGGAATGACCAGCCAGTAGAGATACATTTAAAAAAATGTTTCACTAGATATTCCTACCGTGCCAGCTGGATAGCTAAGCATATGATATTATCAAACATAATTGAAAATAGAGAAAATAGAATCTTTTTTTCATACACTATATCCTGGTTAGAGCTTTGCATCCCTCCTAGCTTCTTCCTTCCTACTTGCCTCCCCATCTCCCACAGATCCACTCCCTTTCTGTCCATCATTAACAAAGAACAGGATTTGAAGAGATGACACCAAACACAAGGAAATAAAATATAATAAGATGAAGCAAAAACTTTCATACTGAAATTGGACAGGCAACCCAGCAGGAGAAAAAGCACTAAGAACAGGCAAAAAAAAAAAAAAAAAAGTCAGAGACCCACTTATTCTCATAGTCAGAAGTCTCATAAAAATACTAACCTAATAGTTATAATATAAATACTAGGGTCCTGGTGTATAGTCATGTAGCCCTATGTTTGTTGCTACAGTCTCTGTGAGCTCATATACTCCTTGCTTAGTTTATTTAGTCACTATTTCATTCATGCTAGGGAATCTTGAAGTAATAAAATGGACACTATAAAGGATTTGCTAATATACTTGTATAGTAACTATTAAGTTATACAAAGGCTAATTCAGCTAAAGGAGCACTGACTCCAAAATAATTAGGAGATAAGTATCCTAACCAGAGAGTGGAAAATAAGAGGAAAGAAATAAATCCTGTTCAGCAGTTGAAGTGTGGTGCTGCTGAGAAACTTTCTGCTAATGTTTATTCATCAAAGTGACTTCCAATTAGGGTCCATTATTGATACAAAAAGAGACAACTCTGACTTAGAGCGGCCCTTTGGGCCCATCCAAGTTCAGGGTCATAACCAACATTAAATACCTATCTGTCATGTAGTCCCTCTGCTCCATCAGGAAAGATAAAGGTTGGCAGGATAAACTTGGGTAATTAGTATTCAAAAAGAACAACACTAATATCTAATAGAACATTGTCATTCTCATTAATTCCAAATGGGGGTTATGAAGGAAATTGCTTAATGTTTTACCTGGCAGTGTTTCTGTTAAAACAAACCAAGAGATAAATAGTATTGGTTCTTTGGTTCAGGAAATGCTTCAGGGACCATATAGTTTTATAACCATTTCAAGATGCACTCTAAAGTTTTATAGCCACTTTCTACTTTACAGATGTTCAAGGATGAAGGAAATCTAGAGGTCATCACCCTGCCTGAAGGTAAAGTAGACTCAAGTCCTCCTAAGGCTAAAAGAGAGAGAAGGACAAAGATTTGGGAGTCTCTCTTCTCTGTACCAGTGCCCTCATCATTCTAGCCATAAGGCTCCATGGAGCTTTAAAGGCTAAAATAGTTACTTTTAAATACAGAGAACATGCCTCAGTAGAAAAGGATAGCTTCAAATTGTCAATAGAGTCTTCATAGGTAGTGTCCATAACTATCATATTGTTTGAGTATTTGTGTGTCTTTGTACTAATTGATATTCTTCAGTGTGGAAATTTTATACCCATTGTTTTTCCCTTTAAAAAAAAAAAGGGTGCAATTGCTTAGCAATGAAAAGGATAAAGACTTAAATCTGCAAAGCTCATTGTACAGAAGTAAAGACGTCAGGGTACTGATGCTATCTAAAGCATGTTTGATTGTGACAACAGAATGAAAAAAGAACTGTTTCCTATTAACTCTAACAGCAGGGTTTGTTATCATTTAAGTACATGCTCTAATACACTTAGTGTTTTGTGCTACATTTAACAAGATTAAGTGAACACACATTGCTTCAACTCAAATCTTCACCAGAAATCAGAGGCAAGCCTCATTTCTTGCCAAAACATCCTCTTGTGGCTTATTCTTAGAACAAATTTCATATAAGCAAATCTGTTTACCTAGGTGTAACATTAATCAGGGATAGGATTTTCCTTTCAGGTAACTTTTTTATTTACTGAACTTTAAAACTCTGTCTTGAAAATTCTCAAAAATACAACTATCAAAGAAGTGATATTAAGGATTATGACTTGTAACAAACTAAAAATGCCGTTTTGATTCCAGCGAAGTACTATAAGCAATTCAGAAGGGTTAGTGCTAACAGTTCCTACATGGTTTCATTGCAATAAATAATTAGAGTTGGACAAGTCACAGGTATTAGGTACTCTGCCAGAAAAACAAAAAACAAAAGCAAACAAAACAATAACAACAACAACAATTTTTCACAGCCCTACAGTTCACTTCTCTCTCTTCCTTGGAAACAACTTAACTACATGAAAACTTCAAAAAACATGTGATAACTATGAAGGATGATCTTACTGAAAACGGTAACTTTCTCTTCTGCCATAGGTATAAGATTCCTTTTACAGTCTGTCACTATTTTCACATAAAGTATATCTTAAGTTTATACAGTCAGTGAATACATGCATATTTGAATCTAGACACATATATTTTGTAAGATATCCTTAAATTTTACTTTTGTACAAGTACCCCAATATTTAGAGCTTATATTTTGTAACTTCTAATACATTCAAGTAATGAAATATGACTGTATATATTAAATAAATGTGTGATTTGGGACTGGGGAGATAACACAGTTACTAAAGTACTTGCCTAAAAACATGAGGATCTGAGATCAACTGTAAGCACAAGTGTAAAAAAAAAAAGACATGTATGATAGGACATGGTTGGTATACTAATACTGAGGAAGCATAGGCAAGTAGATCAGTGACCACTTTGTCTCTCATTCCTAGCCAACTTGGTGAGATCCAAGTTTAAGAGAGACTTTGTCCTACGAAATAAGATGAATGCTATGCTTGAAGACAGGAACCTATCATAACTATATTCTGAGAGGCCCCACCTAGCAGTGGATAAAAATAAATACTGAGACACACAGCCAAACATTAGGGGGAGCTCTGGAAATCTTGTAGAAGATGGGAGGAAGAACAGAGAGACCCAGAGAGGACAAGAACTGTATAAGAAGACCAACAAAGTAACTAACCTATGCCCCTTGGGACTTACAGAGACTGAAGCACTAACCAAAAAGTAAGATCTGGCCCTAGGCCCACTACACATATGTAGCTGATAGGCAGTGTGGTCTTCATGTTGATCTCCTTTCAAGTGGAGTGAGTATTGTCTCTGACATGGACTCTGCTGCCTGTTTGTAGGTTTGTTTTCCCCTTTTCTCTCCTCAGTGGAAGAGGATGCTCTTAGTGTTGAAGTGACTTGAAGAGCTGGGGTGGATTGATTGGGGGGGGGTTCGCTTTTCTGAGGGGTAAGGGAGGGAGGAAAAGGGAAGGGGGTAGGAGGTTGGGACCAGGACACAGTAGACAAAAGGGAGGGAGCTGCAACCAGGATGTAAAAAGAAAGAAAGAAAGAAAGAAAGAAAGAAAGAAAGAAAGAAAGAAAGAAAGAAAGAAAGAAAGAAGGAAGGAAGGAAGGAAGGAAGGAAGGAAGGAAGGAAGGAAGGAA
>CAJQZJ010032173.1:13282586-13306654 GCA_907164525.1 Lophiomys imhausi | reverse complement strand
AGATAGATAGATAGATAGATAGATAGATAGATAGATAGATAGATAGACAGACAGATAGATAATTGACATACTGTTATCCCACAAACCCAAGTGAGGTCAATAATACTTGTAGCCCAACTTAAAGATGAGAAAAACTGAGGTGCAGACAGAGTCTCACAGCAATGCTGCTTTTGATGCTTACGTTCAAATCACCCCCACACTGTGATCTTTCTTCCCACAGAACCACATATGGCAGACACTGAAACTTACTCTATCCTTGGTGTTTCTTATCTACAGAGAGAAAGGAAAGCTAGTGGAGTACTGCTTCCCAACACTTTTATCATACCTTGCTTTGTGTCTTCTCATTTGGTGTATTTGACAAAATTAATGTGATTCTACATCCATGAGTGTCTTCAGTGTTTCAGAAGAGCCTTTGTAAATATGATCCCCAACACTGATTAATCATGGAGAAGATTTAAGGCAACAGGTCTTACCTATTGTCCATACAAATATCTTCTTCAAAGGCTGTCCTTAACTGGAACTCTAGGAAACTATCCTCCAAACATCCTCCTCATCCACTAATTTCTAAACTTGGCTTACTGGGTCTGTGTTCTTTAAGCCCATATGTAATTAACTTAATATATAAGTAGAGTGATATCTGTACTTAATGTCAAAACCTAAATGTGCTTAATATCTGCTTACTTTGGAAACACTAGAATTTTTTTTGCAAATGACAGACAGAAGACAGCTCTGTGACAGAATTGCTTCAATGACTCTGCAACACTTAAGTATGTTGTCATGATCTGAGAGGAATCAAGTACAGCCTCTGTGTAAATCCATTTGGAATAAAACACTCACATTTTCTGGCTTTGTTTTTTCTTGTCATTTAGCTGCAATCAGTCTTGGCTATGGGTTTGCCTGAGATCTAAGTTCTTCAATTCCTTTTTAATTCATTGAATCTTAAGATAATTGTAGGACCCTATTTTACTTACTTTTCTATTGCTGTGATAAGACACAATGATCAAGAGCAACTTATAGAATCAGGAACTTACTTAATGGTTACTGTTCAGAGTATCAGAGTCCACAACTGTCATGACAGAGAACATGGAAACAGACAAGCAGACATGCTTCTTGATTTATCTGATAACTTATATCTTCATCAGTAAGCAGGAAACAGAGGGAGATAACTGGGAATAATCTGGGATTTAAAATATCGAAGTAATTTTGTTCTACCCCAATGAGACATCTCCTCCAACAACGCCATAACTCCTATTACTTCCCAAACAGTTCTACCAACAGGAGACCAAATATCAAATTATATAAGCCTATGGGACCATTCTCATTCAAACACCAATGACTAACAGGTGAGAATCTTTTCTAATGTTTCTTCTAAAATATATATTATGTGATTTTTTTCTTTATTTTTTATTTCTTCAAGTTGCATCTCAATCGCAGTCCCCTCCCTATTCCCCCCTCCAGTTCCACCCTCCCACCCCCAACGCCCCCATCTTCTTCCCTTTTTTTTTAAGTTTAAGGTATATCTTATTTCCCCCTACAGTTTCCCCTTTCAGTCCAACAAATGGCTCTTTCTCTTATAATAATAAATACAATACAAAACAACAGAGGTAATTAGGCCACAGTTATGAGGGTTATATGGCTTAACATACATTCCAAATGTCCAGTCCATATGTATTTGGCACCTGACTTTAACATTCTACTATCTAACCATCTCCATGAGCTTAAAGTTCTATATCTGACTCAACATTCATACTAACTTGCAACACAATTTTAAAAGCATCTTCTTAGATCTATAACACTCTCTTGACTCCTAAACAACTCAAATTATGAGACTCAACCACCTCAGAGAACTGAGAGGAATAAATATATCTGATTTTATAGGAAGTGCAGGGCCTGCAGCTTCCAAAACTAAGAAATGACATACCAGTGTCTGCCTGGACAGTTCCCATTTTCTCTCCATACATTACAGCATCGATCTTCAGTCCTTTGGCCCCGTTTCTCTGACAGACATTGATTGTAGAGCAGGGGTTATGAAGGACTTGCCTACCCTGTCTTGGCAGAGCTAGGCTGTCGACTTACCTGCTTCCAGGTTTTGTCCTTTTGGACAGAATTCTGTCAACAGTTGAAGCAAGGGGCTTTTCCTACCAAGAGATAGGCTTGCGACTAATTCAACCATCTCCCACTGGAGATTCTTCGATGCTCATCTTCTACCTGGGGTAGAATAGGGGGTGCTGTCAGGAATTGATATGTCTCGATATAAAAAAATCTAAAGTTATGAAAACATCTCTGAATGCCATATTCTGCAGATCTCTTGAGGTTTTGTGATTTTTAAGGTAAAAATCTATCAGATGTTTCAGCAGAAAGGTGATATACAAATGAGCTGTGTGCAACTGATCTGGACACATAAAATTAAGACATGAAAATACTTATGGAATCAATATTTAGTTGTTGATAGACAAGTAGAATCAAAATAGACATTCCTGAAAATTCCAGAAACATTCCAATGGCTTCCATCATGAAGGTTATCAACTCTATAACCCATCTTCTAAGAGTTTAGGTTCCATTTTTCTGCTCTCATGAAGAACTATTTTCTTCCCCATGTAAATCTCTTTGGCACATTGACTTGGTACAAAGACATACCTTCCAGGACATACCTATCCAGTGAATTTACATAATAATTCTCTTACATAAATTCAGTTCAGTTCTAAGTATAAAATTATGTCTGTGGAAGCAGTCATATGAATTCTATAACAACATATAACATAGTGCAACATAATTACATAACTTGTGTTTATTTCCAATCTTTGTGTTCTCTCACTCTTTGTCTCTCTTTTTGTGAACCCATTTTTCAATAATAATATATATTATTATCTACAATATGGTACCAGGAATCAATTCCAGGGCCTTGCACCTATCAGCTAATTTTGGTACCATTGAGTTAAATTTTTATTCTTCAGTTTTCCAAACAGGCTCTCACTATGTATCTTAGGCTTTCCCTATATGTTTAGCACAGGGTAAATTCAGCCTTGTTATCCTTCTACCTTTGCTTCTACAATACAGTGATTATTCATTAGTGTGTTTGTTAGTATTATATTCTAGGAAGTAGTATAGTGCCTTTCAACTGGCCTACAATTGCCAGGACACATTTAAATACAAAAAAAGGGCATGTGACTTTTAAAGGTATGAATACTGAAATGAATCCATCTTGGAACCCCCTACATAAAATGAAATTTAATGTATGTCATCTCATGCTGTAGTATGTGGCAGCAAATTGCTTCCTCTTCCTTTTAGTGCTAAAAATGCCAGAGAACATTTTGCACATCATTTGAACAGAGGCCTTAATCATCAATATATGCAAGTGTGAGCTGCATTACTCTTACCAAAGTCACAAAGAATGTAACTATGGAAATCATGCTTTCAATTTTCAATGACAAAATGATTCCCAGGGGTCAAGGGTTATTTTTAAGCTTATGCTCTTTTTGTATTATTTTATTCTGTGTCTTCCTAAAACTGTGACATCAAATCAATGGATTTATCACTGTTTTTAAATCCCTTTTAAGTTCAGAAGATCAAGAGCAACAAAAATGTTTATTTCCAAGTTGTGACCATACTGTTGGCAATGAATCATGGTTGTGACTATAAGCATTCCCTTACATCTTCATTAGGGAGCCAAAGATATAGATGATTGTCAAGGAAGAGTGAACACCTGCAGTTGGACAATAAATGACTGTTTTTAAGTGAGTTCCCTAGTTTCTAAAAATAATAGTAGCACTCAACAATAATTAAATGAAGCAGCCAATTATTGCTCTCTATATATTACTGAGTGAAGAAATTTTGGCTAAGATTAGCCATGTATAAAATCTACACACAAATTCAAATGTGAATAAGTATTTATTCCAGGAAATAGAAGAACACACACATGCACACATATGCACACAAAAGCACTCATGCACACATACACACACACACACACACACACACACACACACACACACACGCACACACGCACCCATTTGGGAATAGCCTATCATTCAGGCAAAGAACATAAATCAGCTTTCTTCAGACATCTGATGAGCTATTAAGGATTCCATGATTTCCACCAGGTAAGTAATTTTCTAAAAGGTTTCCCCAAAGTAGAGTTGAATCAGAAAAGTGTTACTGTGAATTAATGTCGTGTCAGTTGTCTGTGAAGGAAGATTTATATGTTCTTCCTCTAAAGGCAAGGGACTAACCAGGTCTTTGTGTAATATTCTTCTTTCCCAGTCTCCATTTTTAAATGCAGTCTCCATTTAAAAACACATTGCATTCCAAGCAATGACAGCCAAACTTTCTTTCATGTACAACTAATTAAATGCACATCACAGGTCTGGATAAGTGGCAAGCACACCAGCATTGCTGCTCTGCATTTTCTCTAGTTTAAAATAGTTTAAGGACACAGGTCTTTAAAATGATCATATCAATCTTTGCGCTCTTGAAAGTATCTAGGCATTTTCTCTAAGGGGAAACTTGTAAACAGATTTACTTATTGAAGTAACACAGCAATTTCTGCGATAATGTAGGAAAAATGCATTATATAATTCTATAAGTGTACAAGCTATTCTATGATGAATGAGTTTGTTCACAGATTGGTTTTCTTCTATTTATTTTGACTTACTATTCTGCCATTACTATTTCCTGAGAATTGTTGTCCTTTAAACTATATCTAAGAAAGCCTCAAAACAAAAGGAAATATTACCTTTCTCGGGGCTGGAGAAATGGCTCAGCTGTTAAGAGCACTTGCTGCTCCTCCAGAGGACCTCGGTTCAGCTTCCAGCACACACATACACACACACACACACACACACACACACACAGCGGTTCACAACCATCTTTACCTCCATTTAAGGGAATTCATAGCCCTCTTCTGACTTCTATTGGCACTAGGCATGCATTCAGTACACATATATACATGTGTATAATATATATATTATTCTCTTTATCATATGAACTTGTACAGTTAAATAATAAAAATCTAATTTTTGCTATACTAATAAAATTATGTGTGATAAATAAGAGTTTTATCCAACTTTGTAGTCTATATAATTTCAGTGGTATGATTAGGAGATAATTTACTCACCTACTTTTGTAGTAGTAATAACTCACAATTCATTTTAAAAACTTAAATATACATCAAGAAATAGTGATCAAGATTAATGGCATGTGTTTGTAATATCAGTGATGTAGGATCTTTGAGAGCAATGGAGCCTCACTGAGACCTGGAGGACTCTACCTGGGTAACTTAACTGTTAAATGGTCAAGGTCACAAAAGCTGCCCCTTGACAGTGGCTATCAGATTCCTTATTGCATGACAAAGAAGAATGAAGAAATAGGACAAGGAGTGGGAAAAATGAATGGAGATTTGTAAAAAAAAAAATATATATATATGGGCTGGAATGAATTCTTCTTCCTGCTGCCGGCTGGAATCAATTAATCCTCTGTCTAAAGCACAGGCTTCCTGCTCTAATCCCAGGAAGTCCCACCTTTCTCTGTCTTTGCGCAGTCTCAGGCCTCAGCACTTTATTTAGCTAATCAGATTCAATGTAAGTAACAGACAGCAAGCAGGACCAATTAGTTAACATTTAGAATGCTTAACACTACCCCAACAGAGATTTATTAAAAATGAGTGAGAAAGAATCCCAAGACAAGGAAGCATTTTATGGGACACTGCCTAATGTTCTTTCATGAGAAGAAAGAATGTGAATATAGAATGAGGTAATCTTCATTGAGATTAGTTATTCTCTGAGTACTTGAGTGACTGTTCCATTGACCAAATCAGAAATGTGATCACGTGCAGGTGAGTGGTCATGTATAATAGTCACCTTCAACTATCTCACCCTAATCCTTTTCATTTCTTTCTTTCTTTCTTTCTTCCTTCCTTCTTTTTTTTTTGATGATCAATTTTAATGTAAAAATTACTTTACGTTTGGTCCCTAGCCTATGTTAGCAGCTCATGAAACACCATAGCCTGCCCATCATAATTCCTACAGAGAGTCAATTGCTCTTGTCTCACCAGAACTCAGAACATGGATGCAGGAAGATCATGAATTCAAGGTCATATCAAATAAATTATAATTATTAATTTGAAAGATCCTGAGGGATGAATTAACATATGGCATATTACTTTGTGAACTGGTCACCATGTACTTTCCAGCTTTCAGAAGAAGTTCCCAACACTCTGCCTAAGTAATTCTACCTGGTATGATTCCTGAACATGGACATATCCAAAATTCCACAAAGTCTGGTGGCCTCTCTCATAGAAAGTAGGAAAACAATGGTGAAATTTTTTTTAGAACTTTGTTTCAGGACATTCTGAGTATTTATAATCATTTTTGTTTTTTTACAGACAGGGTCATACTATGTAAACAAAGCTGATATCAGTCTCTCTGCTTATATTTTTTTCACTTATAATCGGATTTAGCCATATAGTACAGGATAACTATACTACAACCAATGTGCCAAAAGGAACAAGAATATAGACTTTGTTTCCTATCAATGAGACACTTTTCCCTAGTGGTACTGCCTTGTAGGCCCCCAGTGTATGTGGAGGCTCTTGGCCCTCATATGACTGCTGAACTAGGGTGGGGGACTGTTATGTAGGGACACTCCACTTCAGAGGACTGGGATGGAAGGGATAAGCAGTAGAGGGTGGGAGGGCGGGACTGGGATGGGTAGAAAGAGGGCACTGTGATGGAGATGTAAACTGAAGTAATAAATAAATATTTTTTAAAAAAGAAAAGAAAACATATCACTCAAACAGTTGATCTGTCTGCCTTAGACTCCCACATACCAGGAGAAACTAGGCATCACCAAAACTCCATCAACTCAGCATCGTTTTGATGACAGTATTTGGTAATGGAGTTTTACCAACATTTATGTTCTACCATTATCAGGAAGAAAATATAGAAATTGCACATGATTGCCTATCTCACAATATATTAAGCATAGCTGTTGTTTGAGCTTATCTGTTGTTTCAACAACTTCTATTTTTCTCCCCTTTATCAGCTTATGTTAATAGAGATAGGCATTATTTAACTACTCCAGAAATAATTTGCATAGTTTATTTTAAACAAAACATATTGTACAAATTGTTAACAACTGATGTTTATGAATGTCCAACAGTAGGTAGGAAGTCAAAGCTCATTCACATGTTACAGTTCTCCAACAGCAATTAGGAGTTGGTGCTAGCTAGCTGCATTGAATCTAAAAGATGCAGTTCTACATTTTACAACCAAATGAACTTCAATAGGGACTGTAATGTTTCCCCTGCTTTTTAAATGATTTTAATGATACTTAAATCTTTTCCTGTCTTCATGTATCAAAGCAAAGCTCATATAATAAATACAAATTAGATGATTAGTCTCAACTGAAAGGATTCTGAAATTCAAATGTGTTTGATGGGTAGTGGCATTGTTTGTGGTTAAGAACAAAGAGAGCTGACTGTTTGCATTGTTCTCCTTTAATAGTAAATGCTTTAAATGAAATTTTACCCTTTATATATTTTATAGTTTAAACACTATAATTTGACATGCAAATTATTTCATTTAAATGTATACATAAATCG
Source organism: Lophiomys imhausi (assembly GCA_907164525.1). Classification (NCBI taxonomy): domain Eukaryota; kingdom Metazoa; phylum Chordata; class Mammalia; order Rodentia; family Muridae; genus Lophiomys; species Lophiomys imhausi. The sequence goes on along the minus strand of CAJQZJ010032173.1, from coordinate 13,299,057 downwards.
ATAAAGGTAAAAAACATGAAATGATTCATACACTAGAATATACACTCAACAATAGATCAATAATTCTAATTTAAAATTCTCCATTTACTTTTTTTAATACTTTATTTTTTTATTTCTTCAAGTTACATCTCAGTTACAATCCCTTCCCTATTCCCCCTTCCTGTCCCACCCTTCCACCCTCTTCCCCCCCACAGCTTCTCCTTTCAGTCCAACGAATGGTTCCTTCTCTTATAACAGTAAATACTATACAAAACAACAGAAATAAATATGCCACATTTATGAGAGTTAAATGGCCCAGTAGACATTCCCAATGTCTAATTCATACATATTTGGCCCCTGACTTTAACATTCTACCATCTAACCATCTCCATGAGTTTAAAGTTCTATATCTAACTCAGCTTTCATACTAACTTGCATCACTATTAAAAATATCTTCTTTGATCTAGAACACCCTCTTGATTCCTAAACAACTCAAAATTTAACTATCAGACTCTAGCTGTCTATTCTTCAACTACCTCAGAGACCTGAGAGGGATAAATATATCTGATTATATAGGAAGTGCAGGGCCTGCAGCTTCCAAAACTAAGAAATGACATACCAGTGACTGCCTGGACAGTTCCCATTTTCTCTCCATACATTCCAGCATCAGTCTTCAGCCTTTTGGTCCTGTTTCTCTGACAGACATTTGTTGTAGAGCAGGGATTATGAAGGACTTGCCTACCCTGTCTTGGCAGAGCTAGGCTGTCGACTTCCCTGCTACCAAGTTTTGTCCTTTTTGGACAGCAGTCTGTCTGCAGTTGAAGCAAGGAGTTTTTTCATGCCAAGACATAGGCTTGCCACTAATTCAACCATCTCACACTGGAGATTCTTCGATACTTATCTTCTACTTGGAGTAGAATAGGGGGTGCTGTCAGGAGCTGATATGCCTTGATATAAAAAAAATCTTAATTTAAGACAACATCTTTGAATGCCATGTTCTGCAGATCTCTTGGGGTTTTTGAAGATGCCCTATCTATCTCTTGTATTTAGATAAGCAAATGTTGCTTGTCTCTTAACAACTTCTGAGTAGCTTAGAGAATGTCTGTGATAGACTGTCATAGTAGCTAACAAAGTGACATGCTTGCATGACTAGGAGTTTGTTTTTCTTAACTATCCTAAACAGTTTAAGACGGTTGGTATCAAGAGGCCAGAGCTTCACATTTCATTTTTAATTATCTCTAGGTACAATACCATTAGGAAGTGTTACCTTTAATTTTGTATCAATATACAAAGATCTATTCAAATATGGCTAAATATACTCTTAATTTTGTATCAGTTTACAACAGAATCAACAGAAAGCCTACACACACAGGAAATTGAACAACTCTATATTGGATGACTACTGGGTCAGGGAAGAAATAAAGAAGGAAATCAAAGACTTCTTAAAAACCAACGAAAATGAAGGCACAACATACCCAAACCTATGGGACACAATGAAAGCTGTGCTACAAGGAAAGTTAAGAGCACTAAGTGCCTTCAAAAAGAAAATTGTGACAGTGTGTATTAGCGAATTAACAGCTAAACTGGATGGATTGAAAAAAAAGAAGAAGCAAACACTCCCAAGAGGAGGAGAAAGTAGGAAATCATCAAACTTAGGGCTGAAATCAACAACTTAGAAACAAAAAGAGTGATACACAGAATCAATGAAACCAAGAGTTGGTTCTTTGAGAAAATCAACAAAATAGACAAACCCTTAGCCAAATTAACTAAAAGACAGAGGGGGAAAGAACCCAAATCAACAAAATCAGATATGAAAAGGGAGAAATAACAACAGACATTGAGGAAATCCAGAGAATATTTGGGTTCTACTTTAAAAATCTATACTCCACCAAATTTGAAAACTTAAGCGAAATGGACAATTTTCTTGATATATTCCACCTACCGAAGCTAAATCAAGATCAGGTTAACAGATTAAACAGCCCTATAACCCCTAGGGAAATAGAAGCAGTCATTAAAAATCTCCCAAGTGAAAAAAGCCCAGGGTCAGATGGTTTCAGGACAGAATTCTATCAGACCTTCAAAAAAGAGCTAATACCAATACTCTTCAAACTCTTTCACAAAATAGAATCAGAAAGAACACTGCCAAATTCATTCTATGAGGCCACAGTTACCCTGATTCCTAAACCACACAAAGACCCAACAAAGAAAGAGAACTTCAGACCAATCTTCCTCATGAACATAGATGCAAAAATACTTAATAAAATTCTAGCAAACCAAATTCAAGAACACATCAAAAGTATCATACACCTTGATCAAGTAGACTTCATCCCAGGAATGCAGGGATGGTCCAACATATGAAAATCCATCAACGTAATTCACCACATAAACAATATGAAAGAAAAAAACACAGGAGTATCTCACTAGATGCAGAAAAAGCATTTTACAAAATCCAACACCCTTCATGCTAAAAGTTCTGGAGAGAACAGCCATACAAGGCCCATATCTGGAAAAAAATAAAGGCAATATACAGCAATCTAGTAACCAACATCAAAGTAAATGGAGAGAAACTTGAAGCATTTCCTCTAAATTCAGGGACAAGACAAGGATGCCCACTTTCACCATATCTCTTCAATATAGTACTTGAAGTTCTTGCTAGAGCAATAAGACAACTACAGGAGATCAAGAGGATACAAATTGGAAACGAAGAAGTCAAATTATCCCTATATGCAGACTATATGACAATATACATAAGTGTCCCCCAAAATTTCCACCAGAGAACGCTTACAGCTGATAAACACCTTCAGCAAGGTTGCTGGATACAAAATTTATTCAAAAAAATCAGAAGCCCTTCTTTATATAACAAATAAATGGGCTGAGAAAGAAATCATGAAAAAAACTCCCTTCACAATAGCCACAAACAATATAAAATACCTGGGGGTAACTCTAGCCAAGCAAGTAAAGGACCTGTACAACAAGAACTTCAAGTCCTTGAAGAAAGAATTTGAAAATGCCATCAGAAGATGGAAAGGTCTCTCATGCTCTTGGATAGATAGAATCAACATAATAAAAATGGCCATCGTACCAAAAGCAATATAGAGATTCAATGCAATTCCTATCAAAATACCAACACAATTCTTTATAGACCTAGAAAAAGCTATTCTCAATTTCATATGGAACAACAACAACAACAAAAAACCAGAATAGCTAAATCAATCTTGTACAATAAAAAAATATCTGGAGGTATCACCATTCCAGATTTCAAGCTGTACTACAGAGCAATAGTAATAAAAACAGCATTGTAGTGGTATAGAAGCAAACCAGTGTGTAAAAAATATGGCTAATTAAATTTACACAGTATTTAGATTATAGTTAATTGATTCAGCTGCTGTTAATCTCTAAGCAAACATTGAAAATGAGAACACAGAGACCACGTGGATTTTAACAAGCCTTGGCCTGAGTTGTGCAATCCTGTCCCATCTAAGCTAGCTCTTAAGTCTATTACCCAAATATGACCCCATATATACATACTTCCCCTTGGACCCCCATTCTCCACACTAGCCGAAGTTCCAGGCCATGTGGAATGAGGTTCTTTTTCCTAACCCATGGCATGTGTCTTCTTTCTCCTGCTGCTGGCTGGAATGCTTTCTTCTTCCTGCTGCTAGCTGGAAAGCTTTAATTCTCCATCTAAAGCTCAGGCTTCCTGTTCTAATCTCAGAAAGTCCCACCTTTCTGTCTTTGCCCAATCTCAGGTCTTCGCATTTTATTTAACCAATCAGAGTCAATGTAAGTAACAGACAGCAAACAGGACCAATTAATTAACATTTAGAATGCTTAACACTACCCCAACAATTCCCTCCTTTTGTCTAAAAAAAAAATAAATTTTTTAACTCATATAGTAAAAACAATAAGAACAAATATGAAACAACCAAGAAAACCATATATAAAAGTTACACACATAATGTTTAGTCTATTTGTATCAGTCAATCTGGAAGAAAAAAATCATCTATCTATCTTGGTGTGTCTAAAGTTCTGAACCTAAATAATTTCTATCATATACTATATTTATAAACCTAGATTTTATTTAGACTTGGAAATATCATTTTAAATCCTAAACAACTCATGTTCAATTGAAATTTTATAACTATTATGTTTTCAATCCCATCAAAGACATAAGAAGGGATAAAGTTATTATTTGATTGAGTAGGAAGCTTAGGAAAAGAGCTTCCAAAAATAAATATGACAGTTTGTTACCTAGACAGGCCAAAATACCTCTTGATTTTGTTAGAGCATCATCTTTAGCCTTCTGGCCAAGCATTTTTCACAGAATAAATTGTGCAGCAGGAAATAAGGATTTTCCCATTCTGTGTCTGCAGAATCAGGACTTCGATTTACCTACATTTAAGCTCTGGTCTATCTTTGGACTGTATATGTCTGTTGAGAGAGCAGGAGCATTTTTGCCCAATAGCAATTATCTCCTAATTGGTGATTTCTCTTTGATGTTCATTGTCTTCTTCCAAGTCAAATGGGAGCTGTCAGGAAGTGACTGTCTTAAGTCAAACAATTCTTAAAATAATAAAAAATCTTTAAATGTCATTTTCTATATGCCTCTGGGGGTTTTGAAGACATATATTTTATTCATAAATCTATCATCTATCTTCTATCTTTGAACAAACTGAATATTTTAACCACTTACTATCTGTTTAACCTATTAAGTCTATTTTGTGATAAATTAAGACTAGTATTTGACATGTCCAGAAGCTTGACTGGCCAGTCAACTTGTATTATCCAGACTCCTAAATAGATTGCAACAGCAACCCATGAAAGGATCGGAAGTAAACCTGTACATTAAAGTAAGTTGTAGAGGCGCAATACCTTATATAAGAGTTGAAATATACATATTATGTGTCAAAATATAAAATTCTATACTAATGAATTAAAATTAATCTTATTTTTGTATCAATATACAAAATTCTATACCAATGTATCAAAAGATAACCTTATTTAAGAATAACAATAATTTTAAGTTTCAGAGCAGATTCAAGAATCTATCCTTATATCTTATCATTTCTGTATTATACACATATATTCCCCCTCTTTTTCTTTTCAAGTCTTTTCCCGCTATATAAGAGAGATAGAAGGATAGAGAAAAGAAAAAGTAATAGAAAAGTCCTTGAATCTAATCTCCTATATCTTGTTAACAAGATCAGTTAACAATTTGTAACCGTTCCCCTTAAACAACATCTATCATCCACCCCACTTTTTGGGAATGGGGGGTCACTCTCTTATAACTGCTTCCTGCTGTACTGGGATTCAGAAAACCTGTTTGGGGCCCCAAATAAAATGGAAAAAATGGTTAAGCAAGTAAATTGTAACATTTGTTGTCCAATCACTATGTGCTCAGTGATTTGAATGTTCTGAGCAATTTATACTTTTAAGCTGGACTTTGGGTAGGAAAGTTCAGGGCTTTATTGCTGTCTTGTCTAGAACAGTCTTTGAGGCTGGGCCATCTCAGCAAGCTGTTTGAAGTTGTTCTGGATGCAGATTTTTTGAGGAAACAGCTATTGAGGCAGTCTATGAGGCTGGATCATCTGGGTTACTTGTCTGGTCTTCTTTGGACTCTGGTCCCGTTGTTCTGAAAATATATAATTTCTCACAAGTAACATATAGTTCTGCAATTACCAAAATGCCTTGGGTGTGCAGGATGCACAAATCAATTAAGGAATATCTTTTGTTCTTTGAATAGAGGAAAGACATTTGTAAGTCTCCATTCATGCCATATAATAGTATTATATGTATATGGTATATGTAATCTACTTTAAATTGAAAATACAGCATAAGACTGTATGGAGTTTAAGTATTCTTCTCTACAGTTGACATACATTTATTAATTGATTAAAACAGGTTTATTCTGTGTTGTTTTGGCTTTTTGTAGATTAGGTTGGCCTCAAACTCAAAAGGAACCAATCTGTCTTTGTCTCCCATGTTTTAAGAACAAATGTATGTATTTATATATTTCTTATTTCCTTTTCTCCTTTTTTTGGAGATTTAATTTCTATGTGGATATATCTACCCTTATTGAGACAAGGTTTCTCTTTGTAGCTTGGGCTGTCTTGATTTGCTCTGTAGAGCTCTGTAGGTTAGATTGGCCTGGAACACACAAGGAACTTGTTTTTTCCTTGTCTCCCAAGTTTGGGATCAAGGTATGAATTTAAATAACTGAATTACCCTTATTAAACAATAGCATTAATTAAACCATTTTGTATTAGTTTGAGTTTGAGTTTCAGTTCTCCCATTGAAGCACCATTATTAAGGAAATTGGTGTAAAATAGCATTTTATGCTATTTTATGTTAGCTTTTTTTAACTGTTGGCTCTGGGAGGCATGCTGTTTGCATGTTCTTCCCTAGACAAACTCTGGGTCCTTACATTGACTAACAGAATCTCTCTCTCTCTCTCTCTCTCTCTCTCTCTCTCTCTCTCTCTTTTCCAGAGACAGGATTTTTCTGTGTATCCTTGTCCTGGACTCACTTTGTACCAGGCCAGCCTTGAACTCAAGAGATTAGCCTGCTTCTGCCTCCAAAATTCTGGGATTAAGGTGTGAAGCACCATACCCAGCGATTAACATATCTCCTTTAGGGGCATAATGCCTCTTGAAACCAGTTCTCCAGTGGGAGCCCCACACCTGTTACTGGCTTGTGACCCCTTTCTCTTTATACAAATTTGAGATTATCTGTATTTATCCATTAGATCAGTAGGACATTATTAAACTCAACATCAAGGAAAAATGTGTCACTTTTGAATTCTAGACTGTCTTTAGTATGTAGCCTTTTCAGCAGGGTTTCACCCCTGCCTTCATTGTTTAAACTAGGCTGGTCTAGTATCCAGAGATCTGTCTGTTTCTTCTTCTAGTGTGATGTGATTAAGGGATTAAAGGCATATGCCAGTAAAACCCTGTTCAAAAATTTCACTTAAATCCCAGATTTTAGTAACTCTGTAACCTTGAGAGCAACTTTGAACTGTAGTGACAATTCAAAATCTGCCCAAAATCTTTAAAAATGTCTTATATTTTAGCAATGTCAAACCAGAAATTATCCTTTTTACCTCCCAATATAGAAAAATCAAAGACATCAAAACAAAAATCAAGCAAAGAAACAACATTCCAAAAGCCTTGGCATGTCTAACCATGCAATCCCATGCTACAATTAAAATTTTGTTCATTATTCCTTGAAATCTAGTTGGGACTGTATTTCACTGGTGGGCTGATACCAGAAACTCCTGACAGGCACCTAGTACCCAGGGAGCTCTTAGCTCCATCTGCCATCAATTTTCTATTATTTATCAGCTTGTGTTAAGTTAGCCACACCTTTAAAATGTATTTCGGTTTGGTTTCCCGCTCCTAAGCTAGGAAACTGGCTTTCACCTGGGCCTTCTCATACTGAAAGCATGTATTCTAATTGCCCTAGTTGAGTGCCATTTGTAAAAAAAAAAAAAAATTAATTAAATTACTTTGGATGCCATTTGTAGAAATAAGTAATTAAATTGTATACTAGTATTTATTACCAGTAATTGGTTGGCAGTGTTAATCCTTAACCTGCCATTATAAAGGAGCACACAGAGACCACATGTGGATTTTACAAGCCTTGGCCTGAATTATGCAATCCTGGCCCATCTAAGCTAGCTCTTAAGTCTATTACCCAAATATGACCCCATATATACATACGTCCCCTTGGACCACCATTCTCCACACTAGCTGATGTTCCAGGCCATGTGGAATGAGGTTCTTTTTTCTAACCCATGCTGTGTGTCTTCTTCTTCCTGCTGCTAGCTGGAATGCTTTAATTCTCCATCTAAAGCTCAGGCTTCCTGTTCTAATCTCAGGAAGTCCCACCTTTCTCTGTCTTAGCCCAATCTCAGGCCTTGGTATTTTATTTAACCAATCAGAGTCAATGTAAGTAACAGACAACAAACAGGACCAATTAACATTTAAAATGCTTAACACTACCCCAACACCAGTGGACCAGTGGACCAATGGAATCGAATTGAAGACCCAGAAATGAACCCACACACCTACAGTCACCTAATTTTTGACAAAGAAGCCAAAACCTGACAATGGAAAAAGGACAGCATTTTCAACAAATGGTTCTGGTCCAACTGGATGTCCACTTGTAAAAGAATGAAATTAGACCCATAGTTATCACCTTGTACAAAACGTAAGTCCAAGTGGATCAAAGACCTTAACATAAGGCCGGTCACACTAAATCTACTAGAAGAGAAAGTGGGAAAAACCCTCGAAATCATTGGCGCAGGTGACAACTTCCTGAACAGAACACCAACAGCTCAGGACCTAAGACCAACAATTAATAAATGGGACCTCATGAAACTGAAAAGGCAAAAGACACTGTCATTAGAACAAAACAGCAGCCTACAGATTGGGAAAAACGTCTTCACCATCCCCACATCTGACAGAGGGCTAATATCCAAAATCTACAAAGAACTCAAGAAATTAAATGCCAAGAAACCAAATAATCCAATTTTAAAATGGGGAAAAGAGTTAAACAGAGAGTTCACAAAGGAGGAATTCCTAAAGGCTGAGAGACACTTGAAGAAATGCTCAACATCCTTAATCATCAGAGAAATGCAACTCAAAATTCCATCTCACACCTGTCAGAATAGCTAAGATCAAAAGCTCAAATGACAGCACATGCTGGCAATGGTGTGGAGAAAGGGGAACCTTCCTCTATTGCTGGTGGGAATGCAGGCTTGTGCAACCACTATGAGGTCAGTCTGGCGATATCTTAGAAATCTAGGAATAACCTTGCCTCAGGACCCAGCCATACCACTTCTGGGTATACATCTAAATGACTCCTCACCGAATAAGAAGGAAGTTTCCTCATCTATGTTCATAGCTAGAAACTGGAAACAACCCAGATTTCCCTCAAATGAATAATGGGTAAAAAAAAATTGTGGTACATTTACACAATAGAATACTACTCAGCTATCAGAAACAAGGAAATCATGCAATTTGCAGACCAATGGATGGAACTAGATAAGCTCATCCTAAGTGAGCTAACCCAGGCCCAGAAGGATGCACATGGCATCTATTCACTTATAGTCGGATTTTAGCTATGTAGTACAGGATATTTATACTACAACCAGTGCACCAAAGGGAACATGGACATAGCCATGTATTTGTTTGTTTGTTTTCTCTCCCTGTCGTTAAGATAGTCTTCCCTGGTGGTATGCCTTGTAGGCCTCCAGTGTATGAGGAGGCTCTTGGCCCTCATATGACTGCTGAACTGGGGTGGGGGACTGTTATATAGGGACAGTCCACTCCAGAGGAATGGGATAGAAGGGTTAGGTGGAAGAGGGTGGGAGGGTGGGACCGGGAAGGGTGAAAAGAGGACACTATGATGGAGATATAACTTGAAGCAGTAAATAAATAATTTTTAAAAATAAAAATTAAAAAATAAAATAAAATCTCCGTTTAGATTTTACTTATACATTTTTGTATAAGTTTTTAATTAAATTGTTTACCAGTGTTTATATTATCGTCCATTGGTTGGCAGTGTTAGTCCTTTATTGATCATTATAAACAAAGACACAGACACCTGATGGAGTTTAACAAGTCTTAGCCTGGATTGAGCAATCTTACCCATCTAAGGTAACTTATAATTCTTTTTTTTTTTTTGAGACAGGATTTCTCTGTGTATTCTTGATTGTCCTGGACTCACTCTGTAGACCAGGCTGGCCTTGAACTCACAGAGATCTGTCAGTCTCTGCCTCCCTGCCACGTGCTAGTATTAAAGGCATTCACCACCATGCCCAGAGAGTAACAAATCTCCTTTAGGGGAAAACTGCCTCTTGGCAGCAGTTTTCCCATGAGAGCCCCACACTTAAGGAGACTGGCTTGTCACCCCTTTCACTTTATATAAACTTAAGATTCTGTGTATTTATCCATAAATCAGTAAGGACATTATTATTTATTAGTAAGCAAAAACTCACATAGTATATTCAAAGAAAAAAATGTGTCATTTTGAAATCCAGACTGTCTTTAGCCTTATATTATCAACAGGGGTTCTGCCCTGACTTCATTGTTTAGACTAGGTTGGGAAAAAAAAGAATAAAGAATTATAAACTAGCTAGTTAAAATGGACTGAGATTGTTCAATCCAGGCTAAGATTTGTTAAAATCCATCAGGGGTCTGTGTGTTCATTTATAATGTTGGGTTAAGGATTAACACCACCAACCAATTACTGATAACATAAATACTGGTAAATAATTTAATTATTTACTTATACACATTTTGCTACAAATAGTAAATTCATGGATTTTTTTTAGATCATTATAATATACAATATTAAATACTGGATTTTTATTTTAAAATACTTTTAGATTAATGTTAGAAAAAATTATTCATAATTAACCTGAAGTATCTTGAAGTGTCTAAAACAATCATTTCCTGGGATGCCATCTGACACTTGTGGACATTAATGCTGTGTGTCAAAAATTCAAAGAAAAGCAAAATGTAGGAAAAGCGATTTTTCATTGATTTTTGATGTTCCATAGATACTATGCCAATTATCAAGTGTAAACTTTAGTGTTAAGTGTTGATTTATTCCCTAATTTAATCTACAGGATGTGCAGCAGAACCTGCACTGATGACAAGCTGCCCTAGTGTAGAAACCATTGACAAAGCAAACCTAAGGGCTTGTCAGGAGTACACAGGGCTAGATAAAGTTGTCACAAGTAAAAGAAGCCCTCATGGGACCATGTACCCCAGTGGAACTCAATAATCCACTGCAATAGTCATGCTGGCTAACAAAGTTAAAACATGTCCTTGAAATGAGGAAATAATAAAGCAGAAACACTAATTAGATACAAAAATTTCTTCAACCCTCGAATGATGTTAATTGGCTTCTCTGGATACTTTTCATATTTCCTAAATTAGATTTTTTAAATTAAACACATTCATATTTATCAGGATGATTCTTTTACTTAACTTTCTTACTAGTAACCCAGGCTTTCTTTATGAAAAATGTTACTATCTCATTATTTTTTTTTAATAATTTATTTTAGATTTCTTCAAGTTACATCTCAGTCACAATCCCCTCCCTACTCCCCCTTCCAGTCCCACCCTTCCACCCTCCTCCCCCTCAACACCCCATCCTCTTCCCTTCTTTTTTTTTTTTTTTTTAGTTTAAGGTATTTATTTTTCCCCCCAACAGCTCTCCCTTTCAGTCCAAAAAATGGTTCCTTCTCTTATAACAGTAAATACTATACAAAACAACATATATATATATGCTACTATTATGAGAGTTAAATGGCTTAGCATATATTCCCAATGACCAGTCCATATGTATTTGGCACCTGACTTTAACATTCTACTATCTAGCCATCTCCATGAGTTTAAAGTTCTATATCTAACTCAGCTTTCATACTAACTTGCATCACAATTTTAAAAACATCTTCTTAGATCCAGAACACCCTCTTGATTCCTGAATAACTCAAAATTTAACTATGAGACTCTAGCTATCTATTCTTCAACCACCTCAGAGACCTGAGAGGGATAAATATATCTGATTATATAGGAAGTGCAGGGCCTGCAGCTTCCCAAACTAAAAAATGACATACCAGTGGCTGCCAGGACAGTTCCCATTTTCTCTCCATACATTACAGCATCAATCTTCAGCCATTTGGCCCCATTTCTCTGACAGACATTGATTGTAGAGCAGGGATTGTGAAGGACTTACCTACCCTGTCTTGGCAGAGCTAGGCTGTCAACTTACCTGCTTCCAAGTTTTGTCCTTTTTGGACAGAAGTCTGTCTACAGTTGAAGCAAGGGGTTTTTCTTGCCAAGAGAATGGCTTACCACCAATTCAGTCATCTCCCACTGGAGATTCTTTGATGCTCATCTTCTACATTATTTTAAAGACAGATCTTTATAAGAAAGTATTGATTATTTTCATTTAGTAAATGAACTGCATGATAACAGGCAAAGCTGTGACTACATGGACTTAAGTATTTAACACAAAATAAATATTTCTAAGAAATCATTCAAAAATTATTTGAGAATGAAGGAAATACAAAGTATTTCATTTTATGATGTAATTTGTACCCCATTCACACTCTGCAGATATGTAAACCTAGTGGACATCAACAGGCAAGGTTAAGGAAGAAGTTTATGCTCCAAGACCTTGAAAAGCATCAAATCCTATGAAACAAACAAAGGCAAAATCTCTAACAGTGAGGGGCATTCCGGAAAACAATACTCCGAATTCACTTTCTAAGGCAGGAAGTACAAGGACAGAAAATAATAATAATTTAATAAAGTTTTCCATCTTATCTGTTATAGAAAAGTAAAAGGAAATTGAAGTTGCATACAATGAATTCAATATTGCAAGAAAAATTCTAAGTAGTGCTTATCCACAGGGTTGAAAATTATCTTCACCATTACAGTCCGTGAAGACATACTTCCTGTAAGAATGATCAATTCCAAAAGCAATTTGAACGGTACATTAGAGAGAGTCATGTTTGTTTTAAGAAAAAGAAGGAGAGAACAGCCTTTCTAGCAGAGTAGGGTACTGAAAGGAAAAGAGCTCGCGGAGAGTTGGCAGCGCCACCTCTGTTAGCATGAAGAAGCAGAAGGCTAACAGGTCCTGAATTCGCAGTCTGAGTAAAAGGCCAAGAACTTTGGCTCTGAACAGACTCTGAAGCTCAAGAGGAAAGCATCGGCTTTTGTCAGGCTCTCAGACATTCTGGTTCCAGCCACCATGGGCTCGCCATTGTAAACTGAAACTGCTCGCTATGATTAGCCAGTTCACCCAGGCTTAGGACAATTAAACAGCTACCCAACCACTTAAACTTGCCCAAAGCACAGGCCAAAACCTTCCAAAGAGTTTAAATAAGAACTGAGCAGGGTATGAATGAACCTCTCTACTTTCTACAGTAGTTCTTCCTATAATGTCATAGCAACAATGGCCATAATATAAACCAGAAGCAGAAGAGAGGGAGACATATCCAAATGCATCAGGCTTTCTTCTCTACCCACACAAACTAAATGGTGAAAAATAAAAGAGAAGATCTGAGCAATGTCCCAGTAAGTAAAGTGCTTACCATACAAATATAAAAAACTACATTTGATCACCCAACCTCTCTCCTCCTTCCCACCCCACAAAAAAAAAAGAAAGAAAGAAAAGAAAGGCTTAGTAATATAGTACATACTTTTAACCTCAGAACTTGTGGAGGCAACAGGCTTCCTGAAGTTCATAGCAAGGCAACCTAGCTTTATCAGTGAACTCCAGGTTCAATGAGAGTTTGTTTTAAAAAGGAAGATGGAGAACAATTGAGAAATGCACAGAAGACAAACTCTGGTCTCTATATATGCACACATTTGGATGTACAGATGCCCACATGAACATACACATACACTACACATAAATAAGTACACAAAAATAAACCATGACTTAGAATATTTAAAGGTAATCATCATCCAACTGTAAACATCAAAATCATTATCTTGATGGACTAATGAATAAAACAACTGCATTCCACTATGACTGAAGTGCTTACAAGTTTGAGCACAAGGTAAGTCAGAAATTTAAAAAAGAAAGAAATAGGGGATCAAGAAAACTAAGGAAGGCAGTGTGAATTCTTTCTCTGCTCTGCAAAAACAAAAAAAAAACAAAAAACAAAATAAAACAATAGAAATAAATTAGATCAACTGAATATTCAATACAAACTTTGTCTTCTTAGGTCTCAAAGAAGTCTTGATACAATATTCAAAATACATTCAGTAAAGTCACAATATCTCAAAATATCTCCATTCAAATCACTTTCTAAAAACATAGACTTATTTTATATTTGGTAAGATCCAAGACACAGACTATGCAGGGAGAATGCTGAATTTAGAGCTCAGATTGATAGGCTGCAGATTTGTCCCCTTTAAATCTGTAGCTATCACCTGTCACGGCTTCAGAGGCACTTTCCTTCATTAGTAAAGGGGTTTGAATTAGAAAATAACAGCTAGTTTTAAATGGTTTTGGTTTTCTTATGATAGGGGCTGCAGTTTTATGGAGACTTTCCGTGCATTAATGTGTAATCCTTGGTCAGTGTTTGTACCTGTTAAAAATCTCCCTAATTTAAAACTTGAAATTCTCCAAAATTTGCACCGTTTTGGATTCTGATATGACCTTATACATGGAGACTGCATACTTGTCCTCCTGTGACAATCTCCAGGGTACAGTAAACATTGGTGGTGGGTCTTAGTCAAGGACTTTGTTCCCTGTTGGGGAGATGCCTAAAACTAGCTGCTGTCATGTCAGGCCCCAGAGCAAGAGGAAGCTCTTAACCCTCATGTGACTGATGAACAGAGCAGGGTGTATATGGGAGAGTCCCTCTCATCAGATGAGAAGGATAGGAGGGAGAGGGGGAAGAGGGTGGGACTGTGAGAGTGGAAGGGGAAGAGAGAGGAGGCTGTGATTGGGAAGTAACTTGAATAAGTAAATAAATGTTGAAAACAATCCTACATAAACTGCCCTTTAGACTATGAGCATACGGTGTGTATTAAATATATTGGTTTTAAACATTTTGGATTTAGACTAAGGGGCCATATCTGCAAGACCTCATTGACAATGGGAACATATTCTAAGGTCTGAAAAGTTCTAAGACCAGGAACACTGATGATCAATCTTTTCAAAAATGTGTGTTTATACTTCATTTTACTAACTGAAAGAAGAATAAATTGTGGAAGAGAAGCTTCAACTTACCTAAAGTACACAACTTCTGAACAGTTAGATCAGAACAGGATTTCTGAATTGGTGTGACTACAGTCTTAAAAGCAATATTTCCAGGACCAGAATTCTGTAAGATATACCTTAGAATTCCTGACATGAATGCTTGCAATCATTTATCATAGAACATTGTACAGCTTTCAGTGAATTGCATCTAGATAAAAATAATAACTATTCAGATGAGTTTCCCCTAGGGCAAATAAAGAGTAGAAGGCCAGAGTACAATCACACAGAACAACATACCCAATTGTTAGCGATACAAAGGAATCGCTTCAGTACTGTAGGCAGCACATGTCCCAAGTAAGCTTTTAAACCAACACAGATGGTGTAGATTTGATCCAGGGCTGTTACATAAGCATGTTAGTTTGCAAATGAAATTGTCAAACCTCAATGACAAATAGCTGTACATCTGTTTAATAATCATCCCTGTACCATTTTTAGGAGTGAACACTGTAATTATTTTCCTTGAATACAAAGAATTTGGAAATGAACCAACACAGATGCTTTTTGATGTACAGCAAGACTATTATTTTCCTCCTCCTTTCTTACTCTTCAATATTGCTCTATTCTGTGGAACCTAAATTTGAACATGGAAAGGTAAACATAAACCAACACACTAAAAATAGTAGTCACCCAAATTAGTACTGCTATGGAACTAATTCTACCATACAGATGCCATTGCATTGCTGCAAAGCCACACTCTCATTAAATGGTGTCCCTAACCCTTAGTGGAATAACTACAGATTTCATCTTAAGGAACCCTAATAATTTCATTTTCTCTATCATCATTGGTAGGTAAATATGGGCCAGTGAAATCACATTGTTACCAATCTTACCCATAGCTGCTATGCTTCTTCAAGTCAATTCCTCAAAGAATTTTTGGTTATTTATTGTAAAGCTATCAATCAGGTAGATGTTATAGCAAAGCAAAAAAAAATGAATAAGGCATATTCCTGCAGCATTAGATATATTACAGATGACAATTATCCTGATGTGAATAAGGAATGCAGAAAATCTGGGCATGGGGAACAGTATATTTCTTGGTGGATAAAAATAAATGAGATCATTTGGGAGCTGTGGCAGAGGATGGAATCTCAGCTTGGTAAATTTCCTTCTGGCACTGTGCTTGTAAAGGTGTTAGGGAAGGGCAGAGTGCTAATGATCTGACCAGCATATGGGAACGCTTCTTCACTACTAGTATGAGGTTCATATCTTAAAATCACAAAAGATTTAAACCACATGCTGACTAAACTAAGTATTTCAAAAAGGCAATTGCAAATTACACGAATACACGAAAGTGTGCCATTTTAACACATGTAAGGGCAGACTATGGATATTACTGAATTGCATTTGTTGAGAATAGTTGTGAGCTGGGAAGATGGTTCATAGGGTAGAGGTCTTGTCCTGCACGTAAGTCTGGATGCTCAGACCCATGCAAAAGACAGTTGCACATGTGTATAGCAAGTTATGGATGATGGAGCCAGGGAAGCCTGGAGAAAGTGACCAGGCTAGCAGAAACAATAGCCATAAGTTAACTGAGGAACATTGTCTCAGTATATAAAGTGGAGAACAGTCAAGGAAAGATGCCTGACATCACCTTTAAGACTCTGCATGCATGTGCACACACATGTGTAACATGCATATAGACCCCTACACCAACACACACACACACACACACACACACACACACACACACACACACACA